>JARHVA010000073.1:2507500-2967500 GCA_037957365.1 Torreya grandis | reverse complement strand
TAACTCTCAAGGGATGTTATTGGGCCCACCATGTCCCATAAGGATCTATAACTACAGTATCATCTAACCCCCTATGTATACCCATCTAACCTATGGTACTAATCCAAAACTATCTCCAGCCTCCACTCCATTCGGGGTTGGTCCCCACTATCTAGTATCTCTCACTACATGTGTGAATCTATGTAGTCCTAGTGGCACATCCTAATGTATGCCAAATTGATATACTACCATATCTAGTCTATACCTCTCAATGGTATAATCATATTGACCCACAATATAATAAGTGGTCATATATAACATCACCTCAACATCTTTAGCCCATTAAAACTTGTCATGATAAGGCATCCATGTAATATTGACATCATTCAGATCATCAATAGCACATCTATAATATTGGAGATCTCCTAAGTGTATCCTTTGCCTAGTCATATTTTCTCCCATCCATACCTTATGGGATCATTTAGATCCCTCTACCATTACATAATAATTAGGCACTCAATTTTCACATGCTCCCATGCCCATACCTAGATCAATGTTGATCAACGTATGCTCCATCCCCCATGGTGAGCCCCACAATGAAGATAATGATATAACTAGGATAATATCACCAACTTCCATACAAAAATAATGTTATCTGATAACATATCTCTTACCACACTGCCTAACCCCATGTGGAAGACCTAGCCACTCATTTTTGGTAATAGAATAATGCTAACAATAGCTATACAGAATAGTAACACTCAGTCAAAGATCATGGGTATAGGGACATCCTCCTCCATTTCCTCATCTTAAGGAATGTCCATCATGTGCTCAATGTAGCCCCCATGAACCACCTCAATATCAAGTGGGTCAATTAGCTCCTCTAACACTTCTTGTTTATCCATCAGAGGTAGCTAGTATAATGGATGACCCATGATAGTAATGTGAAGTATCTGATGCACATCTTCTAGAGTCTCTAAAATCTCTCTTACTAATAGCCAAAAAATTGATGTGTCCAACTTCCATCACTCAAATAGGGCACTCAATAAAGCCCAATTTGCCCTAATCATGGTCATCTTTGCTATGTGTAAAATCCTAATAGTGTTAAAGAATAATGGCATGTCACTTATACATAAAACAAGCTAACAAATAAGGTATGATCATCTCTCCCTAGCAATGAGAACCTCTATTCACTCCTACAATCCATTAAAAATCACTCTATCAATTATTTATGTCTACATTCTAGATCACATTTCTATAGTCTAATCATGTCTACTTGTCTCATAGAATCATAACATTCAGTTTTATCAGTTTCAATGGTAATTTTTCTGTCTTTACTTGTTCATTTTATGGTTCATTTTTCCCTTGTGATGATTTCACTATTGATTGAGGTGAATTCACCATCTGATAGGCCAATTTCACCATTCTTTTGATGAATTCACTATTGGATAGATGTATTGATAATTTAACCAAAATCATGGTGATTTTACTACTTTCTTGGTCATTTTAACCAATATTTTCCTTCATTTTCACCAGTGAATATGCTAAAATTTTCAAAGCCTTTTTGTTGAATTTGTGCTAATTTTGTCATTATGTTAGACCTTTTTTTGCCATTTGATCACCATAAAAGTGTTTGATGTTTTTTCCAAAAAAATGATAATTTTAATTATAGTTTCAACATTTTCACTATTTTCCTTTTCTATTTCACTATTTGTGATGGATCTAAGGTTTTCCTATGTTTTTGCTAATCATTTAGACAATGTCAACATTCTCATTGACAAATTCATCATTTAAAGGTGATAAAATAATAGTTCAAGTAAACTAGCTCTTACCCTTTTCATCAATTGGTGATTTTTCCATTTTCATGATGAAATCCCCAAACCCTAAGATGTTTTCACTAAACATTTGACCAAATTACTATTTTATTCGATGAATTTTCCATTTGTATAGACAAATTCATCAATTTAAACATAGTGATTTCATTTAAAATTCAAATATTAATAAATGTAATCAAATGTGAAATTAAGAAGAAAAAGAGATACCTAACCCCATCCCTCATGGTCATCTAAACTCTCATACTTTATCTAGAAGTACTACTGGTCATCCTTTACATGACATTTTGTCTCAATCTTTCATGCACAAATTTACATGGTTAGATTTTTTAATTAGAGGGTGAAAATGAACTATATTTACACCCTATGGTGAATCTATACCATTTTATTTGAAATATTTCTCCCCATGGCATTATTTTAACATCTTTAGAAGCTTATTTTTCCCTCGATGTTCATTCATCTTCCCATTTTCACTTGTCTCTTTGATTTTTCCATGTTGTTCATTTATACTTAATTTTTTCATTATTCTGAGGGTTTACTCAGCCATTTTTTTCTCAAATATACCTTGAGGGGGCATCTAGGGTTTACCAAGAATTACTTCATGGCATATTTGAACATGTTTATTGGATTCTTTTACATATTTATCAAATTCAACATTCATATAATTTTATTTTGTGATAAATTTTAATGTTTTTTATCAGTATTTGAGAAAATGTTACTTCATCTACGACTCACAAGGCTTCATCAAATAGGGTGAAATGTATACACTCCACTTTTATCACATTCATGTCAAAATTGAAAAATGGAATGATTCCAAGTAATTATACATGGTCTATTCCAAGGTCATCTATTCATCTAATATACATTTTTTAATGCACTTTGGGTCATCTTGAAGTGAAACCAATTCAACATATTAGATTTGTTCAATTATCATTATCTTTTTAATTATCAATTTCTATATTCAATTCCTTCTCCTATGATCAATTCAATAAGTTTCCCTTCTATGTTCAATCATATTCTCCTTCTCAATTTTAGTCTAATAGTCAAATCCTCACATTTTTATTTAATTAAATTGATCTTTAAGATATTTAATTAATTACTCTTTCAATTACTAATTTATTCTTGCCCCCTCCAAAGGACATCTTCATGCAAAAAAAGGAATCTTGAGATCCAAAGAATATACCCTTAAGGGAACACTAATTTTTTAAAGAATTAGCCAAAAGGGGGGATTATTGTCCCACCATCATCTTGGAAATAAGACAAAGGGATCACATTTGAGATTCATGTGTTTTATTGATGAGAACGCTCCACCCTTCATCTTGGAGACAAGAAGAAGGGCCCATATTCATTCATATTTGATATTTACAAGAGGCATCCTCCACCCTCCATCCTAGAAAAAATATGAAGGGATTATATTCAACCATCATTGATATTCATAAAGATCATACTCCACCCTTCATCTCAATCAAGATGAAGGGATTGCATCAATGATCCATGTGGTTGATCCATGTGCACATTTGAGGACCCATTTACAACCATTCATTTTGATTAAAGGATGAAGGGTCTTCATTGATCCAAGATCACTACAAATAGATGCTTTGCACTCCAATACAACATGTTCAAACTATCTAGTGAAGCTATCAAATCATCAAGTCTCTTTTTGCATCAATATTCTATCCTTTGATCAAATTAACATGGTTCATAGATTTAATGTAAGTGTCTAACTATAAATTGACATTTGTAAATACCATCTAAAGCTACATCTAAGCCACATGCCAACAAAGACAAGTTAAAATGAGGTTTGCATTATGTTTGTTTAAATTTTGAGCATTGTAGTCTTTTGTATTTATTGAGTTCATGAGGTCCTAGTGTGTATTTTCATAATTTTTATCACTTTGCTCTATGTTCTTGAAAACATTATGAAAATATAGAGTATTCACATTCTATCGACACATATGGCACACTCGGTGGGACCATGCAACCCACATATTTAATTTAAGCCTATAAGTTAACCATGTTATTAATTTTAGATTCATTTTATTTCTTGGGGAGAATGCTCAACCCTTCATCTTGGAAACAATATGAAAAGCCCACATTCTTTCATCTTTGATATTTACAAGGGGCATCCTCCACCGTTCATCTTGGAAACAAGATGAAGGGATTATATTCAACCATCATTAATATTCACAAAGATCATCATACACTCTTCATATCAATAAAGATGAAGTGGTTGCATCAATGAACCATGTACATGTTTGAAGACCCATTTACAACTATTCATTTTGATTACAAAATGAAGGGTCCTTATTGATCCAAAATCACTACAAATAGACCCTTTGTACTATAGTTCAACATGCTCAAACTATATGATGAAGTGTTGTCAAATAATTAAGTCTCTTTTTGTATCAATATTTTATCCTTTGATCAAATCAATATGGCTCATAACTTTAATGGAGGTGTTTGACTACAACTTGGCATTAATAAAGACCTTCTTAAACTACATCTGATTTGCCTCCTAACAAAGACAAGTTACAATGAAGTTTGCATTATGATTTTTTGAATCTTTAAGCATTTTAGTATTTTGTATTTATTGAGCTCACAATGTCCTAGTTTTATATTTTCATATTTTCTATCACTTTGTTTTGCGTTCTTAACAACTTTGTGAAAATATAGAGGACTTACAGTTTATCAACATAATCGATATTACATATTGAATGATTTTCCTACAAGAGGATTTCAATTGGCTAATTTTTTTGGTCTCCAAGCTCACCACCAACATCAATAAGGTTGATAGTGCAACATCGTAGGTTTTCCAATATCAATTTTTGGTACTCCACCTTTTTTCTTCTTAGTGGAAGTCTACACATGGCCTAGTCATCCTAAAGATGGATTTCTATCATGCAATTACATTCGTCAACATTTCCTAGACCAAAATAGGTCAATACTATGAGCAACTCATCATATTCAATGCATGGTGTGTGTAATTTCAACAACTCATTATTTTTCATCCTCACATAACCATTGATGTTATGAAATAATTGGGATAACATGTTTTAGTCACCAAGATTCATGATAGGATCCAAATCATGGTCTACGATCTCCTCAAAGAACTTATAACATCCTTATCATTATTCATCAAGATGTTGGATTTGTGAGCCAAATTTTTATGATAAAAATATCTAGTTGTTGGCTTTATTACATCATTTCAATCCATAACTTTAGGAATATAACAACCATTGATCCATGTAACAATGACACAACCATAAGTGGAGGCATAAACACCATTGGAGATAGAAGAACCTCCATTATAGACTATTATTTGGAAGATGAAGGAACCAAAACACAAATATTAACCACATTATCTAAAGAAGAAGATATGTAGCACTAAATATTTGACTTTTGATAGGAATGTTCTATAGATTGTAGCATAATATGATCACACTTAGCTAGGATTCACAAGGAAGAATTTATATAATTCAATGATTAAAAACATAGGCACTAAGGTCTATGAAGAACAAGAATAAAAACACTTTTTATTCTTAAAGGTAACATGCACCTAGAAAGTACTAAATAATGTTCCAAAGATTGTACTGGTGGATATTCTTGCACCTATGGAATTAATAATTATTGATATAATGGTGGAGGAACAAGATCACATTTTTAGGATGGTTGTAATTTTTGAGGAAGCACTAGGAACAAGGTCATTAATAGCTCAAGCAAGGACACACAACAAAAATAAATACCATAATAACCATTAGTACATAAACCTAGAATCCATAATGTGACTTGACTATCACCAAACATTATAGTATATATGGGTTCCTTTACTAAACTGCATCTAGTGGAGGAAGTTGATCAACATGAGTATCATGTACTGAAACAAAAACCATAGAAAATAATCTAGGATTACAAGTGACTCAAGAATACTTTTGTCCCCCTAGATAGGCTAAAAGCATAAAAACGTAGGTGCACCATGATAGAGTCACCCTTTTCATCATATACTTTATTTTTAATCTTAGATCCTAACTCACCAACTCTGATGTAGGACCCAAAAGATACCAAAAAATCTTAGGCATAGAAACCAACCACACGAGTCTAATTTATAGCACAAGAGCAAGTTGTTAAGGATCAATTAAAGTAGGAAAAGGATCAAAAAGTGGCTGCAAAGAAGGCTACGAAGGAGACACATAAAAAAGAGAATAAAAAGAGGAAGGAAGAAGTGGCACACAAAGATACCAAATAGGATGATTATAGGAAGATTCAAGAGGAACATAAGAAGAAATAAGATGAATAAATTACAACAAAGGAGAAATAATAAGCAACTATGTAAGCATAAGTAGTACAAAAATAAAATTTTGAAGCTAATGAAGTAGCAAAGGTTGAAGCTGATGAAACAATAAAGTATGAAAAAGAATATAAATCAATATATTTCATGCATAAACATGATAAATAAATACAAAGGTATGACAAAGAGAAATTATACAAAGAACAAGAAGAGATAGGTATTAAAGCAATGGCAGAAGCAAAGAGTATAATGTAGGAATAAACTGAAACAAAATAAACAACATAGTCTTTGACAAAGGGTGAAATACCTAAACCTAATAACTAACTTATACATTAAAAGTATCAAGTCCACTAAAGGGGTTACAGAAGATGAGACATCTTATTACAAATAAAGATTACTTAACTAATGATGATGGGATGTACTTACAACCTCATCTCTATGAATAACATTTTATCTGTTGATGGCACAAATCAATAAGGCACCTTTCATGATTATGACTTCAAGTTTGGATCTAGCCACAATAATGCAAGAAGTATCTCTTAATGTTTCCAAATTTCCCATGCCATATAAAATTGAAGTATCAGTTGAATTCTAAGAGTCTACCACTTAGAAGGATTCTACTCTAGAGTAAGAAGCATCATAATTAAGGGAGGAAAACTTAGACCTACACCTCTACCTCAACAAATCATGTCAAATAATTTATAAAACATACCCTACATTAGTCACTCAGGTCTTAGCTAACAAAGTATGTTTGAAGATAAGAAATTCATATCCCTTATGCCCCAACTCATAAATATTGGCTCATTGTATAGAAGCTATAACAACTTTGCACACAGGGTTAGAATATTAAGACAGAAACTGAGGTAATTTTTAAACTTATATAATAATATGAGCAAGTATTGGATACAAATTCACTCCAATCTCAAAACATAACACAAGGCATGCTATAATGAAATCAATAGTTTAATACTTCATGGTCTAAGGATAAATAAAAAAATTCCAAGGTGGATAAAGCCAAATCAACAATGGAGGATCAATTGGATACCTTCAATGCATTAGATGATGCACCTAAGTAGTCACTTGAATCAAGATAAAATGTCATGCATAGGGTAAAAACATGGGAAAATGAGATGTTAAATAATACATTTGTTGGTATTAAAACACAAAGGCATGTAGATCACCTGAAAGAGTTATCCCTAGAAATCTTATAGAAAGTGTTGAATGTTAGGGCACTCCTCACTATCACAATAGAAGATAATATTTAGAATCTGATGGTGTGCCAAGTCCTACTATGCATAATTATTAGTATGGTGTAGGAAGTTCTCACTGATAGGAAAATGTTCTAAAATGACTTGTCACATTTAGATAGCTCTATTGTGGACATCATTTAGTAACCACAATTCATCCCTTCAAACTAAATCCAACATATGATTCATCATAAAAGGCCCACAAAAGCCACTCAACTAGCCATCAAACCTCATCAAACACTACCAACACCCAATTTTATAGTTATGACTTCTTTTTCAATAGCTATAACAACATCATCATTTCAATCTCCATCAATTCCAATATTATAGCCTATGCCTCCACCTACTTTGTAGGTATTGTGCACATTTTAGTTTTGAAATGTTGAAGATTTTTTATACTAGGAAGGCCATAAGTATTAGGAAAGGCTAGGTTGGTTGAAAACTTATAAATGATGGCCAATAGTTATGCTAATATATTGAAAACTATAAATGGTGATAGATTAGTAATTTAATTAGTTAAAAACCTAAAAAGGTGGCTAAGTAGTGAGAAAGAAGTGAAAATTGGTAGACGATACCTTGAACAACTACTAAAAATAATGTTTATTTGACTAGTTCCTCAACTCAACCAGTTTTCTCATCATCAACACAAGGAATACATCCTATGACTTTATCTTGGGATGAGATAATTATTTAAGTCTAGGAAAGTGTTGATAGTATAATAGAACTGCAAAACCATAGAGTGTAGATGAAGGATAAGTGTGAAATATATATCAACTAGTATAATTCATTTTATTTTGGATGTATTTGGCCTTTGTTGGTATTCCAAAAGTTTATGGAATGTGAAATGACTCATTCACTCTCCAATCAAAAGGATGGAATGTGAAGCAATAATGTATTGTAAAAGACTATATATAGTGATCGTATGTAATGAAAATGAGTTCCAAACTTATAGAAATCAATATAGATATTTGTTGATGGTTTTCTTGAATATATTTTGTGTTTTTTTTGCGCACATTGAATGCTTTGTTTTGCTTAAATATGCTTAATAATTTAGTAATAATAATGAATGTTATATCTATGTTTGTCTATGCTTCTTATTTAAATATTTAATACTAAATTTAAGAAAATCCTTTGGTTTTTTTGTATCCATGACTGCATTCTATTCTTGTTTCCTTATGCACACATAAAACACAAATTAACATGCTCTGATGGGTTTTCCAGGAACCTCTGCTAACACACTTAGGTGGTGCCACTAGAAGACAACCTAATATTCAAGGGAACAATTTTAGGGCTCGCTCTACTAAATAATTTGTCTTGGAAGATGGAATTTTCATGTCAACCATTAGGACCCTAGAGGAAAAAGGAATAATCTTGAAATTCATTAGGAAATGGTCGCTAATTGATGCAATTGAGTTATGGACAAAGGACAATTGAGATAGGGATGTCAAAATTAGGTTTTTATTAGAATTGTGGTTATTTATTGTAAATTAATATCATACTACTATAAATAATTATTATTTAATAATATAAAATTATAATTATATTATATAGTTAATATGTGTATATATTACCATATATTATAATATTATGTATAATACCATAGTAATATATTATTCTTTGTTTTTTAATATGATCTTTTAGCACGAAAGGATCCGATAAAAGAAAAAGAAAAAATAAAATATAGTAATAGATTATATATATCTATATATATATATATATATATATCGAGGGGAGGAGAATGGGATATATATATATATATATATATATATATATATATATATATATATATATATATATATATATATTTATATATTTCCTAATCGAGGGGAGGAGAATGGGACGTGCAATGATGTGAGAATATTAGCATTTAATTATTTGAAAGATGATATTATAAAATTTAAAAAAAAAATTATTTATATCAAACTCAACATGATATAATAAAGAAATAAAACAATAAACATGAGTAAATAAATAATCATATTACCACATCATATTTATTATCGCATCATCTACAAAATTTTTACATTTAATGTTTTAAAGATTATTTCTTTTCTCATTGTTTATTATCGCATCATATTATTAATAATTTGGAGCAAGAAAATATGGAATTCGGCTGCTTGGCCAAAATGTATCTTATGGACTCTTACCTACAGGCGCTGCCTTACCTGGGACAATCTCTTATCACATCATATTTATAAATATTCATAATTAATTTATGGGTAATATATAAATTTTAATGAATTATATTTATAAATAATTATATCATTATAATGAATTATAAAAATTAGGCAGAGGATGCATCATTTTTAGGCTGGGCAAATGGACACCACCCATGGAGGGTGTTACGAAGATCATATTATAATAATGAATTGTAAAAATAAATTATCATAAAAATATAGCCACTTCATAAAAATATCCTCACATGATAATAAATAAATAACTAATATATAGATAATCATAACTAATTTATATTCTGGAGCAGGATAATTAATGATGAAAATTTTAAAATAAATTATCATACAAAATATCACCACATGATAATAAATAAATAATTAATATATAAATAATATAACCACATCATATTTATAAATAATCATAACGATGAGATTGTAAAAATAAATTGTCATAAAAAATATTACCACATCATAATAAATAAATATTTAATATCTAGATAATAATTATATTTTAGGTAATATATAGATTTTAATACAACATATTTATAAATAATCACAACAATAAAATTTTAAATATAAATTATAATAAAAAATATGACCATATGATAATAAATAAATAATCATTAATAATTTATATATAACAAATAATCATAATTAATTTATAGGTAGATTTTATGACAACATGTTTATAAATAATCATAACAAAAAAAATTTAAAAATAAATTATCATAAAAAATATGACCACATGATAATAAATAAATAAATACAATATAACTAATCATCACTAATTTATAGATAATATATAAATTATATCACATTATATTTATAACAAATAATCATAATTAATTTATAGGTAATATATAGATTTTAATACAACATATTTATAAAGAATCATAAGAATAAAAGTTTAAAGATAAATTATCATAACATGATAATAAATAAATAGAATATCATAATCAATTTATAGTTAATATATAGATTTTATCACATCATATTTATAAATAATCATAACAATGAAATTGTAAAAATAAATTACCATAAAAAAATATTACAACATCAAGATAAATAGATATATAATATATAAACAATCATAACTTATATATATATATATATATATATATATATATATATATATATATATATATATATATATATGCAACATATTTATAAATAATAATAACAATAAAATTTTAAAAATAAAATATCACACAGATAATAAATAAATAAATAATATACATATAATCATATTTAATTTGTAGGTAATATATAGATTTTATAATATATATTTTACTGCATATATTATAATAAATGAATACTGTGTCTCTCTCCATTTCTCGTTTTAAAATTACATTAAATATTTTTATTAAGTATTTTTATGTACAATAAATATTTATCTTTATGGTGGGAAGTGCTACTAACATACATATCTTAGATAAATCTATATAAAATATATGTGCTTTAAGAATTATACTTATTAGTTTATTTTACATAGATTTATCTAAAATATATATGCTAGTTATAATATATTACTATATATATACACATATACACACATATATGAATATGATTAGTAAATTATATATAATAATATTATAATAGTTATTAATATACCAGTATTATACTTATATTTTATATTATATATTATAATATATGTATAATATTATATTTATAATAATATATAATATAATATGTATTATAATATTTTATTACTATATTATAATATTGAAGGAAAAAAATCAAAATCCTTAAAACATGAAAATACCTCTATGTGATTTGTAGTAAATAATAAATTTTACCAGTGGGAAGGTCATAGATGTAAGAATTTATTACATCCACAACTACCTCCAAAGTTATGGAATCACTATTCCCATCTTTTATAAAAATGTCAATAGCATCGATGTTTAGCTTTATATGCATGGGTCACTAGCATTAGATTGGATGAGTATTTCCAATCGATAATGACTTGAGACAAACATTACAAACCCTATCCTAGCAACAACTACTTTTTAATATCAAATATTTCATTAGGGTCAACCAACCAAATTTTATTTTTACAAATCCTTTGATTTTTCCATCAGCATCACCATCTCTATCTTCTCCATAACTCTCCACTAATACATGGCTCAATAGAAATTTATGTGTTACTACATGTTTTTCTCTTAGATACACATATATGTTGACTAAAGCATCACAACTAAGAAGTACACACTGAAATTCTAATTATTTACATCATCAATAATCCAAGTTTTAAACCACTTAAATTACCCATGTATGTGGTTTTTACCTTAAAAAAAATCTTTGGTTCCCCATGAGGCATCATGAATCTAACACATTTACCAATTCCTCCTATTACATGAATTAAGAATTGAAAAATGTCAATCAAAATGGTATGGGCATTATCCATACATAAAGCATAGAGAATGACTCTCAATAAGGTAAAAAATGAGATCAACAATACCAATCGCCAAGTCTTGACCTTTACTTTTGTATTATTAGTATCATCATTGTATGAAATGCATGCCTTCTTGTATTTTCCTTCTAATACTATGTAAGAATGAAAGATGGTAAGTATGTATAGTTCAAAAAATAAGAGGAAGTAAGACTTAATACAAAACCTATCTAGCTACATTTTCAAGTAATGTAATTTTTCTCTAGAATTCTAATAAGAGTATTCACCACTTTTTTTCATTCATTTATATGAGTACACTAGTTTACACACATTTTTATTAAAAAACATATTTTTACCAAAATATAAAGTCACATCCCTCACTATGTATTCATGTAAAACCTACAAAAAAAGGATTTTGAAAGGACATTATCAAACTCTTTGATCTCATGAAACACTCTAGAAAATATGTTGGCCATAAAAATAAGTGGTTGAAAAAATACATCTAAGAGAAAATTGTTTTCATTGATATGACTCTTTTTTAAATCATGTATTGGGTAACCGAAATAGTTCAATGGAAGCTACAATTTGCATTGAAATATGTGACATGTTATTAAAGCTGTAATTATTCCTATCCAAAAACATGTGCAAAGTAGCTATTTATTTTACTATTGTAATGTTTAAATATATCATATATTATGTAAAAAGTAATAATAATACATGAAAGATACACATAAAATAACCAATTGGAATTCACAGCTCAAACTCCTCACCAAAAGAAAAAACCCACCTCAACACAAGTGACAAGTAGGAAACAAAAAACAAGGCAAACAACACATGGAACTAAAAAAACTACATCATATAATTTAATCACAAGCTACAACACCCAAGGGAGGAGGTAGAGGATCACCCTTGGGTGGAAGAGTTGCTAAAGCACAGAGCTCTATAGTAGGAGGATCTGATGCCACCTAGCCATCCAAAGGGTCCAAAGTCATATCAATAGTCCAGCCATCATTAGGTTGCATCTGATTAATAGTGATAACAAAAGAGCCTCTACGAGAGGGAGTTGTGTCATATTTACCATGTGGTAGTGGTGAACCCCACCCCCCAAATGAAAGTGATGGGAGAAATGGCCATGACTATGTGACTAAATTATACACCTCTTAAGAAGCAATAGTGTCAACTACTAGGGTGGAATATCTAGAGGCACTCAAATCAAAGTGTAGGGGGCACTCCTGTAGTGGTCTAATAACTCCTAAAAAAGGTAGAATTTCATCACAACCTTGTATGTTTAGGCTTGAATCTACATGTAGGTTGAAGATATGATATAAACGTTGTCATTAAGATAAAACTCGCATCATTCATCATTATTGAATATAAAATTATTTTTGTTTTTCCATAACTTAGAATGATGGCTTTGAAAAATATCCAAAGAAAAATAATAGAAGTTGGCCAATTGGTCAAGTCCCCTAGAAGAGTAAGTCACTAAGAAAAAGGCTTAGGGTGATAAGTTTGGAATGAGCTATGGATCCACTTTCAAGGAGATTGGTCTCATAGGCAAAGATAAAAGAGGTGTTTGAAATACTTAGGCTATTGGTAGGCAAGACACTTGGGTGGAGTAATGCTCATGTGAGAAAGTCACTCCCGAAGTGAGAGACCTTGGTAGATTAGGCACCATAAGAAGTGGACTATCTTAGGTTACATCCCGTCATTCCAAATTATTTCAAGTCGGATAAGCCATGTTTGGGGGATGAGTTAAATCCCCAACACTTTTGAACTTAAAGAGATATATGAGAAGGGACTCACAACTTGATATAGAAGGCTTGGAGAATAATTTTTAAAATGGATATCACAATTCCATCGTCAGTCTTTTCATTATGCTTGGGGCAATTTCAATCCCATATTATGGAGCATAAAATTTGGAATAAGCTATTGAATGCAGAGGATAGAAGGTAAGTCAACATTATTCAATTGAAATTTAATTTTCAAATTTGGCCAAAGAATCCAGTCCCTAGAAGCAACCAAATATCGAATGATAAGAATACCTTTTTGAAAGACTCTGAGGGCATTAATTCCCAATAATTTAGCCAACAAAATATTAGTGTATGTCATAATGGGATACCACTAGATTCTATGGTCATTGAAATAAAAACTCATATTAAAACCATCCCTAATCCATTTCATGTGTGGCTTGATAACTTCAAAGGCTTTCCATATACTGTTGGAAACAAAAGAGCCTTGAATTTTGACAAGACTTGTAGTGATGAGAAAGGAGCGGAAACCTAAATTATTCCAAATGATTTTTCCATAGGGATCCCCAAATAAAATACAATGTCTTAGCATAATTTTTCAAGCCTTATTATATTCAATGGCATGAACTACCCATTTGACACATAAGGTTGCACTTATTTTATCCTCATTTATCTCATGGAAATCAATAAATATCCCAAGCCACATGATAGAAACCCATGGTTTGTTTGGAATTAGACTAAATAAAGTCCCTAATAATTTTAGCTAAACTTTCATAATCTGCTTTTGAGGGATCCCAATAAGAGGAATAATAAACATGGGTGGCAACTAGAATCTTGGTGCAAATTCGGATTTTCCATGCTAAGGATAACAACTTGGTAATATAGTATTTAGCGTTCTTCTCCACTCTACCAATGATATACTACCACAACTCAGTCAAATAAATATCAAAGTTAAAAGGGATACCAATAAATTTGAATTATTATACACATGCAATCCATTTCTAACTAAATTAGAGAAGCCACTCAGGCATAGGTATCATACTTTGTCTTAAACACTTAGTCTTACTCCATTTCAAACTAGACCTAGAGAGAAAAAAAAATTAAGGGCATTTTATAGCTTCTAAGAAGGTTCATTCTTGTTCTTAGAGCATAAATAAGGTGTCACCTAAAAAATTTCCATTAATGAGATGGGACGAGTGGTCACGTAAAAATATAACTTGAAACAAACCCAACTCATCTCTATAGGCAAGAAGATATCCCAAATATTCTATAGAGATAACATATAACACCAAAGAAAGAGGGCATCCTTGCTTGATGGAGTGTTTTATGCAAATGCTATTAGACATAAATCCATTAATGGTGAGGCAAGTTGAAGCATATAAAATGAAAGTTTGGATTTATAAAATAAAGTACTGGCAAAAACCAAGAGCCTTTAACATAGCTAGGATGAATGGCTATCCAATTTTTTCATAGGCTTTTTCAAAGTCAAGTTTGAGATAAATGTTTCATTGATGAGAAAATATAGCCCATTCTATGCCCTCTCAGATGATAATAAGATTAGCAATAATATAAATTTCTCTAATGAAACCAATTTGTTCAAGCCTAACAATTGTAGGAAGAATAAAATAAAGTCGATTGGCAAGAGCTTTGGTGAGAAGTTTTAGGAGACATTCAACAAGGTGATAGACCAATAACGATTAATGAGTTCTAGATCAACCACCTTTGGTATAAACTTAATATTACCTTAATTAATTAAATCTCCCAAAGAATGGTTTTATAGGGCTTCTTTATAGACTTGAAACAAGTCTGGTACAACAAAATCCCATGTAACTTTGTAGAATTCACACGGAAAGTCATTGAGGCATAATGTTTTATAATTACACATCTATTGGAGATATTTTTTGATTACTTGAAGGGTCAAGGGTGAGTCACAGATCTATTGGTTAGTCACTTCAACTTTATAATGAACCACATTGAATAATTCCTTCAACACCCAAGCTCTTTCTTTCATTACCTCTTGGGCATGTAATGCTAGTTGGTAGTGATTCATAAAGGTCAAGAAGATGTTTGGGAGGGAGGTGAGATTAGATTCATCCAACTTGATGGCCTTGATATAGTAATGAGCTTGTTTAGCCCTGAAGGATTTAAAAATTCTTTAGAAGCTTTGTGTCCAACCTTGAGTCAATCTAGCCAAGCGCATAATTTCACCCCTATGGTAGTGTATCTATCTGCCACCTTAATGTGGTGTTTGAGTGAGATAAAAATATTATGTATATGAGTATCAAAAGTATTAATCTTAAAAAGGGAGGAGACCTACTATAATTCTTTTAGTGTATCATCCTCACAATACTTACTAATACACATAACTTGCTTCCCATAGCAAAGGATGAAGGTGGTGGTACACAGAATGGCCTCATTCGAGCACTCAATCTATATATTAGCATAAGGAGGGTGCGGTACCAAGTTCCAAACTGGGTAAGTTAGACGAATGGTATTAGCATGGCCTAAGACATAAGTATTGAGGATGAACTGATTATGTGGCACCTTGTATATCCATATGACCCATTATACTCTACAGGAGATAGGAGTATGATCAAAGAGAACCAAGTATGAATGGACAGTCACAAGTTAACCATTAATGTTGGAAAATAAAAAAATAGTTTGTTCTAAAAAATGTGACATTTGAGCCTTTTGAGCACACAACTATCCCCAACATGAAAATTATACCACATAAACCCATATGTGGTATTAAATGAGTGACATAGGAGGAGAGGGTTGGCAAGACCACATTTATTCATTAAAATAATACCATGCTTCATGTTATCCAAATCACCACCTTATAGGCAAAGCACCAACATGTCATTGGAATGCTCAATCATATTAAAATCCTTACATGCTAGACACATGGTAGGGGCAGCTTGTTAGCTAAGGATCACCAAAGTAGAGATCTATCAAGACCATCATTAGGGGTGTAAATGTTAATAATGCCTAATGAATGGACATCAATATCTAAGAGTATCTAAACAACCTAATATGACAGGTCCTCCCCCATATAAAGAATGGAGGAGGAAAACTTAGGCAAAACCAATATGTTAGCACCACCATGTCCATATTCATGCATAGTGAAAAATTGGGTGGTTTCATGATGAATACAACATAGAGAATTATAAATAAGAAATATTGAAGAAATCTAGAGAACCTATCTGTTTATAGGCAACACATAGAATATTTTTGGGAGGACTCTATAAGATGTAATAAAACCACTTAAATGATTCATAGTAATATAATAATATATCACAAAATCAAGAACAAAATAAGTTGGTCCATAACAAAAATTGGTAAAAGAGTAGAATATTTTAATAGTATGACTGAGCCAAATCAAGGGGTCAACCTCCAAAATAATGCAATAAGAACAAAATTTGTAATATGATGATAAAAGACAAACCACTACCTCCTATATATACTCTACTTAGCCATGGTTATTCCTTAGGCCGACCATACTAAGAAAATCAAGAAATGTAATAATTTAATATGAAGGTATTTAAGCCAAAGTTAGCCACACATATCCCTAGACACACTATAGGTTAAGGACCTATCATGCCCCTCCCATTCAGTACAACATTGTCATCAACATTGAATCAAATCAAGATTTTTTTATAGGAATGTTTCATCCTCCCATGTTGCATCTTCAGAATTTAGGTTCTTCCATTTGATCAAATACTCCTTAATCACATTGGTATGTAGTTGTTTAGTGTACATGTGAAGGGTATCTTTAGGATCCAAAATGACTATGCCTTCTTCATTCAATTTAGGTAACTTAGTCTGAGTGTAAATTATGTGTCCAATTATG
This sequence comes from Torreya grandis, assembly GCA_037957365.1. NCBI lineage: Eukaryota > Viridiplantae > Streptophyta > Pinopsida > Cupressales > Taxaceae > Torreya > Torreya grandis. The sequence goes on along the minus strand of JARHVA010000073.1, from coordinate 2,949,996 downwards.
TGATTTAATTACCTTCTTTAGGAAAGATACATAGAATACTTTTTTTGTTCTTCAGATGTATGCAAGTGGATGGGGGTAGTTCCAGCTTATAGGCCACACTACCAATTTTTTACAAGATCTAATAAGGTCCATAATACTTAAGGATGATAAGATGAGATAAGAGCCAATTGGGTGCCCAAACATGCAAATAATTTAGTCTAAATATGAGATTTTATCCTTTTTTTGTAGCTTTCAACCACCATATTTCTAGACACCCCCTTGAGTCCTTCCCAAAATAAAATTGATTCTATGATATATTTTTAAAAAATTGGAGTGCCCTCCTAATGAAGATGCATAAAGTTCCTAAAGGATTTTATGTTTGAGGAGAGAATGCTTATAAATGTATAATCTACCTTTATAACATAATGCATTCCCTTTCATCTAAATTTTTTAGATCCCCTATAACTTTGTGGAATATTTTGAATCAAATCATGGGTAGCACTATCATTCTCCCATTCTGATCTTACTTCCTCTAGATAATCTACCTGCCAAATAGTCATTGCACATAATAATGCCTCAATTGAGTCATCCTTATGGGATAGTGCATCTGCCACCACTTTCTCTTTTTCTTTATTATAGACTATTTAAAAAATTTAGGCTAACATTTTTGGTCACCTATTTTTGTTGTTATTTAAAAGATAATCATTGTCCAAAAAATATTTGAGGCTATCATGATTAGTCTTTACCTAAAAGTGATGACCCATCAAATAAGGTCTCAATTGCTTGACTGCATAAGAAATAACCATCATCTCTTTCTCATATATTAGTTTGAGCCTATTTTTTCCCTTTTATTGGTGAATCTCAAATGAAAGTGGTTTTCCTTCTTTCATGAGTACAACTCCCATGCCATATCTTGATGCATCACATTCCACAACAAAATTTTTAAAAAAAGTAACCAAAACTGGAGTGGTGCACATAGCCATTTTATACTATTCAAATGCCTTGGTAGCTATATCAGTCCACTAGGAGTCTTTATTCAAAAAGGATGTTAGTGGGGCTGTGATGCTACCATAAGTTTTGATAAGCCTACGATAGTAACCAATTGTCCCTAGAAATCCCTAGAGGTTCTTGAGTGTCTTGGGAACCTACCACTCCATCATTTCTTGGATTATTTTTAGGATCAACTTTAACTCCATGTGAAACAATATGACCCAAGTACTCCACCTCTCAGATGCCAAATCACATTTGGAAGGTTTTGCATAAAGATGATGTTGTTCCAAAACTGAGAGTACCTATTTCACATGCTTCAAATGGTCATTATAATTTTTTATTTAAATGAGGATGTCATGAAAAACACTAACACAAAATTTATAAAAAATGGCCTGAAAATAATATTCATCAAAATATAAAATGTAGATGATGCATTTGTGAGGCTAAAAGGCATGCCCATAAACTCATAATGGCCTTCAAGAGTTCTAAAATTTGTTTTAGGTATGTCCTCTACTGATATTAAAATATGATGATACTCATAGTGAAGATCTAAATTCATAAAATAGATTATACCATGAAATTCATTTAGAAAAACATCAGTTATTGGAATAGGAAACTTATATTTGATGGTTTACTTGTTGAGTTCTCCACAGTCTAGGCACATCCTCCAAGTGTCATCCTTCTTCCACACCATCACCACTAGGGAGAAATATTCACTTTAGTTATGTCAAATTATTATTGCCTCCAACATCTCCTACACCATCTTTTCAAATTCACTCTTCTAGGCATAGGCATACTTGTACGGTATGATTTTAGTTGTTGTACTTCCCAAAATTAATCTTGATGTCATGATAATGTGCTTGAATTAGTGGAAGTATTTTTTCCATGTCACAAAAATAATAAAATGGTCATCTAGCACCATTTGTAAATCAGGATGGATAGAATCTTTGGTTGGTTGAACATCTATGGAAAATAAGCATGACAAAAATCCTTCATCACATTTCTTGATAATATTCATCATTTGATGAGAACTAACTAATTGTAAAGTTTTATCCCATAATCCCCATTATTTAAATGTCATGCCTTCCGAATGGAAGTGCATGAATAGTTCCTTAAAATTCATCTCAATAGTTTCCAATGTGGTGAGCAATTTCACTCTTAGAATAATGTCATCCCCTCCCATGAGAATAAAAAACACATGAGAATTTAATAGGTAGCCTCCCATAGTAAGCTTAATAATATAGTCATTTTTCAAAATGGTTGATGGTACGACCATCTGCAATCATGACATGAAATTCTAGAGCTAAGTAAATAAAATAGTTTAAATGAGTAGCCAACTTACTACTGATGAAGTTATGTGTACTCTTGGAGTCAATCAACACAATCACCTTTTATTTCTTGCAGAAACACACCAATTTAAGCATTTGGGGAGTAATAATACTAAGAAGTGCATGGCATGAAATAGTAGGTTGAGAATATTCAAATTCATCCTCAAGTTCATCATCATATTCATCCTTATTAGTTCCTTCAATTAAAAACAACTTTTAAGCATAATGATGTCTTTTATTCTATTTCTTATCACAACTAAAACACAAACCTTTTTCATGCTTCTCCTCAATTCGTTTAGGGGCCAATCGATAGGATAAGGAAATGATGGTGCTGGGAAAGTGCATTCACAGACATTAGTGAAAGGTCTTCATTTGAGTATAAATTTTTCCTCTACCATGTTTGCCCTTGGGATAGTTTTAGATACTAAATTAGGACTAAACATGTGAACCTCTAATTTGATGCTATTTTTGAGGCCACTTATAAAGAGGTCAGTCAAATTTTCATCAGTGATGTCTACCATATGTAAGGAAAGATTCAAAAATTAATGAACATAATATTTTACAGGCCCTACTTGGTGTAGTTTGGATAGTTGGATGAATTAGTTTTATGAGACATGGTTGTGATATTAGAGTTGCATCTCTTTAAAAAATATAGACTAGGAAATTGATATACCCTTAATTTTATTTTGAGCACATAATCATCAATACTAAATGAAATGCTCAAGTTCTAGATACAAATAGGGCATGACCACCTTTTGAAATCATGGTATCTGATGTAGATCAAATAAATTTTCAATTTGAGTGATCCATGTGATTAGATCATTACCATCAAACTTATGCAATCACACTTTTGGTTGCATAAGCTTTAGACTAGGATTAACATCATGATTATTTAGAGTAGGAGAACTAAACTATAATGGTGGAGGGTTATTTTGTAATGGCTGAGCTAAAAAGTTGGCCAATTGCCACCTTATTTTTTACAATTGATTCCTCAAATCATTCAGGTCCCCTATTAGCCCCATGATGTTCCCTTTAACTGCATCGAGTTCATCTTTATACACCATGCCATGCAACTATGAATTAAGTTGTTGAACCACTTTAAAGATACATGGATCAGAAGTTTTGGAATCCATGTCATATTTTTTAGGAGTTTTAGGAGTTTCTTTCCCTTTATAACATCCATGAGTGTTAGGACCAGCCATGTACAAACACTAGGATGGTTTCAACCCCCCAAAAAGTGTAGTAGTAGATGAGACCATTGTGATTGCCTCACTGAGTGATTCCAATGACTACTAATGTGTATAAGGGTGATACTTTTTAGCTTGAAAAAGTGTACTAATAGAATGCACCATTTTAATCATCCTACAAAGATTAATCCAATGCCTCCTAATTTTCACAAGGTTAAAAAAAATTAGACTTTTTTACATTTTTTTTAAATCCATGAAAAAATTGTATTGATGGAAAATTCAATTCTCCCTAAATCACAAGTTATGTATTCTCAACCTTCTAGTGCTCAACATTCTAGATTCAAAAAAATTACACCATGGAAGATTGCCTAAATCGAAGCTTTGATACCACTTGTAATTAATTTACATAGATGATTCACAACAATAGAATAATGCATCATAAAATTAAGAACATAATAAGTAGATCCACATCAATAATTGGTGAAAGAGCAAAATACTTGAATATTGTGACTGAGCAACTTTGAGGGGGAAACCTCCATAATAAATAAATAAGAACAAAATTTACAACATGATGATAAAAAACTCACCACTAATCTTGTATATAATTTACCTAGGCATGGTTATTCATTAGGCCGACCATACTAAAAACATTGAGAAAAGCAATAAGATAATATGAATGTACGTGAGTCATAAGTTAGCCACACATATCCTTAGGTGCACTATAGTTTAAGAGAATAGCATAAGACCTTGAACATTCTAGGATAAAAATTTCATTGAAAAATATCATACATGTGGAGTTCCACCTATCCATCCTCAAAATTAGATAACATTGCAAAACCATTGCATTAATCTGGGTGAGAAATTTCTCCGAACATAATGGAGTGGAATTCTTATCCATGCCCATATTGGGAAGAGTCACCACCACCACAGGGTGTGATGCATGACTTTCAAGAGAAAGACTTATGATTTGAGGATATCCTAGTGGTAAGGAACAAAGAATCATGTGAATTTTTAAAAAATAGACTCCTCTGGGCTAGGGGACATGAAAAACAAGGGGAGCAAGGTAGGTATCTCTTGAGAAGGCTTGTTAACTAGAGAAGAAGATGTTGGAGAGGAGGGTTTTAACCCTTGTTACATTTTTTTAGACTTAACCACAATCCAACTATCCCCAATGTCCACCACATTAGGCTTCTCAGGTTGCAGAGGGGCTTAGGAAGCCTTTGATTATCCCATAAGGGGACAATATTTGATATGATGGTTAGATGCTTAATGATGAAATCAAGTGATAGGTAGGTTGAATTACACAACTATTTGTGACTATCTAACATCACCTACCTAGATATTAATGAACTCATTCAGGGCTTTGGATAGGCCCACCTCAACCTAACCCATTTATTAGAGCAGGAGGAGAACCATTTTGGTTTCCCATAACAAATAATGTTCCCAATGGGTGAAATAATTTACTCCAAAAAGGACTAAAGGTGCACTGACAAGCTGCGAACTTCAACCCAGATGAGAACTCTAAAAGAGCCTTGGTTTGTAGATTTGAAATCTTGGGCGTAATTGAATAAAATCAAAAACATGTTACAAAGAAAGTAGTAGCTTGATTTTCCAAGGAGGGTTTGGAATTTAGATAGATCTTTAAAATTAAATAGGAAAAACTCTTTAGTGAGGTATTTGACACCAACCACATCGATCCCCACATACTCCTAATGGTGGTGAAACCAATTTTAGAGAGGCTCCTCTAAGAATTAGACCTAGAGTCAAAATAAAAATTATAAGGATAATTCATAAATTTAGGAAGCTTTATTCTTGGTTTTAGAGTGTAAGGAATGTGTCATGAAAAAAAGTCCCATTAATGATCTTGGAAGAGCGATCAGATAAAAATATACCTCAAATCAAACCTTGCTCAGCTTTAGAGGTAAGAAGATATCTCAGGGCTTCTAGATACAGAGAGATCATATAACATCGAATCAAGAGGAAAACCTAGCTTGATGGAGTGTTGTAATAAAATTATATCAAACTTGAATCCATTAATGGTGAGGCAGGACAAAGCATTTGAAAGTAAAGTTTGGACCACATAAACAAAGTACTGGGATAAACCAAGAGCCTTTAACATAGTTGGGATGAATGGTCATTCAATTCTTTCAAATGACATTTCAAAGTCAAGTTTGAGAAAAATGGTTCTATGATGTGAAACTCTAACCCATTCCATGCACTCCCAGAAAATAATAAGATTATAAAGAATATAACTTCCTCTAATGAAACTGGTTTGATCAAGTCTAACAATTGCAAGAAGAATAAAATAGAGCCAATTGATAAGAACTTTGGCGAGAATTTTGTAGTAGACATTTAACAAGGTGATGGGATACCAACTGGTAATGAGATTTGGATCATGAAATTTGAGTATAAACTTAATATTACCTTGATTAATTAAAGCTCCCAAAGAATGGTTTTGTAGGGCTTCTTTATAGACCTAAAACAAGTTTGGCCCAATAAACTCCCATGTAGCTTTATATAATTCACATGCAAATTCATTGAGGCCTAGTGTTTTGTCATTACATATCCATTGGAGAGCCTCTATGAGTTCCTAGAGGGTCAAGGGTGAGTCACAGAGATGTTAGTCAACCACTTTAACTTTAGGAAGAACTATATTGAGGCATTCTTACAACACCTAAGATCTTTCTTTCATTACCTCCTAGCTTGGAACACTAGTTGGTAGTGATTCATGAAGGTTGAGGAGATGTCTAGGAGGGATGTGAGACTGGATTAGGCCAACTTGATGGCCTTGATCTAGTCACTAGCATGCTTGGCCCTAAGGGACTTGAAAAGTCTTTAGAAGCTTTGTGTCCAACCTCGAGCCAATGTAGCTGAGTGTACAATCATTACCCTCTAGCAATGTGGCTATCTACCACCTTAATGTGGTGTTTGAGTGAGATAACAATATTATGCAAATTATTATCAAAATCATTAAGCTCAATAATAGAGGAGACACTCTAGAATTCCTTGAGCATAACGTCCTCACACTGCTTTATAAAATGCACAACTTGATCCCCATAGTGGTGGAGGAAGGTGGTGGTGCATAGAATGGCCTCATTCCATCACTCAATCTAGCTAACAACATGAGGATGGGGAACCAAGTTTCAAATTTAGGCAATCAAATGGATGGTGCCATCATGGCCTAAGAAAGAAGTATTCAAGATGAATTGATTATGTGGCACCTTGTACAACCTCATGACCCATTACACTCTATAGGAGATAACAGTATGATCAGAGAGAACCAAGTTTGAATGGATAGTGACATGCTAACTGTTAATGTTGGAAAAGGAGAAAATATTTTATTTTGAAAACATATAGCGGTCAAGTCTTTAATCATGTGGTGATCCCTAGCATAGTAGTTAGACCATGCAAACCAAGACATGGTATTAAATGAGTGTCACCAGAGGAGAGGGTTGACAAGATCCCATTTATTCTTTGAAATAATACCACATTTCATGGTTGACAAGATCCCATTTATTCTTTGAAATAATACCACATTTCATGTTCTTCAAAGCACCACCTCATAGGTGAGGCACCAACTTTGTCCTTGGAATGCTCAATCATATTAAAATCCCTACACACTAGACATGTGGTAGGGGGAGATGTTGTTAGCTAAGGATCACTAAAGCAAAGATATGTTAAGACCATCATTAAGGGCTAAATTTTAAGAATGTCTAATGAATGGTCATCAATATCTAAGAGTAGCCAAATAGCCCAATGTGGTGGGTCCTCCCTTGTGGCATTAATAAAGGAGATAAACTTAGGTGAAACTAATATGATGGCACTACCATGCCTAAATACAATATAGAGAAGTTTTTAGAAGAAATCCTAAAACTTTAACTTATTACAAACAAATAAAATCTAGAGAACCTATATGTTGACAGGTAGCATGCACAAATTATTTTTGGGAGGACTCTGTAAAACCTTGAACATTTGAGGATAACAAGTTCATTGAGAAATATCATCCATGTGGAGCTCCCCATGTCCATCCTCAAAATTTGTTGACACTGCAAAACTATTGCATTGGTTTGGGTGATAAATTCCTCCCAACATAATGGAGTGGCATTTATCTCCATGCTTGTCTTGGGGAGAGTCACCAACATCGTGGGGTGGGTTGCCTGATGTCAAGGGAAAGAGTCATCGATTGAGTGTATCCCATCGATAGGGAACATAAAATCATGGGAATTATTAAAAAATAGGCTCTGCTAGGCCTAGGGTGCGTGAACAACATGGGGAGGTGAGGTGGGTATCTCTTGAGAAGGCTTGTTAACTGGGGAAGAATATGCTAGAGAGGAGGGTTTCGGCCTTGGTTGTAATTTTTTAGAGTTAACTATGGTTCAATCATCCCCATTGTCCACCACCTTGGGCTTCTTGGGTTGTGGAGGTGCTGAGGAAGGCTTTGATCATCCTATAAGGAGAAAATATTTGATACGGTGGTTGGATGCCTAAAAATGAAAGCAAGTGTTAGACAAGTTGAAGTACACAACTTTTTGTGACCATTGGGTGTCACGTACCTGAATGTTAATGAACTCCTTCAGCGCTTTGGATAGGTCCACCTCAACACAAACTCGTTTGTTGGGGTAGGAGGAGAACCACTTTGCTTTCTCCTAAAAAACAATACACCCAATGGATGCAAGAATTTGCTCCGTAAAGGACCAAAGGTGCATTGGCAAGTTAGAGAGTTCAAACCTGATGGGAACTCTAAGAGAGGCTTGGTCTAAGCTTTGAAGTCTCAGGCCCAGTTGAATAAAATTAAAAGCATGTTTCAAAGAAACTAAGAGAGGCTTGGTCTATAGCTTTGAAGTCTCGGGACCAATTGAATAAAATTAAAAGCATGTTTCAAAGAAACCAACAGCTTCATTTGGCAAGGAGGGTTTGAGCTTCAGATGGTTCGTTAAAACTAAACCAGTAAAATCTTTTGTGTGGTTTCTGACATCAACCCCATAAACGCTCAGAGGATCCCAGTGGTGGTGAAACCAATTCTAAAAAGACTCCTTCGGAGAATCTCAACTTTTTTTTTTTAATTGAAAGCCGCAATATATTTGATAGATAAAAACATAATCCATGGCCTACAAAATGAACATGGTGGATTCTGAGTTAAGCAAATTTATAGCCGACGACAAACCAGATATGAATTTGGCACGCAGCCAAATTGGATGTTGCATGTGCTCCACATTAACCAGATAGGCTTAAATGTATACCATTTTTATTATAAAACTTTTTATGCTTGTCTGCACTCATTTCTACTGGTGTCATAATACCATTTTACACAATTAAAATTACTATCATTACAAGAGATGACCAAAGTATTGTTAGATTATATTTCATTTTGCGCAGACTCAAAGCATTTGACTGCGCAGATAGCGGATCTGAAAAACGTGTTCAAAACTTCCCTATCATAATTTATGTGTTATATTGCCTAACAGAACATGGTGGTACTGTATACTGTGACATTTACACGTAATTGAATTGCGGAAGGATGAGTGAAAACACCAATTCTGGCGCTGTCCTCTTACGTGGCGTTGGATCTTTCTATCCACTACGGAACACATTGGAATTGGGCACAAGAAGTGAAATTGGGGAAAGAGGGGGACCTGTGCGAGAGCAGAGATGGGCACTACTCAGAGCAGGCAGAGGAGGCGAAGGCATGGAAGCAAATGACGTGGATAGGGGAGGCGGCGTCATGCAAGGTGAAGGGGCATTTGATCGAGAGGCTGGATCCCCTCAACGATTTCAGGAGGGGCTACACCCTTAAATTCACTGACGACGTAGAGGACAAAACTCATCTGTTACCGTGGCTGTTGGCGTCCAGAACAGCGGAACTGGCGGCGAGGAGGCGACGCGTATATCTGGACTTGGGAGCCAACAGCTTCAAGAGAAGCGTGAGCTGGTTCCTGCGAATGTACCCTTGCGACTTCACCGAGGTACACGCCTTTGTGATAAACTCGTCTGTGGCGTCCACGTAAGGAGGTGTTCCACGAGGATGCCAATCTTCTGCCCGCTCATTCCCCGAGGTCGAATGCCATTCGCGTCAATTGGACTCCCTCCTTTCCTCAATGGATGATGGAGCGCGTGAAGGTGCATTATCAGACGGTTTCTGAGAAGGACGATCCATCCACAAATTCAATTGATATAAGTCGGTCCATCAAGGAAGAGCTGAGGCTGACGCCTGCTGACACCGTGATCGTCAAAATGGATATTGAGGGCGCGGAATGGCCCATTCTCAGAAAATGGATGGAGGATCCAGAAATGGCCCTCATTGTGGACGAACTGTTTGTAGAAAAACATTACGCAATCCCCGCCATGAGTTCTTATGGACGGGATAGCAAGGACGAAGCTTGGAGGCTCATGGCTGATCTGAGGTGGCATGGCTTCTATGCCCATTTCTGGCCCTGACCCCTTTGCTCACCTGCCACATTATTTTAAGCACTTGACTGAAAATGTTGGTTTTTTTTTCAAATATTTGTTTAATCTTTAAGAAAGAGTCCTGAAGTGATTTAGTGTTTTTAATTTTGAACGTGTTTAGTTGTGTATGCTTAGATAGTAATAAAATAATAATAATAAAACAACTAAAAATATATATATTAAGATGAGATTCAAGGTTCAAATTTTATTAATATGTTTGAGTGAGAGGAGTTATCCGATCGGAATGTCTCTGTGTTGTCGAAATAGTTAAAGTAACGTTTTGGAGTATTTCCCATTTATACGAAGGCAGTATGAAACCTAGACATCAATTGTACAAAAATAGTATGAAAATTGAGCATTTGGTGGTCCTCCTCATACCAATCCCTAATTTGACGAGAGAAGGAAAAACTATTTTAAAAAATATAAAAATGTAATGATTCCTCCTAAAAACAAAACAAAACATATACATAATTTTTAAAAAAGAATAATATTATAATAATATAAATATAATTAATTTAATATAATACATTATAAATAATATACCATTAATAAAATATATTTTTTATAATTTATTTTTCAATAAAATTAATGATGCTCATTGTTAGTACATAATTATGATTCCTGCTCAAAATTTGGTGGACAAACTCAAGTTCAAAATTTGATTCATAAAATCCAACTAAGATTCAGTCAACCGTACTATGAGTATTTTGGAAAACATGACTTACCATTATGAGTTAAGGATATTGATTATTATTAAAAAAAAAAAAAAAAAAAACATAGAAGAATCCCATAGTAAGGAAACTCAACATAGTCCTATTTGATTGCAACCTTGCTACAAGAACACAAGATACAATTCCACATTAAAATTAAATAGTCATTTAAGGTAGCATTTGTAGGCATTCAATATATAAATTGTAAATTATTTAATTATTATAAATTTATATAATAACATATTTAATTTGTTTAAATTTTTTGGTATTCAAACAATCATGTTTAAGATGGGCCATTATGAAAATGAGGTGGTGAGATTTATTATTAGAATCATGTGGTTAATAGATCAACAAGTATCTTTAAACTATGTTAATATTTGTTTGCACCACAAAAAAAAATTTGGAAGCATACACAAAGCTTGTGAAGTGTTTGACATAATGGCTGAAATAAAAGTGGTTTTGTGGAATGCTATGCCTCCAGGGTGTGCAAAAAATGGTTTCTTTGATGACACTTTAATGCTTTCAAATGAAATGTGTTGAGTAGATGTCATCTCTTGGAGTGCCAAAGTTGCAGGGTATGCAAAAAATGGGTTCTATGTAAAGGCATGGTAGGCATTTAAGCAAGTGAAATTTGTAGAAATGGTTTCATGGAATGCTATGGTTATAATTCTAATGCACTTTTAACGGAAGTATTTAGATTGAGTTTTGTAAAATCGCAAGGGATAGGTGGTGGTTGTGAAAAAATTTTCTCATTTTTTATTCTTGCAGCTAACCCATCAAACATAGCTCATATCTGATGTTTTTAGGTCTCAATGTGTAGCTTATATGTAGTTTACTGCAATAGTAGATCATCAAAAACAAAATTAATTTTGCATTAGGATTTTGGTTTGATATTTCCCTTGCTAAAGTCTAAATGATGGGTCATTTCTATATAAGTGATCATCTAGTTTACCTCTTGCCTAGTTTACTTATCCATTATATTTAATTTTTGCAGGCAAGATAAAGATTAAATGAAAGAGCTCCAAGTATCATGCATCTATGGACCCCAAGAACAAGATCAATTCATTTAAAATTTAGCTAAGGCATGAAGGATTCTAACCTTCATGATTATGCCATGTGACACAATCTCAAGAGGTTGGAGGTCGGAGAGACCAACTTAGAGGATCCAAATTCTTGAGGACCCCAAGTCCCTAAGATTGTGCCATATGGCATGATTTCAGCACTTGGGGACCTTTGAGAAGCCCAAAGATCATAGAGAAGTTGAGAGATCATCGAGATCCATCTGATCATAAAGATAAATAGTTGGAGGGGCTTGATGACCCATGGAAAAGCATTTTATAAGACTATGTGCACCAAGGAAAGCCAGGAAAATGAAATAAAAGGACAAAGTGAGACCCAAGAAAGGCATGATAGCATCCATGGTGGCATTAGAAACCTAAGCTAGGGTTTGATGGTTGTCTAAACCATCAAACCTAGGGAAAGAGCTATAGACTGAATAAAATTCTTTAACTAAATTGACACAAAAAATAAAAATTGATCATTTTATGCATATTTTAGTAGCTAAGCACAAAAGAGAATCCAAATTTTTGTTAGATTTAAAAATGAACTAGCCTCTTGCTAAATTTCACAAAAATGAGTTTACTTCATAAAAGTGCACCATACATTTAAACCCTAAGGAGAAACATCAACAATAGAAACAATAAAAAGGGTTTTAATATTTATGGGAAGTCCAAGTTTATTAAATGTTAAATTGATTGGTAATTTTAAAGAAACTGGTCAAAACCAATTGAATTGAAGATTACAACTCCTAGAAATAAAAACCAATAGGAGTCCTTCAACTCCATTGATCATGCTTCTTTGGTTGGAACATGTGCCTCATTAGTGAATGTGCATTTTGAAGGGTTTGTTAGACATTTTCTTGAGCTAGATGGAATAATAGGAAGGAGTAGTGGAGTATCTGATAAGGAACTTATTTAATGTCATGTTTGTATCAACTGGAAATACACAACATATTTGTAAATATGTTGAATTAACACAATTTAAAGTGTCTTCTTCTTCTCCCTCATAGAAGAATATGGAACACTTTATTACTAGGTCTAAATTATCTCACTTGAGGTACAATCTTTAACAGTTCAATGATGCCCTTAAAGAAAATCAAAAAGTTATAAAATGTGCATAAATACAAATTCATTCTCAATGAAAAACTAGATAGTGGCAGGTCAATGGACATAAAAATATCTTAAGCATCCTTAGGATTCATTATCAAATCACTTTTCAGGTCCATGCTTAAAAAAATAATGCCATCATATTCCCAAAAATGATGCATCTACTCTAAAGGGATCTTCAGGAAAATAGATTGGAATTAAAATTGACACCTAGTAGTCAAATCATTGAATTCAATGTCTCTATATTAGGAATCGATCAATCCAAAAATAGTTCATAGAATGTGTGTGTGTGTGTGTGTGTGTGTTTGTGTGTGTGTGCGTGTGCGCGTGCACGTGCTTGCACGCATATATGTATATGTATGTATGTATGTATGTATGTATGTACACACACACACACACACAAGAATCAAAATAGCATGCACGTTAACACTCCTTTGAATGACAAAATAGGTTTAGTTTCCCATCTTAGATTTCCTACATAGTTGATTTTTTGTGTTATGAAAAACATAATTGAGTGCAAGCTTTATGATCTGAAGCATAATCTATCATAAGTTCATAAATATGCTTCATTATTTGGCAATTAACATCATGTTTTGGTCGGTAATTTAGATAGAGATTTAACATCATGTACAAAAAATCATAATTATTGTGGCATATAACCAAATATGTCATATACAAGGTCAAATCTCCTTCTTCTTCTCAAAGTAAAACAAATAAACTCCCACCTCTTATTCTCAAAGCAAAACAAATAAATTCTCATGCATTCTCATCTCAAAGAAAAATAATTGAATTCTTCTTCCTTGTCATCTTATAAAGATTTTGAGTGGAATTAAACCCCAAAATATAGAGTTTATAGGCTAAATCAAATCAGACAAGTCCAAATAAAAAATAAATTATAAATTTAGTTTTAAACTACTTAGTAAATCCAAGGGAATATTAATTTGTATAAAATGTTCTTGAATTTGTCTTAGTTCATATAATTTAAAACTTTGAAAATATTAATTAAATTTATTTAATTCATTTAATATTATATTGTGTTCATGTTTTTTAAGAAAGACTTAGTACACTTACTTGTCTACCTCCAACATAGGCTATGGTCAAAATTCATAAAATTCCATGAAGTTAGCTAATAAAGCCAAAACATAACCCTTATTTAATCTTGGTTCTTATCATATTTTAGGAATAAAACCACACCAGTGATAAAATTTTCTCAATCGATTTTAAACAATGATAAATCTACTAACTTCTGAAGGGACTTGGTGCATGGTTCCCTTTTTATTGTAACCCTTCCCTTCATTTAGTTGTAATGGGGATTCAAGAACAACATTAAGAGGACTATAACTTTGTTGTATTTTTTAGTGAAAAGGAGATGTCATTTATTTTGGTATCAGTTAGGGATGGTTGTGCATTTTTTTATTGGTTAAGTTCTTCACAAGGTAATGTATTCTTTCCTTACCAAACTGAAGAATTCTAGTTGTGCTTGCATTATAATGATATTGTAACAAGATGCAAGAAGTAGGAATCATTGAATAGAATGTACCCTTTTAGACATTGATGTAACATTTCTTGTGAATCTTGGAGTGATTGTTCTATGATTGTTGTTCTTGATGGTCAATTGTTTTAGGGCAGCTTAGATGATATATATTGGGTTTACAAGTTGTTGTAGAAAAAATTCTTCAATAAAGTAATATTAATGTTTGAATATAGTCCCTTTTGTAATGGTAGTGTTGATATTGATCGTTTGAATAGATGAGAGTTGTGTAATCTGTATTTTCTAGATATTTTTTGCACTTGTCAATCTTAGTTTGGCATGAATACAAGTATTGCTTAAACTTAATTTTATATCCATTCATTGTGAAGAAATGTCACTTATTGATACTCTATTTAGTTGAATATTTATGTATTGATGTGATTTATAATGCATTTATTCTCATAACCATTTCTAGTTAATGCAATCTATACTCATATTGATATCAAATTTATATGTATCATGATCCTTTCTTAAACCTCTAGTATCATTTGTCTAATTCCATATTAACACAAATACTTGATAGTTGATGGTTTCCTTCTTTGTGTAATAGTAAGCAAAGACATGTTTACAACTAAATAGAGCCTATAAATGAAAAAATTTCCTTTTTTTTTGAGGTATTGGAAACACACTTTAGTGATTTTATTGTTGTGATATAAATGCATTCCTAGAATACATACCTACAATTAGCATTTAAGTGCAAATGAGTAATACTTAGTTCTTGTGAAGTGTTATAATTAGTATATTCTTAAACTAGTATAATCTATCATATAAATCTTGTAACACTGGTTCATGAGTATTCAAAAAGCAGAAGAAAAATTGATGTATTTTTATACACATTTTTAACTATGTCCAAAAATCATAGGAGATTTATATAATTAAAATGGGTAGGATTTTTCTATAGCTATTTATGTTGAAAACTATATTATCTAGTTAATAAATTTATATATAATCTTCAAGGAAATCATTCGAAATTCACATGGATCATTTATCTTGTTCTTACAACCAAAGAAGCATTTAAAGCATTAGCAAGATCAAACCTTGTAGAAGTTGGCCACTAGTTCTTAACATAAAATTTCTTGAACATATGCTAATACAACAATACACAAAAAATATAAATAAAGAAATGAAATTTATCTATAATTATGAAATCATTCAATATTGTGTTTCTTAGCATATCATAAAACACAGATCAAACAATGAGGTTAATATAATACTCTGATATGAAACAATACTAATACCAATACTACTATAAATGAACATAGAGCAATAACATTTGTGATATAATATTTAATCAATATATAAAACAAGATTAATGAATTAAAACATGCACATTAATTATAAAACAAAATTAAGATATTAATAAATGACATTTGTGTCGAAAGAAAACATGTTGACACAATTTCGTGGCTAATAGATTTAGATTGTGTTTGGTTTTTATATTTACAAAACACTCTGATTAAAATGTATGATAGTGAATTTTGTTAAAATATTGTCAATTATCCTCTAAAGACTAAAACAACTAAATTTAATACAAGTTCAGTTCACCAAACCATGTGATTATGAGTAGTAGATGAGATCTTCAAGTTCTTAAATCCTAGTAAGTCATTATAAACTTTTAGACAAAAAACAAAGTCCCATCCAATATATATATATATATATATATATATATATATATATATATATATATATATATATATATATATATATATATCATTTAAGATTTTTCCCCTAATCATGTCAGCTACAATTTGGTAGGTCAGCTCCAAAAGGGTGTTTATACTTAGATTGTTGTCAACCTGTAGAAAAGTGGAAAATGGTGAAAAACATTAGTTTTTGTTTGTATCCATAGATAAGTGGGACAAAAATAAAAATCAATGCAAGCATATGACTACAAATTTATAACTTAAGATATATTGTCAATTTCTTCAACTAATTTAGTATTGTAATTGATTTTACTAACTCGTTAATAGATATGATGATATTTCTCATGGCAAGTGTGAAATTTCCATGTAGTTTTAAGCATCATTACACAAAAGTCAAAACTAAAATGTCTTGCTTATAGTCATCAAAGGATATTTTAGCTAATTTTAGAAGGTTTTCCTTCAACTGTGTTTGATTTAAAATACATTCAATTTTCCCATTTTTGTTTATAGAATTCATTACAAAGAATGTTGATATGTGTACATTTAATCTTGTTGAAAAATTGTGAAATACACAAAATATTCTCTTAAAGCCATGTTCATGAAGACCAACTACCCATAATCATTGTAGAATGGTTAGAAAGATTATGTATGAACATTTATTTGTTTTAAATCACCTTTGACATGTGAAATGAAATTATTGTTCATCATGTTGTAAAATTGTTGACATTGTAAAAATTATCTAAACATATTTTTTCTAAATAAAGTAATGAATTTAGAATAGATGATTGCCTCAATATTTTATTTTGGAATATTTGTAGATGATCCTTTGCATATTTGTCTATTAATATATCCAAAAAGGTGGATTGACTTGCATGTATAAATGTAGTGCCTTTAGTTCCATTCTTGAAAACATTTTTGAAAATCATTTCTAGTGTGTTTGCTAATAATAGTATTTTATACAAGATAGGATGTAGATGTTTATAATTGTCATTGATTATAAACTATAAAATAATTTTTAAATGTCAATGCTTTGGATAATAGTATCCATGTGTATACATCTAGATAAATCAAATGATGTTGCAAGGGATAAAGAAAAAGAAGTTTTTTTTTGTGTGAGTGCTTATTATTATCATGTCTTTCTCACCTTCACCATCTTTGAGCCTTAGTTCATATTATTTATATCATTTTTGATAACCAATTATGATGGAAGCCAATGAACCTATTGCATGTGTTGTTTGATTGCACAAGATCATGTATAATGGTATCCAGATTAATTCTACATTCCTTTCATATTGTTGTAATATTTTCTAAAGTGGTGTTTGTATTTAATACAATAAAATATTCAACATCACCTCTTTTATATTATATTTTTTTATAATGAAGTCCATGATCTAGACACTATTTCTAGGTGAGAAATATGAAGATAATTTCTCGATTTCTCTTTTGTTGATGTTCATAGTTATTATCAATTGACCAAATTTGTCAATGAGATTAGAAGGCACTATTTCTACATTTGATGATAAATTTAGATTCTTTATGAACCTAAGATCATAAATAACTACCACATCACATTCAAAAACAATGCCATATTTTTTTGTTGAAATCTCAATAATTGAAACCAATTTATGTTGGTTTGTGTTTATGGTGTATATATTGTTATCAGATGCAAATTTTGAGTACAAATATTTTATGATAAGATATAATAATTTTTTTTTGAATTGTAAATTTCAAATCAAATATCAAAGCATATAATGAAAAATATAATGTTTTTTTTATACATTATAAATTTATATATAAAATGGTGAAAATAAAAAATTACCATTTTTCAATTTCTTGTTGCTTTATTTATGTTTGTTGGTTGTTGTGTTTTCTTGGATCTGCATTTAATTCTCTATTTGTAAGGGTGTAACAACAAATATTCAATAGTAAAACATAATGAATTTTTTTTTTAAATTTTAAAATACAAAGCAAATTGTATGTTGCACAAAAAAATGGTATTTTTGTGCATTGCAATTTTCTAGAGGAAATGCAAAAAAAAACATTTTGGTGTTACTTCTTATTCTATTTATGTTTCTCGGATAATATGTTTTTCTAGATCCATATCCACATTTGTATTTGAATTATAATAATGGCATGAACATCTTATAATTTTGACATTATTAAGAATAAATAAACAAAAGACAAGAATTATGAGTTTGAAAAAGTAGTAACTTCTGAAAACTAGGGAAAATTTTTGTTGATTATTACATTTGGATGGATCCATATTTCATATTATGCAATAATTTTGGAAATGCATAAACATTTTTTAATTATCAAAGATAAAACACAAAAAAAATGGATAAGATAAATTCTATAAATTAGCATTTGGTTTGGATTTTGTTTTCCTAATGTATTTGGTATTGTTTATTGGAATGACCAAATTGCATTACATAAACCCATTTCTTTAATGGAAATGTCATTGAATATTGTGTAAAACTAGTTTTGTATTTACAAAAACTAATTGTTATTATAATTATTATACAATTACCAGATAGTTAATTGAAAGCAACTTGTATTGTGATCAGTCCAATAAGTATCAAAAATGCTAATTTGAACACTGTTATTATCGATATTTGTCTAAAATTGGTATATTAGAGTACATCCATGTGTTTTTTTTAGATTTGATATTAAATAAAAATTATATTTATGCATTATGTCTAGAAGATGTTTATGTGATATCATTTACTTAAGCATGATAGTATTGAAATAGCCAACAAATATGGCCTTGTATTATGTGATAAAGTAGAGATTATTGCTATGAATTTTAATATATCAATAATTGGAGCATGAGGGACTAAGTATATATTAACTATATATATTGGCATGTCTAAATAAAATATATAATGTGTCATAGTTTTGATGTTTGATATTGTAAATGCTTTGGTGATTTTTATCAAAATGTTTTTTTTTAAAACATGACATTATTCCATGCAGTTTCATTAAGGAATAACAACAAAAATTCTATGTAAGAATAAAGTTATTTAGTGTTTACATAGTTCTAGTTTCTTAGAAGCATAAAATGTTTGCATGCATAAAATCAAAGTCATGGATTATGATTTCTAAATATAATTGCAAAATTTGTGTATTCAATGAGAAAATTATAAAATTATTATGTGGTTCGATAGGAATTCTAAAATTTGGTTTCCATTGTGCAGAGGCATGTAGTCTTTGCATTTCAATATTGACTCTATCAGATATGAAAAAGTTCTTAGCCTCTAGTTTATTGATAAGATACATTGGTTTGATGTTTTTTACTCATGAAAGTGCAGTATAGACAAGCCATGGCACTTGACACCAATAAGATCAAAAATATAGTGCATCCATTGTTAGTTTTTGTGATCTATGTATTATTTATGCACATGCTATTTGCATTGGGAATTGTTTATGTATGGTAACAATTTATTTCTTGATGTATTTTTTCTTGAAATTATTGTTATGGGAGTCCAAGTTTTTGAAATATGGTCATTGTATAAGCATTGATTTTTTTTGCACTAAACTGTTCCAATTTTAGTGTCATTAAATTATATCCAAATTATGTATAGTTCTCCATGAATATAGTGTTTGACAGTCCCATCAACACCATTCACTAATCCATCTTGTATTTCATAATTTCAACCAATCAATTTAACCAATATGTTTTGTTTAAAGATTATTATGTATGGAAAGATATTCTTGTCATTATTGAGAAGAATTTCATAAGTAAAATTCATTTTTTTGTCAATGGCATTCAATGTATATGTTTCTTGTTTGAGTAGGGAAAGCATTTTGGAATTTTGATTTTTAACATCATCATTATTGTGAAATAAATATGGAAATGTTGGGTCCTAAGGAGAAGGTATATGGCATATGCTATTTAATTATTCATTGTCTAATGTAGTATGTTGAGAAGCTCTAATCTGATTTAGAATTGAAATAAATTACATGTCATTTTGTCAAATAACTTGTTGTAGTTGAAAGCACTTTACATTGTCAAACCAAATATTGTAATGAATTATCTCTCTATTAAATATTGGTTTTTCAAAAACCCATTTGTCTTGAATAAGTTTTGTTTGATAAAATTCACCAAGAAAGCTAATGTCAATATATACAAATATTTTTTTTTTGTGTATGCATGATTCCTCTATGTATTTTGTCTATATTTAAAAGGATACATATTCCTAATAGAGATATTTCATCAATGAGTAGTAACTTTAATTTCCCATAACATTTACTTAGGATATCTAAAGTATTTGAATCCAATAGAAACATTTATGTATACATATATGGAAATTCAAAAATAGAATGTGTAGATAGACCATTTTCATTGTATGCATCTTTTCTGTTATATGCAATAATTATTGTTTTTATTATGAAATGATCACTTTCAAGTTGATTGTTGTAGAACCATGTTAAAGTTTTATATATTACTTTTGGAGTGAATTTTTTCCCTGTGCCAACTCCTATTAAAAATAAATGGATTGGGGTATTTGGCATTAGTGATTTTCTTAGTGCAATGTATTTGAGAATGAGGGGTTATTTATTCAATTTCATTTGAAACTTTAAGTACTCTTCTCTACTCACTAGAAATGGTTGGTTAGTTGTTTGTAATGAGTTAAATTTTTTATTCTTGAGTGATTTGATACCTCATATGCAATTCAAATTGAATGATATGTCATATGCTTTGTAATCACTATATTTTTTATTCTTTTCCTTGTATTTATCAATAGCAAATATGGTGGTAAAATTAATGTCAAGATTTTATGTAGCAGTGTCAATATTTCCCTATTATTTTATGTGTTATGTAGTAAAAATGGTTTCAATTTTGACTATATGTGCCTTATGAATAAGGTATGTCTCATCCCATGTATTAAAATCTTTTTTCAATGTCTCTTCATTATCTCGATATGGTATAACAACATCATTTTTTCTCTATAATAATTTTTAGGATATATGTGCATATTGTATCTAACATGTCAAATGATATGTGGTTTTTTATGTCTTTTACTATCTACATATTTCCTAAGTAATATGCTTCATAATCAAACAAAGATATGTGTTTTAAATTCATTAGTCTTGTAACAATTTTATATAGGAGAATCACATATTATGTCTTCAAATCTATCTAGTTCCCATGATAATAGTTTTGTAGTATTTAATATATATGTTCTTTTTGTCTTTGGTGATTATGAAAACTATTTTTATTGAACTATAATGATGTTGAACTGAAATTAAAAGTTGGGAAACTTGGCGACTAGACATTTTTTGATGTTGTAGAAGAGTATTTCAAAATCTTCTAATGCCATTTAGTTTGTTATTATTATTATTGATTTCTTCATGCACTTTTTAAAATTCATTTGTCAATGTATGATCAAAACTTTTCATATAGGAGAACTAATATGTTGCAACAGCATATGCATCTAAAATGAAGTGTGCATCAGTGTTAGCATACCACAATCGAGACACTTTTTTTACAAGTACATTTATTCAGATATTTGATAGATGTATTTTTAGCATTATGATGGGTCCTAAAATACAAGATTGCAATGAAAGTATGTATTATGTTTCATACAAATCTATATCTTTCAAAAATGTTTGGAATGTTATGACTTTGGTATATTTTTTATGCTTAATTTGGATAAAAACATCTTGTCACATTTTGTTTGTAGAGGTCATTACTTTGGTCTAACAACTCTAATATTGTAGTTTTGTGCATTGGACGCAATAAAAAATTGAATCTGCAATGAGGATTTATATATTATTGCATGTGCTTATATGATAATGTGTTTTCATTCTATTTAAAGTATCATCAAGAAAAGATGAATCATGGGATATGTACTTGTCCACAATGCTTTCAATTTTAGAATTTGAGAAATGTCCATATATGGGTGCATCATGTACCCAAAGCATGAAATGAAAATGCTCAGTCCCTTTATTTTAAAAAATTAGTTACAAAAAAATAATCCAACACTTTTCCAAATAGTTTTTTATTTTTTAACATCAATTTCTTGAATTCATTGGATCTATGGTGAAAATAACAAAGAATAGGGTTTTTTTCTAATCATTATATCATTATTGTCCTCTTCAATGGTATCCTTGTGTTTATTAATGATTTTGGCAGACAAGTTTTGTAATGAATGATGTATTGGCTCACAAAAAAATTCATAAGTTTTTAATGTATAAAAAAATGTTGGTGGACCCAATTCCCTGATCATTGCAAAAATATTTCTTCATGAATTTTCAAAATAGTCAGGTGATGTTAGAATGCTATTGAAATATCTATAGGCTATTGGTGATTTAAATATTTTTTCTATGATAATTTCATTTCTAACATCTTTGGCATAAATATTGTTGCCATTTAATTCACCTATCTAAATGCATATACAATCATAGAATGAAACCTAATGCACAATGATTTTAATAGATTTGAAGAAGATATTAGTAATGTGAGTTGTCATGTCATTTTATTTATGTAAAATATCTGACTCCGGTATTTTTTGGTATGAATTTTTATGTGTTACATCATAAGGATGACTAGAACCATAATATCGAGTTGGAATACTCATTTATTCATAAACTTGTCTTCAAAGATGACTAGTAGTTTTAATTTTTTATATGGAGAAATTTCAATGATCTCATATTATAGATCTTATATGAATTGTGCTTCACCAAAGGCATGCATTAAATATTCAATTATTGGTTTTAATTCATCTTTAGGTGTGTCAAATTGATCATCTTTGATATACACAAAGTCAATTGGTTTCTTTTGAATTTTTTTTCTCAAATCCATGTTTCTAATCTTTATCTATTGTAAATTTTTCTTGCTTATATAGTGGATCTTGATAAAGTTTTGACAAAGCATTAATGACACATGCAGGTCTTACATTTCATGTTAAATATTCATCTTTCTATTATAATTTGTATTTTATTTTGATTGTAATTATTTTTGTCTCATTCAATTATCTAGGAAACACCTTTTGGATTTGATAAAAGTATATAGAAAAATTTATAATAGTTTCAGTGAGGCCATACTATGATCATTTATATCCAGATTCATGTATTTGTACATAGGGCATTCTCAAGCAAACTGATCTCTCCTCTAAAAATGCCAATTTTTTCACAACAATTCATTTTTTATTCCTTCTAATATTAAAAGAGTAGTAATTTTTATAACTTTTTCATCACCAAGAGATGATTTACATTATTTTAATATTTTTTGGCCTAATGCAAGTGTTTTTGACATTGTATCTATAAAATAGAATGGAATATTTTCACAATGGTATTATAAATCAAAATAATATATTTTTTAAAATGTAAGAATTTGCAATGGACACAAGAATGAAGGGGTGTGTCTTTGATGGATTTTATATATGTGTTTGTACTTTTGGCAATTTATTCAACATGTTGCTTTCATGTAAAGTATCAAGTTCTTTGGCTACGTATCATTGCTTTTACAAGCGTAGTGAATTTTTAAATTTGTTTGTGCCTTTTTTTTACAAATTTTTCATTATAAGATTTTGGTGTATGTTTTTCCAAATTTTACGTATGTATTTTTTGTTTTAAAAAACTTAATGATAGTCATTGGCCATTACTAGATTCAGTTGTATTTTAAATAGAAGTGTCAGTTTTTGACAATTTCATTTCAACTACATGATGTATTCTAGATGTAACATGAGTTGTATAATGTTTTTAAAATGGATCATAGTGAATATTAATTATATCTATCTCAAATAAAATAATGTTATATATTCTCTTTGACTGAGCATAATTGCAGTATTTTTTCAAAATGTTTCAGGTTTTTATTGACCATACTTGAATTTTAATTTATAGAATGTTTGAAATCCATGTGTAGAAAAATTCATTACCTTCAATGTCACTTTGTTCATATGGAATTCTAATAGTTTTAATATACATTTTCCAATCAAAAATGTTTTTGGGATTTTATTTTTCTAGTTCCCACTCACAAACCTTCAAAGAAGTCAACACATTGTTTTCAACACCCACAATTACATTAAAAGAAAGACTGGGGGGTCAAAGTATAATATTGTGTTCCACTAGATAGCTATAAAAATAGTAAAAAGAAAATTATAAAATAAATATTGGAAAATAATTAATGATTTTGACAAAAAAATAGAAAAATATATATGCACTTGATATTTGTATATATGGTCTAAAACATATTTATTGGTTAATTTCAATGACCCAAACTTGAGAGATTTTGAGAAGATGAAAGTGTATGTGGCCTATTTATGTCAAAAAGTGGGATAGACTATTATGATTTGACCTTGCGAGGCCATCTATCAACAAAGAGCATAACCATTGAATTAATCTTTAGTTAACAAACTAATGGCATTGAATAACCTTTCTCCATGGTTTGAGTCAAATGTACTAATTTTATATATGCCACATGCTTGTATTTCATCAACAATATCATTCCAACATAAAAAAATATTATTACAAGTATTTGATAGTTTTGTACTAAATATTGAGTTGTCAATACATATTGTTTGTAAAATAATGGTTCAAAATGGCCATGAGTCAAGGTTATATCATGAAACAATATTGATTATGAAGGAATATAACTTTATTTATTAAAATACATATATTTATTTTTGTTTTTTAGAGACCAGATACAAACTAGTATATCCAACCACTTACAGAGCCATTGGATACAAAATATGTCATCTAAAAAGTTAGTTTCACCTTGATCTATAAGTTATTTTGTAGAGACTCTCATTCTATGAAAGTATGTGCTTTCAAGTCATGTATTTGATGCAAGTCATATAACATAGTTGGGTGTACTTGCTGAGCATATGATTTTTTTACTTTTGTATCATTGTTGTTCAAATAATTTATAAAATAGTCAATGTTTCCAGTTTGTATCATACTTAATGAGTATTATAAATGCAAAAATACTCTGAATGTGTTGAAAAGACAATCATCAATAGTATAATTTAATAATGCAAACATAAACAGATTTTTGTCCTTCAAATCATCTTCAATCATTGCAAAGGATTGTGTTTTTTATTGTTTGTATGAATCTACACCAATCATGATTCCCAAGGGATTTGATGTGATTTATTTTGTTTGTCTTTTCATTTTCACTTTTTTTGTTTTATCTATTATAAAATCATCCATAAGGAAAGACTGAATATGAAGAGAGACTCATACATATGTTAAAAATTAAAAATTATATGAAGTGAACACCATATTTATCTTATTAATAATCAAAATAATTAAAGTTTATTTTAGAGTGCTAACCTATTTATTTGAAACTTTTTAAAAGCATCAATCCTTGAATGTTATGAAAGGAAAATTTTTTTCCTCTCAATCCTATATTATTCTCTGGAAATTATCTAATTTAAAGTGCTTCACTTTACAAATAATTTATTTTTTCAAATTCAATTAATGAGGATTCATGAAGGAATTTCACAATATCACATGAAATCATCCAATAAATAATTAATAAAGTATCTATTCTTTGTAATTTGTACAACAACAAGATTACAAATTCAATGTCTTAAACTAAGAAGGGAAAAAATACTTTTTCATTTAATTGGATTTACATTTCTTAGTGAAAAAAATAATCACAAAAATTGAATACAATATTACTTCAAAAGCAACTACCAATAACATAGTCTAAACATAAATAGTTGTGTGGATTCCATTTAATCAGGTAATATAAACAAATTATTTTGTTTTGCCTATGAAATATCCAATATGTTCTCCATTGGTGGGCTTGTGCTAAAGTTTGTTATGTGAAAATCTAGTTATTGTATTGTCTATTTACTTTTTAATTAATCTTAATCAGTGCCAGCCATTCTAAGGATTAGTCATATTTTGAATGTCAAAAGATAATATGTAAGTAGCACTAAATCCACATATGCCTATTCATAATAAGTACAAAAATCACAAGATAGTTAGTATTTTATAAATTATTTTTATCTACAATTCTTACCAATACAATATTAAATCAATGACAACTAAAACAAATGAAAATTTCCATAAAATTTAATTTATAATTAAAATTACTCAAGAGAATCTTCTCAGTACCCAAACTATTTAATTGTTGTTTAATCAAAGAAGCAGGGATAAAATTTATTTATATAAAGAATATTAAATGTAATATGGCCAAATAGAAATAATATTGTGGACACCACATTCCTCATTTACATTACTAAATAATAACCCAAACCATATAGTGTTACAGATCAATTTTTTTGGTATAATTGTTTTTAAGGATTCCCTAGCATATAAAGTCATAATATAACATTGGTTATGAGATATTTGTTGGCAAAATATAATGTAAAAATATATTTGGGGTTTAATAAGTCTAATATTCAAACGAGGTGGAGTAATGGGATCAATGTAAACCACAACCACCCATTTTAACAATTTTTTGGCATTGGATGGTCAAAATATCAAGGAAAGTGTGGCACGAAGGGTATGATTATTAGGGAAAGGGCCCAGAATTAATATACAAGGATTGATCAATTAAAATTTTATGTTTATGCTATGGTAATGCCTATAAGTTGAAATTTTTATCACTATTTTGATATTTGTTACTACACCTTTCTCCACCTCGAACGGATTCGATTATAAGAGGCAGCTGAAACATTAAAGATTTGAGAAATATAACTAATAATTTTCTTAATAATATATTATGATGGTTGACATGGAAATGAGATATATGGGGAGGAGACATCATAGTTCATAGTGAACTTGAACAATGATGAAGAAATACAAAAACTCAAGGCCATAAAAAACATGAAATTGGTAAGAGATTTCAAGGTGGCATGAGCGGTGTGAGGGGTCTGACTTCGTGATCTAGAAAATTGGTGTTTTTTAAGTGAAAGAGTATAAATTGCTAAGAGTGTTACACATGAAACCAATGACCACCATATTGTTTCACCTTTTGTGCATGAAGTATTAAGTAATAATAATTTGATATTTCTAGTGGAGATTATAGTGGAAAATGAGGTAGTGTGTTATTAATATATGTAGTAATGGTATATATTATTATTTATGTTATTTATAATAATTAATTTGTATTAATTTAATTTTAAAAAGTGCATAAGTAGAAAATTTTGAGTATTCATATATTGGATATTTATGTGTCACAAGTAAATTCTTATACATCATTTGAAAAATATGAAAGTATAATATAAAAATATTATACAAAAATATATAAGTTTTAAAATATAAAAAATATTGGAAAATATTTATATAAAATATTACAAACTAAGTTAAAATTTAGTCAATATCTATGAGCTCCCCACTGCACCAATAACGTCCTTACCATTCTTCACCAACATGTTGTATGTGTAGGTTGAAGTTCTATGATAAAAATATTTATTTGCTTACTATATTTCATCAATATGATCTATACCTTCAAAGTCATAACAACCATTAACCCAAGTGTTAACATCATAACCACAAGTGGAGGTGCAGACACCATTGGATATGGAATCAACTCCATCATAGACAGTTTTAGAGAAGAGGAAGACACTAGTGCACAGAGCTTCACCAGCTCCCCAAAATAATAAGACATGCAACACTAAATCATATAATTATGATAAAAATGTTTAATATATCCTAGAAAAATATGATCTCACTTAGTTAAAGCCTTAGGGGAGTATGTATATATAAATCCATGATTGAAGACATAGGCACATAGGTCTATGAAGAAGAAGAATAAAAATAAATTTTATTCTATAAGGTAGGACACACTTGCCAATTGTGAAACAATGTTCCAAACTACTGCTGGTGGATATTCGTACACCTTTGAAATCAATAATTATTTATCTAATGGGAGAGGAATGCAAATACACTCATAGGATGGCTATGATTTTTGTGGAAGGACCAAGTGTAGGGTCTTTAGTGGCTCAATCAAGTTTACAATAGCAAGAAACCTAAAAAATACATTACTACATAAGCATATAACCCATAATGTGCATTGTCTATAACCAAACATTACAACTCAACTGCGTTACTTTTCTCAACTGCATCTAGTAGAGGAAGTTAAACCACAGGAGGTTCACATACCGAGATAACCCTAAGAAATAATTTGGGCTTACATTCATCTAAAAAAGTTTTTGATACACCCAGATAGTCCAAAATATATTGGAAGCAAAATGACTAAGAGGGGGGTGAATTATTCTTTAAACTTTCATATACAAATGTACTTAATCAATCATAAATCAATTAGACAAGCATATACATTTTAACAAGTATAGACATCAATCCACAATATCATGAACACAAATTATATGTGGGAAACCCTCAAGGGGAATAAAACCCACTGAAACATAGTTTAGACAACTTTTCCTATAAGACCATGAATCAATTTTAGTTGATCACCAACCCAACAAGGATCACCAACCTCTAACTTTATCAAGCACCAACTTGATAGGAGGATACAACCCACATTTTGATTAAGCACCCACTCAATCAAAAAATTTAACCCATCTACCTTGATCATATTTCCCTCTCACAAGTGATGATGGTCTATTTTTTCTCTATCGCACTCAAATATGCCTCTTACAAAAGCAAAATTATCTTTTACCTTCTTTGCTCAATTAACACTTCCATGGATTGATTATGTCATATAAAATTAATCCTCACACATATAACTTCTATCAAATGTTCATCACTAAAACTTTATCTTATTTTTATGGTATTAAATACCTCCTTCTATTTTACAATATCCTCTCTTATTATCTTATTCTATACACATTTTAATAAGCCTAAGAATGCCTAGTATATATACAAGACTTTTCTTGTTCATATCCTTCTTAGTCGACCAAGCACTCATATTTTAATATGTCATCCATGTAATATATATTATAAAAATTTATATACAAGGATAAAAAACACTTTTAGTCCTTTTAGGTCTTCCCTTTCTCAAATAGGCTTTATCTCTCTTTTAGGTCTCATGGAGACCTAATCTCATTAGCTTTGTTTTACAATACATTACACATTGCCTTATTTGGAACACAACCAAACAACTAAAATAGAAGGAAAAAATAATAAAACACTCAAATATATCCTTTCTAAACTCATCTAGGCTCCACAACACATTTTATGTTAAACCACTACTTGGAGCACATCAATAGCATTGTTCATATTAACCCTATGTATACCTAGAAAGTCTGTCAATAATAATTGAACATCAAACACAAAATTTAAAAAAAAATATGGTAAAATAACATATATATTTAATATTTATGTTCTCAATTTCATCACCATATTCATTATAAACTTCAACACAACGTTTAAAACATCAAACTCACTTCTGCAACATGACCACTTAGAACTCCCTGAATGCTTCAAAACCTAGTCATGAATAATTGACCACTAACATCTAGACAAGGAAGTTTCATGAATATAAATGCACTAATTTTAACCTCATATTCCTTCATAACATCTTCATATTCTTTATACTTTTCAACTCTGGGCAAATCACCTCATACTCGTCTTTGCTAGATGACTACTAAGAACTGTCAAAAACATCAAAACATAGTCATAAAAACAATGACTTAGAACTCCTGTCAAATCACTATCATGAAATTAAAATAGTTTTATAAAATCCTTCATCATCCTTATAAAACTTAAAACAAATATATTATAATCTAAAATATCAATATTGATCTTACAAACCAATCTCATGGCTTCACTATACACAAACCTCACTGTGTTGGACAAGTCAATTTGAAAGCCACTTTCTACCATACACAAACATACTAAAAATTTATTTCCATTAGGTATATGTGTTACATGTATTTATAATTAATCCCATGTATTTTTATCCATCCCTAATCCATGACAACACATCCCTAATCTCAATATCACTTTTGCCTGGTTTTTCTCACTATCTTCCTCACTAGGTCTTTTTAGTGATAGGTCAACTTCCATGACTATTTTAGTATATCTAAGGTTTATAAAATAATAATAAAAAATCATGGGAATAATATATAATAATAAATATATAATATCTATCCATTTATCGACTTTAACTCAGTCAACTCTTCCTACTATAATAAATTTATGAGAAACATGGTTTTTATTGTAGGGTCCATTCACTCATCTGATAGACCAATACCAATTGAAGGTACCTGGGAGATTAATATACATGAACCAATAATAAAAATAATTCATTAAATTAATTCTAATCCATTTATATCAAGACCTTCCTTATTGGGTCATTGATAGGATTTTAGAGAGGGTTAAGACCACCTTATAGTCTTCACGATCATTCATAAAGCTTAGGCCTTTAATATAGAAACCAATGGTTTTAAAATTGAGATATGAACATTCCCAATCTACCATGAATGTATTATGTTCTCTTTCATAGGTCACACATTCCAAAAAAACACATGAAAGTCCTTTTCACGTTGAGAACCCTTCATTCTGTGCACATAGGAAACCTCAAAACCACATTTCATGTTTTTTTATTCAACTTAGGACCTAAAAATTCACCCAAAAAATTGAGATAACATTTAAAAACTATATAAATTATCATTTTTCCATTCATGACTTGTAAAATTAACCTCATACCCTATTTGATCACTATCTCTCTCTTTACTCTTTAGGATTTTTATTTGTAGTTCATTTTAGGCCTTAAAGTAGACCTTCTAACAATTGTCCAAACACTCTCCACCTTTATCAAATTCCCAAAAAACCTTACACATTATATATCACTAATTTTTATCCTTCATAGGTCTTGACAACACTTCATGGTACCTTATTGGGTAAGGCATGATCTAGGACTAGTCGGGTTGTATGCTTAGGCTTAAGACCTTACCCTTGTAGGCTTACCTTGAAGCTTTCCTAAGTGTTACAAAATATCATATGAATTATTTATCATTATTAAACATCCACTCATACCTTTTTGTATTCATTTCACCATACCACCATCTTCATACTCTTTCGCAGGGTCTCTTCATGTGATGATCAATGTTATGACTAGGTTTCTAAAACCCTTAAATCTTGACAACTAGACTTGAAACATTCTTTGATGATTTATCACTTTGATCATATGCCTTTTATTCTCATTATATAATATTATACATATATACACACTTATTCATGCACATGTTCATGATATGACAACACTCTTCAAGACTAGTGCTCAAAAGTATGTTTACCTTGTATCTTGATCTTGACCTGAAAACATGTCATCAACCTCAAGATAATCATCAAGATGCATTCAAATTATGTCTAAAAATAAATAAAATAGGTTTACTTCAAATTCTCTCTTATCATAAGACTTCCTTTTTACATACCACTTCACCATGCATCTTTACCAGATGCACTTTGACATCAGCCTTGACCTTAACACTAATGGCATCCATTTTGACATTGACATCAATGAAAACACTTCTCGACAAAATCCCCATTTTTTATTTATGTCAAACCATTATTTGAATTGATAAATCATCTCCCCAAGCTATTCAAACTCATTTCTTGGACTTTCTTCCCCTTTGACATTAATGATAAAGGGTCCTACATAGACTGTCATATAGAACCATACCTTCTTGATATAGTAGCTCAACACATAAAATATGATGCATCAAGGAAACATGATCCCCTTAACCACAATAATACCATGTTAAGATGAATTATGATAACAAAACCATTTTTTAATGCATAAGCTCAATCATAAACCTGAATAACTCCCCCTTAAACCATGCATCTATCCTATTTTTGTTACCTGAATAATGTCTCCATGAAACTTAATGGAGTCACCAATTCTTATAGGTAAATAAAACATTGAATATCATTATATTCCTAGATATCCATGCTCTCATTTGACTGAATGTCCTTCAATACCCTTTTAGGCTTGATTTGCATTATAGGTTTGATCTATTCATCATTCATTTGATCAATGTGGGTTAATAGTAGGCATTCTTGACTTGTTTTCTCATTTGAAACATTCTCTATAATAATAATTAATCCACTTGAGCATGTAGACTTATCATTAATCCTCTTCATTATTATTGTTTCCAAACATTCATTTGTTTTCTCTCTAGTACTTTAGGGGGTTCAAACATCCTATTTTGACTTTATGACCTTTTAGTCTTGTTAGGATAGAACCTTGAAATGTGTCCTAGATCATGAAAATTGTATCAAACCACCTTATACATACATTTTTACTGATGATATCTTTGACTTCTTCCATAGTTCCATGAATACTCATTCGTGGAGGCTCTTCTAGATTCTCTTGCTCTATAGCCAAACTTGTTACACATAAAATAATAACCATTGAATGAATTGACATACCTTATTATATTTGGCTGATTGATGAGTCTTTTCATGTTGACATTTTTGTTTTCAAAACTCTTTTCTTTGACTTGAGGTGTCTCCTTTTGATCTTATTTAAAACCAAGACCCATTTTCTCACTTGTAGACTTTTGACAACTCAAGATAGCATCCAATGATTCAATGCTCCTCTCGAATTTCAAAAATATCCTTACCTTGTTGGATTCTTGATTCAACTCATCCTTCAAGGATTTCACTTTAGTTTCATACCTAATGCACTCTTCCTCTTTAGCCTTTAAGCTTACATTTATTACCTCTATCTATGCCTCAACTAGATTGATGATTTCATCATACTCCTTAGAAGTGTTACTCAACCTTTCTTCAAACAAGCCAATATGCTCCTCATATTCCTTAACAAGTGCTCTTAGTTTTTTATTC
This sequence comes from Torreya grandis, assembly GCA_037957365.1. NCBI lineage: Eukaryota > Viridiplantae > Streptophyta > Pinopsida > Cupressales > Taxaceae > Torreya > Torreya grandis. The sequence goes on along the minus strand of JARHVA010000073.1, from coordinate 2,917,306 downwards.
TTTTTCCTTTGGAACTTCAATTACTCTAGTGCACTTAATAATTCTACCTCAAGATCTACTTCAGCTTCAGCTTCATCTAATTCCATATCAACCATAATGCCTTTACCACTTGAACAACCCTCATTGTCTGATTGTATGGCTATAAAAAAAGTTTCTTTATTGTCATGTTCAGATTTATGACTATCATCATCACTATAAGACTCAATTGAGTCACATTAGAAGGATTATATTCCTTAGTGTAGAATATTTTCTTATTTTTTAAAGTTCCTTTCTACCTCATACTTTCTAAACTCCTTGTTGTTATCAGGCTTATAGGTCTTCTTGTTATCTTCATGATGGTCATCAGGTTCTTCATTATGCTTATATTTATCTTTATTAGGACACTTGGATGCAAATTGACCAATCATTCCATAGTTGAAACATTTTAAGGATAACTTACCTCTGTACTTACTAGACCCAAACCTCAATTTCCTTGCAAACATGGCTATTAGTTGATCATCATCAACATCTAAGCATTCCCCATCCTTAACTTTCTTGGATTTGACTTATCAAATTTAAAATTTTCTTCTTTCTTAGGAGGATTGCCTTCATTAGTTCTCATCTCATAGGTAATCAAGATGCCATGAAGCCCATCCATCTATAGCTTGTCCAAATCTTGTATATTTTTAATTACAAATTTCTTAGAGTCAAATTTAGAAGTTAATGATGTCAACACCTTTTGAATAATAGTGGATTATTTGACTTCTTCTCCCAATCCTCTAATTATATTGATAACTTCATCAACTTTTAATAGGCAGGGTGTAATGGTTTCATCTTCACTCATTTTTAGGCTTTCAAACTGTCTTCGATTGGTCTACAATTTATCCATGTTTAATTTGGTGTCTCCTTCAAAAATAGTCTTTAATTTTTCCCATATCTCTTTAGCTAAATCATGATGCATTACCTTTACCAGTTTAAATTATGATAGGCCACAAAGAATGGCATTCATTACCTTAGAGTTGTTTTCACTAACCTTCTTACCTACTACATATGTTTGAGGAATCAAAGGAGATGTATAACCATCCATAACTGACTACCAAATATCATGTCCATGCAACATCAAATATATATATATATATACATTGACACTCCAAAAGGCATAGTTAGATCCATTGAACAGTAGATCCATACTAGTAGAGAAACCACATTGAGCATACTGACTAGCCATCCTTACTTCTAGGATCTCCTTTAAGTTTTTAAATATGATTCAAAGGACCAAGCTATGATACAAAATTTTGAAATAAAAATGACTGAGAGGGGGGGTGAATCAATCTTCAAAATTTCATATACAAACTTATTTAAGCAATCATAGATCAATTAGACAAGCATATACATTTTAGCAAGTATAGACATTAATCCACAAGATCATGAACACAAAGTATATGTGGGAAACCCTCAAGGGGAATAAAAATCACTAAAACACAACTTTAAATACTTGTCCTATAAGACCATGAATCAATTTTATTTGAGCACCAACCCCTAAGTTTATCAAGCATCAATTTGACTTTATAAATCATCAACTTGATAGGAGGATACAACCCCCTTGTTGATCAAGCACCCACTCAATAAACACTCTAAACCTATCCACCTTTCTCTTGTTTCCCTCTCATAATTGATAATGGTATTATTTTTCTCTATCACACTCAAATCTTCCTCTTACACAATCAAAACTATCTTTTACCTTCTTCACTCAATTAGCCCTTCTATGGTTTGATTAGGTCATATGAACTTAATCCTCACACATGGACTTCTATCAAATGTTCATCATTTAACCTTTATCTTATTTTTATGGTCTAAAATACCTCCTTCTATTCTATAATATCATCTCTTATTTGTTTACTCCATACACATTTTAATAGGCCTAAAAATGCCTACTATATATACAAGACTTTTCTTGTTCATATCATTCTTAGTTGTCCAAACACTCTTATATTCATATGTCAGCCATGTAATAGATAATATAACACCTTATATATAAGGATAAAAAATTATTTTAGTCCCTTTAGGTCTTCCCTTTCTCAAATAGGTCTTATCTGTCTTTTAGGTCTCATGGAGACCTAATCTCATTAGCTCTATTTTACAACATGTTAAACATTACCTTATCTGGAATACATAAAAATAACTAAAATTTAAGGAACACATCATAAAACACTCAAATACATCCTTTCTAAACTCATCTAGGCTCTACAACACATTTTAGTTTAAACTACTACTTGGAGCACATCATAAGCATAGTTCATATTAGCCTTGTGTATAGCCAAAAAAAAATTCAAAAATAATTGAAGATAAAAAACAAATTTTAAAAAAAATATATGGTAAAAAAACATATACATTTAATCCTTATGACCTCAAGGTGATCACCATGTTCATTAGACACTTCAACATAGAGCTTAAAGCCTCAAACTCACTTCTATAACATGACCACTCAGAACTCCCTGAATGCTTCAAAACCCAATAATAAATAACTCAACACCAAAATATATACAAGGAAATTTCATGACTCTCATATGTATTATAATATTTAACTCTCATAAAATCACATCATACACACCTTTGCTAGATGACTACTTAGAACTGTCAAAAACTTCAAAACAAAGTCATAAAAATAATGACTTAAAACACATGTAAAATCATTATCATAAAATTTTAATGGGTTTATATGATCCTTCATCATCCTTATATCATCTTTAAAAAATATATTATAAGCTAAAATATCAATATTGCCCTTATAGACCAATCTCATGGTTTCATTGTACACAAAACCTCATTGTATTATACAAGTCAGTTTGAGAGATAATTTTTACCATACACAAACATATTCAAAAATTATGCCCATTAAGGATATGTGTTACAAGTATTGATAAATAACCCCATGTTTTTTTATCCATCCCTAATCTATGACAACACATCCCTAATCTTATTCTCGCATTAGCCTAATTTTTCTCATTATCTTCCTCACTAGGCCTTTTTAGTGATAAGTCAACTTCCATGACCATTTTATTATATCCAAGGTCTGAAACCCAATAAAAAACCCATCACAGGAATAATATATAAGTATCAATCTATAACCTTTATCCATTTATCAAATTTGACTTAGTCAACTCTATCTGCTATAGCAAATTTCTAAGAAACATGGCTTTTCTTGTAGGGTCCATTCACTCATCTAATAGATTGATGTTACCTTGAGGTACCTAGGAGCGTCTTCTGCATTATCTAATCATAAAAATTGGTCATCCAATTCATTATAAACCATTTCTATCAATATATTCCATATCAGGTCATTGTTAGGGTTTTAGAGAGAGTTAAGACCACTTTACAGTCTTAAAATTTATTCATAAATATTTGGACCCTTAATCTATAACCAATGCTTGTAAAATTTAGATAGGACCCTTCCCCATATACCATGAATGGATTAGGTTCTCATGCAGAGGTTAAACATTATAATGAACACATGAAAGTCCTTCTCAAGTTGAGAACCCTTCAATTTGTGCACACATGAAACTTCAAAACCACATTTAATGATTTATTATGCAAATCAGGACATAAACCTTCACCAAAATAATTAATATAACATTAAAAACCTCTATAAATTATAATTTTTCCATTCATGCCTTGGAAACTGAACCTCATACCCTTTTTGATCACCATCTCTCTCTTTGCTCTTTAGGCTTTGGATATATTGTTCATGTTAGGCCTTAAAGTAGACCTTAGATATATTATCCAATCTCTCTCCACCTTTATCACATTCCAAAATAACCTTACACATGATCTACCACTACTTTTTATCCTTAATATGTATTTACAACACTTCATGTTACCTTATTGGGTTAAGCAGGATCTAGGACTAGTCTAGTTGCACGCTTAAGCCTAAGACCTTACCCCTGTAGGTTTACCTTGAAGCTTTCCTAAGTGCTCCAAAACCTAATATACATCATTTAGAATCCTTAAACATCCATTCATACCTATTTTTATCCATCTCACCAGACCACCATCTTAATACCCTCTCACATGGTCTCTTCATATGATGATCAATGTTATGACTAGGTTTCTCAAGCTCTTGAAGCTTGAAAACTAGACTTGAAACATTTCTTGATTATTTAAAACTTTAATAAATGCCTTGTATGTTCCTTATATATTATTATACATTTGTACACATTTTGTCTTGCACATGCTCATGATATGACAATGTTCCTCAAGGCTAGTGCTCAAAAGTATACCTTAATCTACAAAAATGTATTTGTATCTTGATCTTGACCTTGTATCTTGATATTGACCTAAAAAAATGTCATCAACCTCCGAAAAATCATCAATTTACCTTAAAATTCTCTCTCAAATGAGAGACAATAGGTTTCCTTCAAATTCTTTCTTATCATAAGACTTCCTTATCACATACCACTTCACCATGCATCTTTACTAGATGCACTTTGACATCAGCTTTGACCTTGACACTAATGACATCCATTTTGACATTGACATAAATGATAACATTTATCAAAAGAATCATCGTCATATAGGTGCACTATGATGGAGTGACCCTCTTCATCATTTACTTCATAGTCACTCTCAAGTTCCAACTCAACAACTCTAATATGAGACCCATAAGAGAATAAACAACCTCAGTTAGAGAAACCAACCACACTAATAGACCTTAAAACATAAGAGTAATCTACCAAATATCGACTCGATTAAGAAAAGGCTCAAAATGAGACTTTAAAGAAGACTAGGAAGGAGACAAAGAAAGATGATAAGCAAAATAGGAAGGAAGAAGCAACATGCAATGCTACTAAGGAGGATGAGTAGAAGAAGAATCAAGATGAATAGAATAAGAGGTTTTGATGAAGAAGAAAAGAACAAGTATCTCTAAAAGTGAAAGTAAAAATAAAATCAGAAGGTTAAAGCTGATGTAGAGGCAAAGGTTGAAGAAGAAGAGAAAGAAAGATATATCTTGCATAAACATGATGAAGAAATACAAAGGTAGGCCAAAGAAAAGGTATAAGTAGAGTGTATACAACATAGGAATAAAATGTAAAATAATAGACAATAGAGTCCTCAATGAAGGGTGTAATGGTTAAATCCCAACATCCACCTTATATATCACAAGACTCGAGGTCCACTCAAGGGCCTACATCAGAGGAGTCATATTAGCATAAGAAACAATTCCCCAACCGATGTTTGTGGGATATACCTACAATATTAGCTTGGAAAATAATATTTTCTCTACTAATGAAATAAATCAAGAAAGAACATATCGTGGTTGAAAATTAAAGTTTAACTCTAGCAACAGTAGTGCAGGAAGCTTCTCACAATGTTTCCCAACTTCCCCTATCAAATAAAATAGGATTAGTTACGTTCTAAGAGTCTATCACTCAGAAGGCTTTTGAACTAAACTAAGAGGAATCAAAGTTAAGGGAGGACAACACAAACTTACACATTTTTCTCAAAAAATATCTCTACATAATTGATAACACTTACCCTAAGTTGATCACTCAAGTGATGTTTGAAGATAAGTAAACCACAACCCTCCTATCCTAGCTCAAAAAAGATTGGCTTGTTACACAAAAGCTACCAAAAATTTTCACATAGGGTAAGACTATTAGTTAAATAGTATAGGTAATTCTTGAACTACTAAAATAACATGAGAAAATATTGGATACAACTGAACTCTAAGATCAACACAACCCAAGGCATGTTTGACTGGAATTAATAGTTGAACACTTCATGGTATGAGGCTAAACCAAATTTTTCAAAAGAAGATAAATCCAAATAAAAAATGGAGGATCAATCAAATACCTATGATGTACTAGACATCACACTCAATTATTCACCTAAATTAAGACACAATGTCATCCATATGCTAAAAATGTGGAAAAAGGATATGCTACAAAATACATTTATTGGCATTCAAATACAAAGGCATGTAAATCGCTTAGAAGAGGTATCCCTAAAAATCTAGTAGAAAGTGTTGTACACTATTGTACTCCTCAACATCATTGAATAAGATGATATTCATTATTTGATGGTGTGTCAAGTCCTATTGCACATAATGATTAGTATGGTGTGAGAATTTATCATTTATTGGATAATGTTCAAAAATGGATTTTCACATTTGGATAGATTTATTTCAAACATCACTCATGAGCCATATTTTATCCCTCCAAAACAACTTCAATAGGATCTTTATCATAAAATTTCCATTGAACCCACTCAACCATCAATTCAACCTCACCAAACACTCCCAACACCCAATTTTTGCAACTGTGACTTCTTCAACAACAACTCTAACAACATCATCTTCTCAGTGTCTTTCAATTCTAGCATTGTGGCCTATGTCTCCACCTACTCTATAGGTACTACACAAATTTTAAAATTAAAAATTTAAATAATTTTTCCAATAGGAAGTCCATAAGCATTAGGAGTGGGGCTAGGTTGGTTGAAAAATCACAAAGGGCAACCACCTCATTATACTAATCTATTAAAAACCCAAAAGGGTTGTAGATTAGTATGCTAGTTAGTTGAAAACCTAAAAGCACATCTATGTAGTGTGAAAGAGGTGGAAATTGGTAAATGGAACCTTGATAAATTATTGAAAATAATGTTTTTTTGACCAATTCTTTAGCTAAACCAATTTTATTAGCATCAACACAAGGCACACTTCTTGTGAATTTTTCTCAAGAAGAGACAACTATTTAATTTTGAGAGAGTGTTGGTTGTAGAATATAAATTCAAAATCAGAAAAGTGTAGATGAAGGACAAGTGTGTGATAGATATCAGATGGTATAATGTATTATATTATGGATGTATTTGGCCTATGTTGGCATTTCAAAAGTCTATAGAATCAGAAAGGACTCATCATGCTCAAATCAAAAGGATGGAATGTGAAGTGAAAATGTTTTGTAAAATATTGTATATAGTGATCACTTATAATGGAAAGAGTTCTAAACCTATAGATATCACTACAAAAAACTTTTGATAGTTTTACCGAATGTCTTTTATCTTTGTTTTGTGTGCAATGAATGTTTTATTTTGCTTAAATTTTCTTAATCAATTAGTAATAATAATGAATATTCTATCTATGTTCATCTACGCTTCATGTTTAAATAAATAATCTTAGATTGAATAAAAGACTTTGCTTGTTTTGTATCCATGACTATGTTCTTCTTATGTTTCTTACTACGCACATAAAACACAAATTAGCATGTTCTTATGGGTTTTCTAGGAACCTCTACTAACACACTTAGGTGGTGCCACCAAAATTCAACCCAATGTTTAGGGGAGGATTTTAAGGACTACTCTACTAAAGAGTTGGACTTAAAATATATAATTAATTGTAAATTCATTGGGAAATTGCCCCAAATTGGTATAATTGAGTTATGGGTGAAGGAGAAATGGGGTAGGAATGTTGAAATTAATTTTTTAATTGAAATTAGGATTATTTATTATATATTAATATCGTACAATTATAAATAATTATGATATAATAATTAAAACTATTATTATTATTATTATTATTATTATTATTATTATTATTAAATTTTATTACTTAGTAGGAAAGGGTCTCAACCATCATTCGTCAATTAAAAAAGAAAGAAAAAAATAAAAAATAGTAATAAATTACATACATACATATATACATATACATATACATATATACATATATACATACATACATATATATGTATGTATGTATGTATGTATGTATGTATATATATGTATGTATATATGTATATATATATATATATATATATATATATATATATATATATATATATATATGTATGTATGTATGTATGTATGTATGTATGTATGTATGTATGTATGTATGTATGTATATATATATGTGTGTGTGTGTGTGTGTATATATATATATATATGTATATATATATATGTATATACATATATGTATATACATATATGTATATACATATATGTATATATATGTGTGTGTGTGTGTGTGTGTATGTATATATGTGTGTGTGTGTGTGTGTGTGTGTGTGTGTGTGTGTGTGTAAAGTTATTAAAGTGTTTATAATTATAATATATAAAATAAATATTTTATAACATATAGTATTTATATGTATTATACAATTAATATAATTATTATATAATAATATTATATGTAGGAAAAATATAATAGCATTGGAGGCATTTTTATTAGAGTGCCAACTTCAAAGATTCATTTCACGATATTAGGGATCCGTATATTGGTATATTTACATGTTTTAGAGAGGTGATATCAAAAAAAGGTAGTTTTATAGATACAGATAGTTGGCATAGATCGATAACCACATCATGTTGTTGTTAATTATTATTTTTGAGTCCACAACATGCAACTGTGCTTATCAATTTCTGATCGTCCTCCATACCCATAACAAAATATTGATAACTAAATTATACAACATAAAACCAAAAAAAATTACAAAATAATGAAAAACAAATATAAATATTTAACCAAAAAGAATTAAAGTACTTTATGTTACAATAAATTAAATACTAACTACTTCTATCTAACCCGGCTTTTCTTGCAGTAGTTAATTGGAAGCCTCAATATATTTCATAGATAAAAACATAAGACATGGCCGACAAAATGAACGTGGTGGACGAATCAGACAAATAAATTTGGCACGCACCCAAATTGCATCCTCCATGTGCTCCTCGTTAACCAGAAAGGCTTAAATGTATACCATTTTTATTATAAAACTTTTAATGCTTGTCTGCACTCATTTCTGCTGGTGTCATAATACTATTTTACACAATTAAAATTACTATCATTACAAGCGATGACCGAAGTATTGTTAGATTATATTTCACTTTGCGCAGTCTCAAAGCATTTGACTGCGCAGATGGCGGATCTGAAAAACGAGTTCAAAACTCCCATATAACGATTTCTGTGTTATATTGCTTAACAGATCACGGTGGGCCTGTTGACGGCCACATTTGCACGCAATTGATTTGTGAAAGGATGGCTGAGAAAACGAATTACATAGGGAATGAGAAGATGAAGCAGTGGATGCAATATTGCCTTATCCTGGCGTTGTCCTCGTACGTAGCGCTCGATCTTTCTATCCACTACGAAACACACTGGAATGGGGCAAAAGAAGCGAAATTGGACAAAGAGAGTGACGCGTGCGTGAGCAGAGAAGCGCACTACCCAGGGCAAGCAGAGGAGGCGAAGGCATGGAAGCAAATGAAGTGGATAGGGGAGGCGGCGCCATGCAGAGTGAAGGGACATTTGATCGAGAAGCTAGATCATGTCAACCATTTCAGGAGGGGCTACGCCCTTAAATTCACCGATGACGTGGAGGACAGAACTCATCTGTTGCCGTGGCTGTTGGCATCGAAAACAGATGAGCTGGCGGCGAGGAGGCGACGCGTATATTTAGACTTGGGAGCCAACAGCTTCAACAGCAGCGTCAGCTGGTTCCTGCGAATGTACCCCTGCGACTTCACCGAGGTACACGCCTTCGAGATTAACTCTTGGCTTTGGCGTCCCCCTACTGAGGTGTTCCACGAGGACACCAATCTTCTGCCTGCTCATATTCTGAGGAGGAATGCCATCCGCGTCAATTCGACTCCCTCCATTCCTCAATGGATGATGGAGCGCGTGAAGGTGCATTATCAGATGGTTTCTGAGAAGGACGATCCATCCACAAATTCGATTGATATAAGCCGGTTTATCAAGGAAGAGCTGAGGCTGACGCCTGCTGACACCGTGGTCGTCAAAATGGATATTGAAGGCGCCGAATGGCCCATTCTCAGAAAATGGATGGACGATCTAGAAATGCCCCTCATTGTGGACGAATTGTTTGTAGAAATACATTACGCAAGCCCCGCCATGAGTTCTTATGGATGGGATATCTTCGCTCCCAATAGCAAGGACGACGCTTGGAGGCTCATGGCTGATCTGAGGTGGCATGGCTTCTATGCCCATTTCTGGCCCTGATAGCTTTCTTCGCCTGCCACATTATTTTAAGCACTTGCTGAAAATGATGTTTTTTTTGGTTGTACGTTTGGATACATGTTTAATGTTTAAATAATGTAGTCCTAAATTAGATAGTTTGTTGCCTATTAATAGAATGGAGTAGAAGATATTCAGGTTAAGGATATTTGTAATTTGATGTTTTATTAATAAAATATTTATAATCAATCAATATCTAACAGAAGTTTACCCATGCTTAATAATTTATTAATTGATATCAGAGCTCTATAGTGTGATTTGGAAGGTTTCAAAAAATATGAGTTTAATTTATTAATTGATATCAATGTTTTCAAGTGTGATTTGGAAGGTTTCAAAAAAAAAAGAGTTTTAAAAAGATTAAAAAATTGAAATTGGATTTAAAGGAGTAAAACAGATCTATACAAGCAGCCATTCTAGTTTGAAATCTTTTTGTAGAAAAAAATTAGAAAAATGAGAATGAAAAAAGAGGTAAAATAAATCTATACAAGTAGTCAACTTAATCTGGAGTCTTGTTGTTAAAGCAATAATATGTTAAAGAAAAAATCCAATAATGTCATTTTAAGTAGAAATAAATGTTATTTGGATAATGATTATTTATAGAGGTCATTTGGATAATGATTAAAACATACATAAATAAAAATCTCACAAAAATTAATATCTTAAAAAAATATTGTGAAAATAGTTTTTAATATATATTTTTGAATTAAAATTTTCAACAAATATGTCAAGTAAACCTATATTATCCAGTTAATGCATCAAGAAAAGTGTTTGTTGACTGAGTTAGATCCACTCATATTGTCTAATTATACAAATTGAAAAATGTTTATGTAGAACATTCTTGCTATTAATGAATGGTGGTCTTTGATGAAAGATTTCAATCCAACTATTCCAACAAGTGACAAGGAGAAAGTTATGTTTGATAAATTATTAAACATTGGAATTAATATGAAGCTCATGTTCATCAAATAAAATTGTTCATATTGAAGCTACCACAAAATATGTTGCAACATCACATACTTTGACAAAATTGTATGAAAGCAAGCAACCATAATATTAGGATTAATATGCATTTGTCATGATATAGGTAAACTACAAAATTGAGAGACATTTGAAGATTTAGATTTCTCTGGAATTTTTTGTACATCTATGGTGATGAAAATCTTAGAGAATATTTAATTTTTTTTTCACTTATGTGAAAATTACGTCAATAAGAAGAATTTTCCAAGTCCATTACATGCAAAATTATTTTTAAAAGTAAATTTGCACCAATTCCTGTTATGTGCTTTTCAAATTATCTAATACTAGAATATGGATACCTACTATAAATGTAATCATAATGAATATGATAAACATGATCATCAAAATAATCAAAAATGTGGTCAAGATTATCATCATTAACACAAGCATGCTCATGAATAGAATAATTAATAAGATCATCAATACAAGTAGAAACATTGAAATAAATTTAGAAATAGTAAAAATAGAAGCATTAACACACTACTTTGCATGTTTATCAATATCTTCATTCTTCTTCATTAATTTGATTATCTCCCTTAAAATTCATGTATTGAGTTCCCTCAATCTCTCATTATCTTTTCTATATTGAACAATGTCATCCTAAAAAATAATTGATATATAACTTATTAAACTTATGCCACAACTTATTTGACATATCTATCCCTTTAAAATGATATAAAAGCTTAGGGGAATATTGATTAATATATTTATTACCATTAGATACTTCTTATCAAATCAATAATTATCTTCTTCAAATTAATAAAAGGAAAAAATCAAGTTTGAATAACAATCTAGCACAATCCCATAATACTAAATACATGTTTCATGGATAAATCCTAATCCTTAAATTTGTGTCCCCTCAACATGGGAACCTCTAAAAACATCTCCATATTTGAACATACACCTGAACTTATTTCAGAATAAGGTTGACCTTAAATAAAAAATTGAAAGAAGAGATAAAGTTTTATTTCCATTGGAGTAAGAGTCATCTCAATCTAATACCTATGTGAAGATAATGATCCTATTTTCTGTTGAATGATTCCTCTAGTTATTCATGTATTGTCACTACATTACTACACTAATTGTGCAAACTAGTTAAGATAGATCAAATTATAAATTTTCATATGCATATCTACTCCACATTCTAGATGCCTTAGATTAATTTTTGATCCATGTGACTTAGTGCCCTTAGCATTACCATCTTTCATATTTTTTCCTCTATATGCTTCCACGTTTAACCTTGTGCCTATTGGATCTTCCCTATGTCTATGCCTCCAATTGGTAGCACCTTTTTTCATGGTACACACAACCATTTATTGTAGTTGCTTATTTTGGGAGGCCACATAGACTTAGATTTCATCTACCATTTTATTCCTAGATGATCAACATGGAATTCACCTATTTACTACTACATCCAACAAGCCTAAATATTTCTCTCCCTTTCTTCGATTCTTCAAGAAAAGAAACCACAAGATCTGATACCATATTAGAATCACTATATATTTATCATAATATGGAATATTGTGAAATTTAACTTAACACTACAAATATTGAACCTCACTAGTGGCATGGATAAAATACACCATGTGTAGAGAAAGAATAATATAAAATGTATGATGTCAAAAATTGGCCCTCATTGTGGACAAACTATTTGTAGAAATACATTATGCAATCCATGCCATGAGTTCTTATGAATGGGATATATTTGATCCCAATAGCAAAGACAAAGCTTGGAGGATCATGGATGATTTGAGGTGGCATGGCTTCTATGCCAATTTTTGGCCCTAACCCATTTATTCACATGCCACATTATTTTAAGCACTTACTGAAAATGATGTTTTATTTTGGTTGTACGTTTAGATACATGTTTAGTGTTTAAATAATGTAGTCCTAAATTAGATATTTATTCACTATTAATATAATGGAGTAGAAGATATTTAGGTTAAGGATATTTGTAATTTGTAATTTTATTAATAAAATATTTATAATCAATCAAGATCTAACATAAATTTACCAATGCTTTGTAATTGCACGCTATAATTTATTAATTTGTATCAAATCTCTCAAGTGTAACTTGGTAGCTTTCAAAAAATATGACTTTCTAGAAGATTAGAAAATTTAAATTAAAAAAATGAGTAAAACAGATCTATACAAGCAACCATCCAAATTTGATACCTTATTGTTGAAAAAAACTAGAAAAATGAAAATGAAAAAAGAGGTAAAACAAATTTATACAAGTAGTCATCCCAATCTGGGGCCCAATTATTGAAGCAACAATGTGCTAAAGAAAACATCCAACAATGCCACTTCAAGTAAAAATAAATGTCATTTGGATAATGATTATTTACAGAGGTCATTTGGGTAATGATTAAAATATAAAAAAATAAAAATCCCATAAAAATTAATATCTTTAAAAAATATTATGAAAATATTTTTATAATATATATTTTCAAATTAAAATTTTAAACAAATATGTTAAGTAAGCCTATATTTTCCAATTAATGTGTCAAGAAAACTATTTGTTGACTCAGTTAGATCAACTCATATTGTCTATTTATACAGATTGAAAAATATTTATGTTGGACATTCTTCTTATTAATGAATGGTGATCCTTGGTGAAATATTTCAATCCAACTATTCCAAAAAGTAACAAGGAGAAGGTTATGTTTGATAAATTATTAAGAATTGGAATTAATATGAAGCTTATCTTCATCAAATAGAATTATTCATGTTGAAGCAACAACAAAATATATTGGAACATTGCATACTTTGACAAATTTGTATGAAAGCAAGCAACCATAATATTAGGATTAATATGCATTTGTCATGATATTGATAAACTACAAATTTGAGAGACATTTGAAGATTTATATTTCCTCAGAATCCTTTGTACATATATGGTGATGAAAATCTCTCGAATACTTAATTTATTTTTTCACTTATGTAAAAAATGCATCAATAAGAAGAATTATATCTTGGCCATTCTTTCCAATTCCATCACATGTAAAATTATTTTTAAAATTAAATTTGCACCAATTCCTTTTATGTGCTTTTCAAATACTTAAATACTAGATCACGAATACATATTATAAATGTAACCATAATGAATATGATAAACATGATTATCAAAATAATAAACAACATGGTCAATATTATCATCATTAACACAAGCATGCTCATCAATAGAATAATTAATAAAATCATTAGTGGAGATAGAAACATTGAAAAAAATTCACAAATTGTAAAATTAGAAGCATTAACACACCACTTTGTATGTTTCTCAGTATCTTCATTCTTCTTCCTTAATTTGTGTATCTCTCTTAAAATTCATGAATTGAATTCCCTTAATCTCTCATTATCTTTTATATATTGAACAACGTCATCCCAAAAAATTAATTGATATACAACTTATTAAACTTATAACACATCTTATTTGGCATATCTATCCCTTTGAGATGATATAAAACCTCAGGGGAATATTGATTTATATATTTCCTACCACTAGTTACTTCATATCAAAGCAATAATTATCTTCTTAACATTAATAAAAGGAAAAATTCTAGTTTAAATAACAATCTACCACAATCCCATAATACTAAATACATGTTTCATAGATAAATCCTAATCCTTAAATTTGTGTCACTTCAACATGGGAACCCCTAAAAACATCTCCATATTTAAACATACACCCTAACTTTTTTCAGAATGAAGTTGACCTCAAATAAAAAATTGAAAGTAGAGATAAAGTTTTATTTCCATTGGAGTAAGAGTCATCTCAATCTAATACATATGTGAATATAATGATCCTATTTTTTGTTGAATGATGCCTCTGGTTATTCATGCATCATCACTAGATTACTACACAAATTGTGCAAGTTAGCTAAAATGGATCAAATTGTAAATTTTCATATGCATATCTATGCCACATTCTTGTCACCTTAGATTAATTTTTGGTCCATATAACTTAGTAACCTCACCATTATAATATTCCATAATTTTTCATCTATGTGCTTCCATGTTTAACCTTGTACCTATTGGATCTTCCCTTTGTTTGTGCCTCCAATTGGTAGCACCTATGTTCATCGTAAGCACAACCAATTGTTGTAGTTGCTTATTTTGGTAGGGCACATAGACTTAGATTTCATCAGTCATTTTATTCTAGATGATCAACATGGAATTCACCTATTCACTACTACATCCAACAAGCCTAAGGATTTCTCTCCCTTTCTTCAATTCTTCAAGAAAATAAACCACCAATTCTGATACCATATTAGAATCACTATATATTTATCGTAATATAGAAAATTGTGAAATTGAAATTCACACTATAAATATTGAACTTCACTAGTGGCATGGATAAAATACACCATCTATAGAGAGTTAATAATATAAAATCTATATGCCAAAAAATGGCCCTCATTGTGGATGAACTATTTGTAGAAATACATTATGAAATCCCTGCCATGATTTCTTAAGGATGGGATATATTTGATCCCAATATCAAGGATGAATCTTGGAAGCTCATAGATGATCTAAGGTGGCATGGATTCTATGCCCATTTGTACCCCTAACCCCTTTCTTCACATGCCACATTATTTTAAGCATTTACTAAAAATGATGTTTTTTTGTTGTACTTTTGGATACCTATTTAATGTTTAAATAATGTAGTCCTAAATTAGATAGTTTGTTCCCTGTGAATAGAATGGAGTATAAGATATTCAGGGTAAGGATATTTGTAATTTGATATTTTATTAATAAAGTATTTAAAATTAGTCAAGATTTAACAGAAGTTTACCCATGCTTTGTAATTGCATGCTATAATTTATTAATTGGTATCAGAGCTCTCAATTGTGATTTGGAAGGTTTCAAAAAATATGAATTTTAAAAATATTTAAAAATTTGAAAAAATTGAAATTAAAAAAGAGTAAAATAGATCTATACAAGCAGCCATCCCAATTTGATACCTTATTGTTAAAAAAGCAAGAAAAATGAAAATGAAAAAAGAGGTAAAATAAATATATATAAGTAGTCATCCCAATCTAGGGCCTTGTTGTTGAAGCAACAATGCATTAAATAAAACATCCAACAATGCCACTTGAAGTAGAAATGAATGTCATTTGGATAATGATTATTTATAGAGGTCATTTGGGTAATGATTAAAATATACATAAATAAAAATCCCACAAAAATTAATATCTTAAAATAAAAATTGTAAAAATATGTTTTTAATATATATTTTTGAATTAAATTTTCAACAAATATATCAAGTAAGCCTATATTGTCTAGTTAATGTGTCAAAAAATGTGTTTGTTGACTTAGTTAGATCAACTCACATTATCTAGTTATATAAATTGAAAAAATGTTTATGTAGGACATTCTTGTTATTAATGAATGGTGATCCTTGGTGAAAGATTTCAATCAAACTATTTGAAAAAGTGACAAGGAGAAGGTTATGTTTGACAAATTATTAATCATTGGACTTAATATGAAGCTTATCTTCATCAAATATAATTATTCATATTGAAACAACAACAAAATATATTGAAACATTGCATTCTTTGACAAATTTGTATGAAAGCAAGAAACCATAATATTAGGATTACTATGTATTTGTCATGATATAGATAAACTAAAAAATTAAGAGACATTTGCAGATTTAGATTTCCTCATAATCCTTTGTACATATATGGTCATGAAAATCTCTCGAATACTTAATTTAATTTTTCACTTATGTAAAAAATTCATCAATAATAAGAACTATATCTTGGCCATTCTTTCCAAGTCCATCACATGTAAAATTATTTTTAAAAGTAAATTTGCACCAATTCCTTTTATGTGCTTTTCAAATACTTCAATGCTAGAATATGAATACCTATTATAAATGTAATCATAATGAATATGATAAACATGATCATCAAAATAATCAACAACATGGTCAATATTATCATCTTTAACACAAGCATGCTCATCAATAGAATAATTAATAAGATCACTAGTGGAGGTAGAAACATTGAAACAAATTCAGAAATTGTAAAATTAGAAGCATTAACAAACCACTTTGCATGTTTCTTGGTATCTTCATTATTCTTCCTTAATTTGTGTATCTCCCTTAAAATTCATGAATTTAATTCCCTTAATCTATCATTATATTTTATATATTAAACAACATCATCCCAAAAAATTAATTGATATACAACTTACTAAACTTATGCCACATATTATTTGGCATATCTATCCCTTTGAGATGATATAAAATCTCGGAGGAATATTGATTAGATATTTCCTACCACTATATATTTCCTATTAAAGCAATAATTATCTTTTTCAAATTAATAGAAGGAAATTTTATAGTTTGCATAACAATCTACCACAATCCCATAATACCTAATACATGTTTCACAATTAAATCCTAATCCTTAAATTTGTGTCCCCTCAACATGGGAACCTCTAAAAACAACTCCATATTTGAACATACACCCCAACATATTTCAAAATAAGTTTTATGTCAAATAAAAAATTGAAAGAAGAGATAAAGTTGTATTTCCATTGGAGTAAGATTCATCTCAATATAATACCTATGTGAAGATAATGATCCTAGTTTTTGTTGAATGATGCCTCTAGTTATTCAACCATCATCACTACATTACTGCACTAGTTGTGCAAGCTAACTAAGATGGATCAAATCATAAATTTTCATATGCATATCTATGCCACATTATTGTCACCTTAGATTAATTGTTGGTCCATCTAACTTAGTGCCCTCACCATTACTATATTCCACAATTTTTCCTCAACGTGCTTCCATGTTTAATCTTGTGCTTGTTGGACCCTCCCTTTGTTCATGCCTCCAATTGGTATCACCTCTGTTCTTGGTATGCACAACCACTTATTGTAGTTACTTGTTTTGTTAAGGCACATAGACATATATCATCAAACATTTTATTCTTGGATGATCAACATGGAATTCACCTATTCACTACCGTATCCAGCAAGCCTAAATATTTATCTTTATTTAATTCTCCAATGAAATAAACTACCCACTTTAATACCATAATAGAATCATTATATATTTTTCATAATATGGAATATTATGAAATTTAACTCCACCCTACAAATATTGAACTTCATGAGTCACATGCATAAAATACACCATGTGAAGAGAAATAATAATATAAAATGTATGATGTCAAAATACACATTGGATCAATAAAAAATAATAACTTCATAGTCAATGCTATTATTTTTAGAGGTTATAAAAGGATTTATTAAATAGAATTATACAAGGGTAAAATTATCTTGATCTCAATAAAGGTCATCCTAGCAAGAATGAGCAATTATTATATTCTAAAAAATCTAGCTATGACATGTTATTTAAATGGGCTCAACAAGTAGATTTACATTGCTAACACAAAGTATAATAAAATTAAAATCTATAAGAATTTTTTTAATAAAAAATTGGTAGAATATAAATATGTACATGAATACGTCTCCAACACAAAAATGTTTGATTACAAGCTCCACCAAAGAGAAAATTTTCAATGTTACCATCAACTCCTCATGTATTGTTTCAAAAACTAATTAAATGTAATCTTACCATTCTTCCTCCACCAATGAAAGTAGACATATCTAGACCACAATCTAATTTTTTTGATAACAATGCATATTATGACTACCGTCAATGTATTGGGCAATCCAAAAATATATGTTTCAACTTCAAGTGAAAAATTCAAGACCTTATTGATGAGAATAAATTATTTATATTACCACATCCATTAAAGAGGCTAATCCACAATTAAATGACAATTCAAAGCTCAAAATATACAAAGATGTTTTTTTATATAATGAAGCAACAAATAAAAAGAATAATTTAGAAGTACATTATGCATATAATTATCATCCTCCTTATACATATTAATATCCCCTTGATAGCATAATTGGTATAGTTACAAATGAATAAGCTTCATGCCCTATGATCATATTTAATGATAGTAAATTTGTTGATGGTGATTAAGATAGCAGTGCACTCTTCATTAGAGCATATGTTGACAAGAAATCTATACATAATGTTATTATAGACAAAGGATCAAGTAAAAATGGATTCACCATAACGCTACTCTACTTTTTGGTTATATAGAGAAATATTTGCATGACGCTTCTACAGTTGTCAAAGTATTTGATGGTCATACACATGATACTCTTGAGCATATAGTGTTAACTTTATAATCGGTACCTCTCATTATGCCCACTTAATTTTTATTTCTACCAAACACATGGGGTCTTTGATATGTTATTAGGATTCGCTTGGATATAAAATATTAGAGCATTACCTTCTACATTGCATAAATGTCTGAAATATATTTATGGTAATTAAGTGGCCAAATTTCCATGAATACAAATTAATATCCTTTGGAACCAATTGTATTTACACCTTATATAAAATAGTTGGTTGGCACATACATTTAACATATTATAGAATCCAATTCTCCATCTATTTATGAGCATGATACAAATGCGAGCATATTACAAAATCATTTTATCCATTTACTTAAATGACCATAATACATTTACACATGATCAAAATCAATTAGTTCCAAAAAGCATGGCACATATTCTAAGAAGAAAGTGGCACCTAAAAGAAGGTATTCATCTCCTAAGGCATCACATGTTATTCAACAAGCATCACCACAATTATAAGTAGTTGCATCTTATCCTGTTACACATGCAGATACAAGTTCACATGGGTATATGAGTAGTGATTTAGATGGTTTTATTATAAAATATGATCCCAATTTAGATTTAGAGGCATATATAGTTAGCACTTCCTCTTCATATGAATTAATTCCTTCATTTCACACCATGGGATATGAATACATGTTTCCTATTGTAGACATAATTAGTTAGATAATTTCATTTTCATTTCTAGATAACTTCTTTGATTTTAATTCATTTTTAATTATTATATCCCATATTTCAAGATTTCTTATATCCCTTGGATTAATTTTTACTTTGAGCACTTGCCTTCTTACATTTTCAAACTGATTCAATCAATCCAAATCAATTATCTTACATTTATTTTAATGCATATTCTTTATGACAATCCATTTGCTTACCATTTAAAATATATCATGTTATGGCTCCATTTTCACTCTGTTATGTCTCCATTTACACTTACATGATTTCATCTACATAGTCTCTTTCCCATTGAGGGCATGTAACTTCATAGCTATAGTAATCATGCATGCAACATTGGTATGACTCATTTACACATACACTGGGGGCACATGCTTCCATTCCTTCTTGCCACACTATGCTTTAACACCTTATTGCATTTTAGTTGAATCCCTCCCATTTTATTCAATTTTCAAATCCTTGTTTCTTAGCACTTTACAAATCTTCTAGAGTTCACATATTTCAAAAATTCAATAAATTTCAAATATTTATTAAAAATACAACACACACACACACACATATACATATATATATATACATATATATATATATATATACATATACATATATACATATACATATATATACATACATATATATATATATATACATACATATATATACATACATATATATATATATACATATATATATACACACATATATATATACACACACATATATATATATACACACACACACACACACACACACACACACACACACACACACACACACACACACACACACACACACACACACACACACACACATGGATATTTTATCAAAATTTGGATTATAGAATATATCTATTCTAATTTTGATAAAATGTTGTCTAAAATTAGATTGTATAAAATAAGCATAAGTTAAGTATATATGATCTAAAAATTTATATTTATATAAAGATGCTAAAATGAGAAAGAAAGAAGACAAAAAACCTAATTGGCACTCAGATTTGATATACTACAACAATGGTTATCTAATTGTGTGAGATGAATGTGAATCAAGACTAAGAATTTGTTTCAATCTAGGACAAGGCCATGCTATTTGAACAAGGTCAGCCTACAATGTCATATGTAGGGAGCAATGGCATTCGATGGGGTTTTTTCACTTTTTTAAATTTAGGCAAGTGCACATGCACCTATAGGTATTATGTGTGTGATTTTCCACTCACTCAATTCAATGTGAAAGTTTTTTTTGTATTTTACTATTCTTTATTTGGAACCCTATCTCAATAGACAATAAGGAATAAATGGAATAATTTGGAAAAATATGTGATTAGTTGAAGTTATGCTTGACCTCAACACCCCAGGTATTGAGAAGTGCTTACATACCAATACACTAAATAAGGATCAAACTCCATGGAGTTCTCCCCTACTATTGCAATGTGTGTGAAATACTAGTGTCATGTTATATGCTAGTGCAACCCTGGTGTAATTAAGACATTAAAAAATGGATTGTGACCTTGGATATGTATTTAGACTTAGTTTAGAGATAATCAAGTTGTAAGGACTTAGAATAGGGAATAATAGGTGTCTTTTATCTCAATGTGTAGTTAAAAAAATTATGGTATTTTCAATACGAAAGTCTTTTTCCATCTAGTGAAAAAAGTGTGAGAATTATGCTTATATAGTGTATTTTAAGAACACACAAAATAAAATCCAACATGTTTAAAAATCAATAATTATTTTTTAAGAAGGCTTAGTTGATTCCCTGTGGTCTTAAAATACACATCACAAATCTTTAGCTAGAGATAGCAAATAGCAGTCAAATCTAAATTAATTAGATAGAAAACATGAAGATAAAGTATATGGATAGGGTTAACTAGCATTAATATCTATAAAGGGGATATAGGGATTGAGATATGTAAAAATAAGGAGGTAAAGTGCCACAAGGGTGATGTCAAAATATTTAATATAGACAACACACTCTAATCAAGTAGTTAAGACTGAGTGTTTTCAACAATGATGGCTTATAAACCTTGCCTAACAATTTGAATATTGTACTAACTGGTAAAATATATATATCATCCCATGAAGACTATGAAAATAAATGTAAAGGTTTTACTTTACCATGACATGTTCCTTATTCTTTACAACCAAAATTAAGCTGTCGATCAACTCCGAAGATTGAGTACTTGCATAAAAATAAATTATAATTATTGATAGATATGAGGCCTTTTATCCTAGTCTACTATCCTACCACACTCCAAAGGATTATATAAACCCAAGAGGCAAATCATAATTAAAGTGAAGCAAATAATATATGTGATATAAAAAATAAGGACCAAGAAATTATAAGTGCTAAAAGAAAGTTAATATTAAAAACATGATACGATTGAGATAAAATATATGAAAAATCATAAATGCTTTAGAATATCATTACACACATCATCAACAATATCATAGATCTCTCATTACTTCTGATAATGTGTGTTAAACATAGTTTCTTGTTAATACCATATAATACAAAAGGATTTAAAATATTGTAGAACTCAAAATAATTACTATGTAACCCTAAAGATAACATAAGAACATAAGAAAATACCTATGTCTCCATTCAATATTGTTATCCTTTTTTGTTTCATTGTGTAATTTCGTATTTCTCAAAGAGCTTCACATACCACATTATCTACTCTAATAAGGTCTCTTCTCTCTTAAGAGTATCTTTTCATTATTTCCTTCTTCGCCATGGTGATGAGCACCTAGAAAATATTCAAATTCCTCTTTACATTTAGCATTTAATAGTACTAAACCATATAAATCCTACATATCATATTAATGGAGATGTCTTGCATAAGAAGATGCAACTAATGGGTGTGGTTGGACAAGCACTTTTCAAACATAATTTTTGGATTTAAAAGGTGATGTACATAGTATATCACCCACAAAAATTAATTTTAGTTGTACAACTAATTAATTCATGTATGGAATGCCATACCATTCCCCATACTATAACATGTCATCTCCATCTTTCACTTAAATGTTTTTTATAAAAGAGTGTAACTTACATTGTCTAGCAATCTAACACAACAACATTGGGGTTGGGAAGAAAATGTTTAAGTGAGGTTAAAATTTTATTGTTAATTATCTTGCTTCATCTTTTTTGTGCTAGTGTAACTTCCTCATCACTCAAGTCATTTTGTATTTACTATTGTAACACTTCAGTAGATATATTATTAATCAATAATAAATTACAAAAAGTTACAAAGTAAAGCATCTCGTAGGTATTGATGACTAAAACTCCTTTACAAGTAGTCATGTGATTTTATTTTTCAATCACCTTTACAAGCATTATAATATTTCCTTTTTTAATCTATTATTTTGGATGCTTCTCGATAATATTTGGGGTGGTGATCCATTATTTGTTTTGACATACACACAACTAAAATATCAACTCATATTATGGTCTACATGGAGACTACCATGCATTATATTATCATAAATGAAACTAATAAGCATTAAGTAACATATGAAAACACCTAAACATAGGGAAATAAACTAAAATACACTAAAATAATTTCTTTCAATGTGAGTTACCTTCAGGCCTAAATTTGATGGTTGTATGGTCGTATTTACTTTTTTTGTTGTAAAATATAGTCAAGTTTTTCAAGAGACCATATTAGATGTAAGATAAAATTTTAGGTAGACCGTCAATTATTATAAAGGATTATAATAAATAGATAAATATTTGTACTAGATGATGGATCACGATTGGTGATCCGAAATGTCAAATGAAAAACAGACACATGGTTATTCTAAAAGTTTTAAATCTAATTTTATGGATTGTGAACCATTAAATCTCTAATAAATAGATATATTTTCTCTATGTTTTCTTCTTCTATTGTGAATAATATTAACATTTGAAGGGAAATGTTGAATAAATACCCATCATCAAACAAATCACAACAAGAAAGGTCGATCATAAAATTTAGGCCATGGTTACCTTCACTTAGCTTCTCAAAAATCCATTGTAGTCGATAATTTTTATGATTCATTCCGAAAATTAAATTTTATGGTCGTATAACAGTATTTATGGCCCAAACTCTACACCGTAAAAAAAGACCTGGTTCAAAATACAAACCGGAACACTCAATAACCACACAATCAAATAAAGTACAATCAATAAGATTAGCTCTCATACTCAAAGAAATCATAATTTGGAGTTAGACATTCCAAGGATTATTATTCCTTAGGTGAAATGAATTTCATAAAAATTGGAAAGAATTATGGAGGGTCGGAATACAGACTGCTTTCAAGCCTCTCAATACCCTTCATTCTTCTTTGGATTTTGCCAAAGATCATGTTGATCCAATTTCTCATAAAGGTGTTTATGTCATTCCTTGCTCATGTGGTGTTTCGTATATGGGGGAAATGGGTATGCAATAACATTCATGTGACATTCCAAAATTCTAAGGTTGGTAGTTCAACATTAACATAGCACTCTTTTACCATGAAACACCATATTTGCATGGATCAAACTAAGCTTATTGTGAATGAAGATGAGTATTGAAAAAGAAAAGTGAGGGAAATGATTGAGATTGAAAAAAGGCCTAATAATCTAAATAGAGACGTCGTCTTGGGCATCAATGATTCTTAGCAACCTATTATTAATCATTTAAAAAATGTGTGATTGTCTTTTTTTGTCTTTTTGCATTTTTCTTTGGAGGCCGACCTCTCCTTTTTTGAAGTTTTTCATGTATTGTTCTTTTATTTATAGAGAATCAATGTTGTTTATTGTTATCACATCTCATTGATTTGCTTTATTTTCAACTTCTCTCGCTCTACCATCCTAAAGACAGGGACACATATTATACTTGGAACATTGATTTCAAATTATCCACACATGATGATACCGAAAATTTTATTTTCTAAATTACAATATTATAAAAATTTAGATAATTTTAAAATACAATCAATTTATTAATAGACCATATCAACTAGTGTGAAATTTTAAATACAACCTCGAAAGTCCTAAAAGATTATAATAAATATACCATGAACTATACTACCATAATTTTCTTGGGATGCATCGTAAACGTGCAACTCGCTAAATTTCTATAAAATAGGTTACGGTAGCGGAAAAAATAAGAGAGCTCACATGAATCACCTCGAACGCCCACTTTCGTCTTCACATTCTTCTACATTCTCTGTACTCATTTATGATTTTGTGATCACAATATTGTAGACAAATAAAATTACTGTTATTACGCGAGGACCAAAGCATTGTTTGAATAAATTTCCCTCTGCACGCAGTTCAAAGGATTTGACTGCGCAAATGTTGGATCCGTGATATATATTTGATTTTTTCAATTTCAAAAATGCTCAAAAAGGTGGTCGAAAATCTGTTAAAAACTCTCACGCATCGAGTTTCATAGTGTTATAATATTTCTTAGGTTTTGAGATTTGTTATTCTTGTATTTATACAGTTAATTGATTTACACGGTTAATTGAATAAGAGGTTTATCATAATAAAATTGAAAAGATTCCAAAGTTGTTGAATTAAACTTTGATTTTTAATTATTAAAAAAATATTATTAAACGTTATTTTATTTAAAGAATTTCTTAGTTCTATGTTATATTGCCTAAAGAGACTATGGTGGCACTGTATACAGTGACATTTACACGTAATTGCATTGCAGAAGGATGGGTGAAAAAACTAATTACAAAGTGAATGAGAAGATGAAGCAGTGGATGCAATATTGCCTTATCCTGGCGCTCTTCTCTTAAGTAGCGCTCGATCTTTCTATCCACTACGGAACGCATTGGAATTGGACAACGGAAGTGAAATTGGGAAAAGAGAGCGACGTCTGCGTGAGCAGGGATGGGCACCAGTCAGGGCAGGCAGAGGAGGTGAGCGCATGGAAGCAAATGAAATGGATGGGGGAGGCGGCGCCATGCAGAGTGAAGGGACATTTGATCGAGAAGCTAGACCATGTCAACGATTTCAGGAGGGGCTACGCCCTTAAATTCACTGATGACGTTGAGGACAAAACTCATCTGTTGCCGTGGTTGTTGGCGTCCAGAACAGAGGAACTGGCAGCGAGGCGGCGGCGAGTATATCTCGACTTGGGAGCCAACAGCTTCAACTCCAGCGTCAGCTGGTTCCTGCGAATGTACCCCTGCGACTTCACCGAGGTACACGCCTTCGAGATAAACCCATGGCTTTGGAATCCCCCTGAGAATGTGTTCCACGAGGACGCCAATCTTCTGCCCGCCCATGTCCCGAGGTCTAACGCCATCCGCGTCAATTCGACTCCCTCCATTCCTCAATGGATGATGGAGCGCGTGAGGGTACATTATCAGATGGTGTCTGAGAAGGGCGATCCATCAACAAATTCGATTGATATAAGTCGATTCATCAAGGAAGAGCTTAGGCTGTCGCCTGCTGACACCCTTATCGTCAAAATGGACATTGAAGGAGCGGAATGGCCCATTCTCCGAAAATGGATGGGGGACCCTGAAATGCCTCTCATTGTGGACGAATTGTTTGTAGAAATACATTACGCAAACCCCACCATGAGTGTTTATGGATGGGATATCTTCTCTCCCAATGGTAGGGACGACGCTCGTAGGCTCATGGCTGATCTGAGGTGGCATGGCTTCTACGCCCATTGCTGGCCCTGATCTCGTCTAACACGTATTTATTTCTTGTTTTTATAGTTTCCCTGTATTTGGAATCATATTGGTAACAATAAAATCTATTGTCCGTCAACAAGGGAGAAAGATCAAGATGTGAAGCGTTTTAACTATAATATATAGTATAACATCTCTGCAAAAATAATTCCAAAGAATGTGAGATTTTATGCCAGGTTAAATTTATAAGCAGGAGAAGACCCCGAACAATTTGAAGAGAGATAGTGCTTGGGTTCTTAGTGATAGCTGGAAACCTGTTATTAGAATGATAAAAAATAAAAAATAATTATTGTTATTATCTGCTGAGCCGACCTAGCTAGAATATATGTTAATAATGGATATTTATGGCGATTTAACTGGTGTTTGCTCTCATAGATCTTATTGATCTCTTTCTCCTGACAATGGGCCTTGCATAAAGCTTGAAAAGTTGAGAGTGCTTTCTAATTATAAAGTTTTCTGGTTTTTCTTAAAAGCATGGAAGTACTACTCCTGGTCATTCCATGCCTTCTTATTTTCATTATCATTGGGAAGCACTAACACAAAACTTCGGGTTTCTAAAATAATATAATTTTTAATCGATGAACATCAATTATACTAACCATCTATGATTGATATGCTCCGAAATATTGGCTCCTCTCCCTCACATTAGATCCCAGGGTTAATGCAGATGCATTCCTGAAGGCGTGTACGCTGCCCTGACTCTGTCACAACCTATTTTATAAGAGATTTTCTCATTAGTGGAGGGGTAAGATTTCATTATCTCTAGTTTTGGACCACAATACACTTGTGTTATGAATTTGGATTTGATTTTTGATTAAGGTGCTGTTTTTTTACTTCGATTTGAACTCAAATTTATTTTCTATACTCAATTTCTGATGTGGGTTGTATTTGGGTACCGCTGGAACTGAATAGTTTTGATTTTTTATACTTGGGATTTGACAAGAGCCTTGAAGATCTGGCTCCATGTGGAAGAAATGGACTCTTGTTCAATCAGAGCACAGATAAGCATTCTCAAGAGTCTTGCCTGATAAAATCACCCCTTGCAGTAATGGGGATGTGAGGGAATTCATTGCTCCTAATTCTTCTATGCCTTCAGAGGTAGAAGCCTTTGTTCAGCCTCCCGAAAAGATGAATATGGACTACTTTCCATTGCCTACGATACTGATTGCATTGTCATGGAAGGAGAAGGAAGATGACAGCAGGCTTCCAGAGATGACGTTTTTGTTCTTGTGCGGTAGGGTTGGTAATATAATTTCATCGATTCAGTTCCAAGGAAGTAGAGCCAATAAAATATTATAATGGGAGTCATTTCGCTATATTTTCCTTTAATAAAAAAAAAAAAACAAAAAACAAATGTCTGGCCTGGTGTTGACCAGATACATAAGAGAGCCTATCAACTGTCTGTATAAAGTAGGGTCCACTGCCTCTGATCTAGAAGCATCAATCTTCTTCCAGTTGGTCACAAGTGGCATTGACATAGGCTTACAGTTTTCCATCCTGAATCGCTTCAAGATATCAATTAAGTACTTCCCTTGTCCAAGGAAGATTTCTCCCTCTTTCTGCCACAACTCCAATCCCAGAAAGTAGTGCATCAACCCCAAGTCCTTCATCTCAAACTCTCCTGCAAGATCCACAATAAATTTAGATTAATTTATATAACCCAGCAACAGATTAATTCCACAATAAATTCACATACATAAATATGATTTATAACGATTAATACAACTGAGTTAATTAACAACTAATAACAATGGAAGCAAAAATAACAATAAGCCAATACAAAAAGACAATAACATAGATATACCCAGGAAACCCCAATGCGGGGAAAAACCTACAAATGTTGGATCTTCTATTCAGCCTAATAGCAAACTTTTCTTTCAAAAAAAATACAATATCTAAGTTTGCTACAGCAATCTTACTTTTACGGAGAGCCTAGCTGCTTTACTTAGCATGCAAGAAAAAGAAAAAAAAAATTCCTTGCTTTCTTTGGTTTTTTTTTTTTTTTATACACATAAAATCACTCTAGGATTTATCTTATCCTTACAAACTCAGAACATTCTATTTAAAGAATAGAAACTACTGTTGCTGAAAATCCAACTCGAATTGTTTTAAAGCATATCTAATCTTGAGTTGCTTTAAAACAATTCCACATTCCACCTTTCGAGCTAAAAAAATCAACACTCCCTCTTAGCGAGGAAGGTGTTCTGCACCACACCCAACTTGTCCCTGAAGAATTCAAACTTGCTCTTCATCAAGGCCTTCGTCAGGATATCTGTAATTTTTTCATCCGTAGGAATGTAATTGAGCTTCATTATCCCCTTCTCCACACAATCTCTAATGAAGTGATACTTGATCTCAATGTGCTTTGACTTGTCATGAAACACTGGATTCTCAAAGAGTTTGATACAACTCTGATTATCACAATAAATGACTGTAGGATCCATCTCCTGATTAAAGAGCCTAGCTAGAAGTTTTCGAAGCCAAATAGCCATACTGGTTGCCATATACTCAGCCTCTGCAGAACTCAGTGCAACTGACTTCTATTTCCTGCTGTACCAAGAGACTACTTCTGATCCCAAACTGAAACTACACCCTGAAGTGCTCTTTCAATCAGCTGTACTGCCTACCCAATCTGCATCAGTAAACCCCTTGAACTTCACTCCATCTTGCTAAACATACTTCAGCCCATAATCAACTGTGCCTTGGAGATATCTCAAAACATGCTTTGCAGCTATCCAGTGAACACATTTAGGTTCCACCATAAACTGACTGAGTGAGTTCACTGCAAAAAAAATGTCTGGCCTAGTGTTGACCAGATACATAAGAGAGCCTATCAACTGTCTGTATAAAGTAGGGTCCACTGCCTCTAATCTAGAAGCATCAATCTTCTTCCAGTTGGTCACAAGTGGCGTTGACATAGGCTTACAGTTTTCTATCCTGAATCGCTTCAAGATATCAATTAAGTACTTCCCTTGTCCAATGAATGTTTCTCCCTCTTTCTGCCACAACTCCAATCCCAGAAAGTAGTGCATCAGCCCCAAGTCCTTCATCTCAAACTCTCCTGCAAGATTCTGCTTGCAATGTGCTATGAGCTCCTCTGACCCTATGAGAAATAGGTCATCAACATATAACAAAAATATGAGAAGTTTACCCTTCACCTGAACATAGTACAAGTTTGAGTCTGCCTCACTCTTGATGAAGCCCACACTCTACAAGTAACTATCAATACGTGAATACCATGCCCTAGGAGCCTGCTTGAGTCCATACAGTGCTCTTTTCAACCTGCATACATGAGAATCCCTCTCATGTGCTTCAAACCCTTCTGGTTGCTCTATGTAAATCTCTCCCTCAATCACCCCATTGAAGAAGGCCATCTTTACAACCATCTGATGAATCCTCCAACCCATCTGTGTTGCTATAGAAATGATAGCTCTTATGGATGAGTACTTGGCTACTGGAGCGAAAGTCTCATCATAGTCGACTCCTTCCTTTTGTGAAAAACCCTTAGCCACAAACTGAGCTTTGAACTTTTCCACACTACCATCTGCAGCATGCTTAATCTTATACATCCATCTCGAGCCCACCACAGACTTATCTTTTGGTCTTGGTACTACCTCCCACACACTATTCTTCATGATGGAAGAATACTCTTCCACCATGGCATCTCTCCATACTTGGTGCTTGGATCCCTCCTGAAAGCTGGAAGGCTCTACTTCAATTAATTCACTCATAAGTGCCACATAATCTGAATAACATTTGGGATCCCTTCTTTGTCTAACTGAATCTTGAGGATCACCTACATATTCTTGAGCCTCTCTTAATGTTTGCTCAACTACCCTATTTCTCCTCTTCTCACTAATAGGAATCTAAGGCTAAGGAATTATTTATTCCTCTATCTAATCATTCTGCTTGTTCTGCTCTCCAGCTTGCGTGACTGAAGTTTGAGGAATTCGTGCTACCTCAACTTTGGATGTTTGTTCCTCCTCATTCATCAATTTACTTGACTTCTGAAGAGCCCTCTCTTCCTCAAACTTCACATCTCTGCAAACCACTATTTTCCTGAGAGCAGGAATATAAACCCGATAAGCCTTAGAAGTTTCACTGTACCCAACAAGGATACCCTTCTCTGCAGTAGGTTCCAACTTGGTTCTCTTCTCATCAAGAATGTGACAATACACAAGACATTCAAAGATGTGAATGTGCCCCAAATCTAGTTTCTTACTAGTGAACGCCTCTTCTAGAGTCAATTTGCCCAACACTTTGTGAGGGCTCCTATTCTACAAATACAGAGCTATGTTGCAAGCTTATACCCATAATAACTAAGGCAGATCGTGATCATGAAGCATGGCCTTGGCTGCTCCAATGATAGCTCTATTATTTCGTTCATCAACCCCATTCTGTTGAGGGTTGTATGGAACTATCAACTCTTTCTTGATACCTAATTGAGCAAAAAAATCTTTGAAGGCATTCAAGGTATACTCGCCTCCATTATCAGACCTTAGTATCTTGATCTTCTTCCCAGTTTGGTTCTCCACGAGAGCCTTAAACTCTTTGAACCTACTGAAGACCTCATCTTTATTCTTCATGAAATATATCCACGTCTTCCTGGAGAAATCATCAATGAAGGTAACATAATACTCATATCTATTCAAGGATGTTGTTGACATAGGTCCACACACATCTGAGTGTACGAGATCTAAAATCCATTTGGATCTAGTGTTTCTTTTTGGAAAATTGGTTTTAGCATATTTCCCAAGAGCACAACCCTTGCACACCTCATGTTGTTTTGTCTTCATCTCAGGCAGCCCCGTCACTATTTCCTTAAGAATATTAAGTGCTCCATGGTGAAGGTGAGCCATCCTCTTGTGCCACAATTATCCTATCCCTTTATAGCTACTAACCAACGCATGTGCTGGATCAAACTGTAACTGAAACAGGCTGCCATACCTGACACCAATCACTTTTGCAATCTTGGAATCTTTGGGATGAATATAGACTTTTCACCTCTCAAAGGTCACGATGTAACCTTTGTCTTCCAAGGTAGAAACTAAGATTAAATTCTTTGTCATGCCAGGGACATACAACACATCCTCCACCAACAAAGGTTTGCCAGACTCCCTCTGAAACTTGACGGTTCCAATACCAGTTGCATGGTACTTGGCATTATCTCCGAGCTCAATATAGAAACCCAGCTTCTTCTCCTCCAACTTGGTGAAACATTCTTTGACTCCCGTCATGTGGTGAGAAGCCCCACTATCAATATACCATACTTTATTGGCAATTAAACTTGAGAGACAGGCAATGAGAGAAAACTCATTCTCAAATTTTGATACAAACTCGTCCACCTCTACTGTAGAAAAAAATTGCTTCTTTTGCTTGTCCTTATTTTTCTTATTCCGACATTGAATGGCATAGTGACCCATCTGATGGCAGCAAACACATTTAATCTTGCTCAGATCTTTCTTCTTCCCACTCTTGGAAGAAAAACCTTCTGATTGCTCTTTATTAGACTTCTTCTTACCCTTGCTTGCAAGAGCAAGATTTTCTTCATCTTGACCCTTCTTTGTCTGATCTCCCCGATGAGCACCTTCACAGATCTCCTCCTGAACAAAATCATCCCAAAGTCTTGCCCAATTAGGTAGCCAATCTCTACCAACAACACACTTAACAAACACTTCCTAGTGCTTTGAAAAACCATTCAAGGCTATACGCACCAACTCATCTGTGTTAATCATCTCTCTAAGAGCAGCAAGCTCATCCCTGACCTGTGTCAGCTTGGACAAGTAAGAGGTCACACTCTCACCTTTGGACATCTTGGTATTATGCAATTTGTCCTTGAGCATCATCTTATGACTCTTATAGTCGCTCTGATAAAGTTTTGTGAGCGTATCCCACATCTCCTTGGCGGTGTCTTTCCCTGATAAATGAGGAATTAAATGATCTCTTACTCCATCTAGGATAATCCTCTGAGCCTTGGCCTCTTTAACTTCATGTGAATCTAAGGCAACAGGATCATTTTTGGTGGAGTCACTGTCAGGATCTTCTACTACCCACTAAGGGCACACATGATTACCTTTGTATAAGCAACTAAACACGGAATTTAACCAGAATGAATAAGTAACTAGAAATATGAAACAACACATAATATGAGAGACAATACCCAATTGTATTAATACTCATCCAGAAGGAAATACAATAAAGAAGATGCCACACTTCTTCTCACACCTCTAGAGCTCCCACACTTCTAGGGCTCACCAGTAATTCTCCTTCAACAGTTCACTCTCTCAATCACGGTCACAACAATCAACTCAAACATAGAGTTGTTGTTCACCTCCACCAGTCAGTAACAATGCTGCCAGTACACCAAGTACACAATTTTACTCCAAGTAGATCTCCCTTCTCTTGCAACAACCTACAAATCAACAGACCTTACTCACCATGTAGATATTTCTACACCCTAAAGAACCCTTGTCCTTGCCTCACCAAGTACTTATGATTCTTCAACCAGTACCCCGGTGGATCTTCTACCATAAATTGCACAACTTGCAACTCTCCCTGATCATACACACTCAGCACCCCTTTGGAACTAGGAAGAGCTACTCTTGCTCTCTCTACAAGCACAATGGCTTTCTAGCACACTTTTACAATACAGCCCATGAGTCTATTATATAGATCTCATGCATACAATAATTAGACCCTAATTACAATAATTAGATAGGTAGCTCCAAGACTAAAATAAGTCTTTACATGCAAACTGACTGTCCAAAAATAGACTAGTTCTCGACCCGCATGCAAATGCATGCACACACAGGTTGCCGACGTCGGTTCCTATCTGACTGATGTCGGCCGACTAATAACCGACGTCGGTTACTTCTGCACTATAATATGACCGACGTTGGTTGGCCTAACTGACGTTGGATCCTCTGCAACTCGCTTTGTAACTCAGTAACCTAACAACCTCCTCCATGTTTGCATTAGTGAAGCTTTTAGCTCCACAACCTAACAATATCCCACTTGGAGATAAATAGCTACACTGTACTTGTACCTATACACCGTCTAATTTGTTTCCTAGCTTGTATCCCTATTCAAGCTCAATCTTGAAGACTAACCACCACACAACCTGTGGTGCATCTCCTATCATCTAAGTAACCTGCCACATCCGAACCTACAAACCCATGTAGTGAAGACCTTGACCCTGCATAACATGTTAACCTGCTTCTAGTCCCTCTCAGATACCTAAGAATCCACCTTCCCCAAATTGGCTCCAAACTCTCTGAAAACTCCCACTACTTGGGAAAACTCAAGTCTACACCAGACCTCATGTGATTTTGAACACTGTTCTAAGCTCAGCTTGAATTGTCTAGCCCTTGGTGTGCTTACTGGTTCTGCATCATGCGTATTGAACCCCACCAACACCTTCTTCACATCAGCTCCCACTGGAGACAAAATCAACCTGTGATCTTCCATGTCTCTCATGCCAAAGAATTTTACTGCTCCCAAATTCTTCATGACATACCTCTGAACTAACTTTACCTTTAGCTCAACAAACTTCCTGCATGTGTAACCTGCAACAAGCAACCACACAATAGTAACAGGATAATGTTGCAATCATCATCCAACCTGGTAAAAGAAAACACAATGGTCACATTGACCTTGACTAAAGCCATGCTTAGTCATATCCCTGTCAAACCTCTATTGCCCTGCAGCTTACTCAAAACCATATACCCTAGCCTTCCATCTCACGTATCAATTCCCGCTCTTCTTCATCCTAAAAATCCATTCGTCTCTCAGTGCTTTATTCCAGCTGGCAACTCCACCCAAAAACTCCCATTTGGTTCTTTTCCAAGGAATCACATTCCTCATTCATGCCAAGCTCCCACTGTTTCCTAGATCTACCTGCTCTGCTTCTTTAATGACTTCCTGGTTCTTGACCATCAGAGAGCAACAAGTAACATAAATAAGGGAAATGATGAATTTGAGGCTTACTTACCCTTTCAATCCTCCATATGGGTGCTTGAGACTCCTTGACAGCTTGTTATCCACCCAAAATCCATCTCAGTGAATGATGTCAGTCACATCTCAGTCTGCACCCGACCGACGTTGGTTCTATGCGACTGCCTCATTGCCGACATTAGTTCCCCCTGATCGATGCTAGTGTTTACTGGTCCCTGAGTCACCGACATCGGTCTGCACATAGTTGACATTGATCCTTGTTTAGACGCCGACGTCAGTTTTCTAACTGACGTCGGTCTCTGTGTTTTACTTGTGAGCAATGACTTTTACCTGCGAGCTCTTTTTGGATCAAAACCCTATCCAAATCAACCTTGCTTTGCTCAAAATAATCTAGTCCCCTCAACTGATCTATGTCTGTCATCTCATCCATAAACACCAAGGCTTTCTAGTTCTTAAGTTTGTCAAAGATATCTATCTTCCGCTTAAGAACATGCATTCCCTTCTTACATATGTGACCAAGCCTACAAAGCCACATCTCTGCAACAGAAGGTGAATCAGTAATATAAGTAGATAGATAAAGGATACCTACTTTCTTACCACCGTCTAATTCAATTGCATCCACTGTGAGAGTTACTATGCATCTCTCATCACCCAACTTTCTTGAAGAAATTAGACTCATCTCCAAGACTGGTACCTGCATGACCTCATTCAACACCCATGTGTTACATGTCTGTAATTTCAGCTTCACTTTCCCTTTGTCAACAATCTGACAAGGCTCACCAACCCCTAAATAAATCTCTCCAAAGTCTCCCTGGACATACTCATGAAAAAATGCTCTATTTCATGTTGCATGGAAAGAGGCAACAGAATTTATAAACCAAGATTCTACTTTATCTAGAGCATCTTGTGCAACATCACCTATAACATCTGTTTCTTCCTTTCTTTCATGCTGATCTTCTACCAACCAACAATCTTTCTTTACCTGCTCTTTCTTTCCATCAAACAATAATTGACCATTTGTGCTATTCAGTTTCTCCATTCATAGCTTACTTTCTTCTGCCATTGCTATACTCCCACTCAAATAGAAACCCCTGTGAGTAACCTGTAATCAACAAACACTAACTAGATCTGATACACCCTGGTAGTAACCCAACCAAAAGCTCTGATACCACTTGTCAAGACTCTCTACTGCCCACTAAGGGCACACATGATTACCTTTGTATAAGCAACTAAACACGGAATTCAACCAGAATGAATAAGTAACTAGAAATATGAAACAACACAGAATATGAGAGACAATACCCAATTGTATTAATACTCATCCAGAAGGAAATACAATAAAGAAGATGCCACACTTCTTCTCACACCTCTAGAGCTCCCAAACTTCTAGGGCTCACTAGTAATTCTCCTTCAACAGTTCACTCTCTCAATCATGGTCACAATAATCAACTCAAACATAGAGTTGTTCACCTCCACCAGTCAATAACAACACTACCAGTACACCAAGTACAGAACCGTACTCCAAGTAGATCTCCCCTCTCTTGCAACAACCTACAAATCAACAGACCTTACTCACCATGTAGATATCTCTACACCCTGAAGAACCCTTGTCCTTGCCTCACCAACTCTTTATGATTCTTCAACCAGTACCCTGGTGGATCTTCTACCATAACTTGCACAACATGCAACTCTCCCTGATCATACACACTCAGCACCCCTTTGGAACTAGGAGAAG
This sequence comes from Torreya grandis, assembly GCA_037957365.1. Classification (NCBI taxonomy): domain Eukaryota; kingdom Viridiplantae; phylum Streptophyta; class Pinopsida; order Cupressales; family Taxaceae; genus Torreya; species Torreya grandis. The sequence continues at coordinate 2,881,023 of JARHVA010000073.1, read as the reverse complement.
CTACTCTTGCTCTCTCTACAAGCACAATGGCTTTCTAACACACTTTTACAATACAGCCCATGAGTCTATTATATAGATCTCATGCATACAATAATTAGACCCTAATTACAATAATTAGACACGCAGCTCTAAGACTAAAATAATTCTTTACATGCAAACTGACTGTCCAAAAATAGACCAGTTCTCAACCCGCATGCAAACACATGCACACACAGGTTGCCTACGTTGGTTCCTATCTGATCGATGTCGGCCAATTAATAACCAACGTCAGTTGCTTCTACACTGTAATGACCGATGTCAGTTGCCTTGACTGATGTCAGTTCTTCTGCAACTCGCTCTGCAACTCAGCAACCCAGCAACCTCCTCCATGTTTGCATCAGTGAAGCCTTTAGCTCCACAACCTAACAGTCACTTATGTGCTAGCATAGATCCACAGCATGTTCTCCTTGAGAATAGATGTAATCTGAACCTTCCACTGTAAGAAGTTAGACACACCCTCAATCCTATCCTCGTATCGAACATTGGTTTCCATAGCCACAAAAAGAACTGAGGATGAAAAAAACTAATTTTTTTCCTAAAATCTGTGTTACAAATCTTGGCTTCATATTCAGAGTTTAGAGCTCTGATACCATGTTAATTTCTATAACCTAGCAACAGATTAATTCCACAATAAATTTACAGACATAAATCTAATTTATAGCAATTAATACAACTGGGTTAATTAACAACTAATAACAGTAGAAGCAAAAATAACAATAAGCCAATACAAAAAGACAATAACACAGATATACCCAAGAAACCCCAATGCGGGGAAAAACCTGCAAATGTTGGATCTTCTATTCAGCCTAACAACAAACTTTTCTTTCAAAAAAATACAATATCTGAGTTTGCTACAATAATCTTACTTTTATGGAGAGCCTAGCTGCTTTACTTAGCGTGCAAGAAAAAGAAAAAAAAACTTTCCTTGCTTTCTTTGGCTTTTTTTTTTCACATAAAATCACTCTAGGATTTATCTCATCCTTACAAACTCAGAACATTCTATTTAAAGAATAGAAACTACTGTTGCTAAAAATCCAACTCAAATTGTTTTAAAGCATATCTAATCTTGAGTTGCTTTAAAACAATTCCACATTCCACCTTTCAAGCTACAAAAATCAACAAAAATCACCCCTTGCAGTAATGGGGATGTAAGGGAATTCATTTCTCCTAATTCTTCTATGCCTTTAGAGGTAGAAGCCTTTGTTCAGCCTCCCGAAAAGATGAATATGGACTACTTTCCATTGCCTACGATACTAATTGCATTGTCATGGAAGGAGAAGGAAGATGACAACAGGCTTCCATAGATTACGTTTTTGTTCTTGTGCAGTAGGGTTGGTAATATAATTTCATCGATTCAGTTCCAAGTAAGTAGAGCCAATAAAATATTATAATGGGAGTCATTTCGCTATATTTTCCTTTAAAAACACATGTTTTTTTAAATAAGAGCGGTGGGTATCCCTGTTAACACTCAACTTATAGTTGTTGCTGATATTTATTTGAGGCCAATATGGCAACAACAAATTGTATAAATTTGTTTCAATGTGTATGTTTAAGATACTCTTTTCTTTCTCACTTTACTAATTTTTTTCTTTTCATGGTTTTTTGACACATTAATCTTTTTGAGTGTGCGTATTAAAGGGTGTATAGGGAACGGGTAGAATCTATTCATAGTATTTTATGAGAGATGTTTCTGTACTATTATTTCATACTTTTATTACTCTCAGTTCGACCTCCTCCAAGTTTCCTTCTATTTTATCTTTCCACATACTTTACATTTAGGGTTGTTAGCTTTCCTATATCCTATTACATTGGTGATTTGTTAACTTGTTGGAGATTCCATTCTAAGCTTTATCAAAACGGATACTACACAATTAATTAACCAATAATTAATTGTGTCACTTTTATGTGATCTTAAACATGTCAAAATAGAGATGTACAAGTGCTGAAAAAGAAATGTACAATTTACTAACATAACCATGAAGCAAAGGATTTTATAAAGCACAAATTAACACACAAATTATCTTAGAGAACCAAATGTGAGAAAACCTCAAGTATGACCTATGGCTCACCTTGGAATGCCAAGTGGACCTAATATAAATAGTGGGAAAACTATAGGCCCAACCATATCAAATCAACCTTCTTAGTGTCCACTGTTCTTGGTGCACCTATTGCTACAGGAGGTGTGGGAGGAAGTATTGACAGTGGTTTTATTGGAGGAGTATCAGACGGCAACACTGGAGGTGCTAGCAGACCTCCACCATATGGTTCAGGAGGGACTAGAGGAGCACCACAATAGGGTCCACTACAACCACCAAGTGCACTTATGGTATACTACGAGATGATGCTTCATCTCTCCAAATATCAAGGCATCAAAAATATGATAGAACACATTCATAAGTGTGAACTCATTTGGTGAGCATGAGGTATCACTTCTTTAGAATGAAAGGCTACTCAATTTACCACTACTTTATTGGATCACACGCATAAATCGTACCCCAAATTTGACCCTCATCGAGCTGTGGTGAATTATGAATTGTTGAAAATTGCTTTCCTCCAAGAATTTGACATCCTAAAGTTTGAACAAAAGAGTATTTTTGTCTTAAAGGATATCAAATAAGAGCTCACTAAGAGTGTGCGAGAATGATGCACATTTCAAAATGTTTTTTTAAAACTATCATTCAAGATGAACCCAACACATAATGGTCAGTGATTTGTGGGAGGGTTGTTACTTCCTTTTTGTCGAGCTCTATCCCAAAAGACCTTTACTGACCCGTATGAGGCATCGGAAGCTGCTCTCCACACTGAAGTTGTAGGAATTTTAGATATGGGGATCAACCCCTTTATGGAGGCTCAGATTGCTTCTATGGATTCTCAACTAGAGAAACTAATGGCTAATAAAGCTCATGACACATGTAGTGGCATATGGTATGTTGACTGCAAAGTGGAGGGCCCTAATAGGAATAATTACCCATGGAAGAATGTTCACATCGTAACTAAACAATCTTTGTGAGATCTTCCAGGATGATCATGATATAAGAAGTTGTCCTTTGCTCAAGTGCGTTATCCAGGCTAAAGTGTCACTATACTGTAAAATATGTGATGCGTACACACATGATATTGATAAGTGTCAAGTCATCAATGAGATTCATGAAGCATGAATGAGAGGATCTCACCAAAATTCTATTTCTAATAATCGAAAAACTGGTGGAGGTCGATATTTTTGAAGTCGAGGATGTGGAAATGGATGCAGAGGTGGTCTTTTTCCAACCAAGACCTATTACAAGTATGGATCTTTGGATCACTACCATTGCAATTGCCCAGCGTATCCAACTTATGGCTATTGTAATAAAGAGCATCAGTTGGAAGAATGCCTTGACTTTTATGCGTCTATCACCAAATAATGCAACGAAAAGGGTGTTGGAATGATTCGTGTCATAAAAACTCTAGGTGGTCAGTGGAGACCGCGCCATACCACCCCACCAATTTGACTTAAGGTCAATATTATGACACGGAATGGTGCTCATTCGTAACTAGCTTCAAATCCACGCGTGGAGAAGGTTCAATGTGAATAACCTTGTGCTCAACAATACCCTGATGCTCAAAAATAAAAAGAAGTGTTGCACGACACGATGGCCTTGGTACGTGACCTACAAGGTGAGATTGATTTTTTGAAAGAGAAGGATGCTACCATGCACGCTGAGATGCAGAGAGAATCTATCTCAACACACTAAAGGCAGGATGAATTTTGAGAGCTCTAAAAGCTTCTTATTAATGATAACGTCGTCCCGCTCCTTAAGAACTGGCTACGACAATAGATGACCAAGACTTCAGCGGATTGTTGTTTGAACCACGTACAACCATAAGAGACTGATGTCCAAACCAAACCAATTTTTCTTCATGTATTGAATGTAAAATCAATGAAATCTTGACATTGTAAAGTGGCGCAAGTGTCTAAAATATTGTCGAGTGGAACAGTAATGTTAATATTGTAACCAGCGACCATCAATTCCTTTAAGCACCTACGACCACTAAGATTGTTGCTGATGTATGAAACGACCTGTTCAGGTTTGGGAGTGTCATCATCGAGTGGCACCTCCGTAGAATTTACGATATCCAGATTGTCAAGAAAATGATTGAGATATCTTTGCATAGCAGATTTGGCTTTACCTGCAACAAACGCTAAGCGTCCCAATGCACACTTACAAACTATGATACAAAGAGTTTCAGGTTATTGCAATTAAGAAATTGGAAGAGATTACGATGCTCAATAACTCCTAAAGAAAGAGCATCAACAGGCATGGTTGTCTCTAAACCATTCAATACAGAAAACTCGTTCAGATCATATTATATAAAGAGACTGCGTTGAACCACCCTATATACTAAGACAAAACTTGTAGTCAACCCATTTATTTCGGTAATTAAAATCCCGAATCTTAACATGCAAGACTGTTTGTAATCATCGGGAGGATATCATCCAAGAACTTACTTTGCATGCAAGCTTTAACACAGCAGTCTGTTTGCTACTTATACATGCAGACAAGAGATAACTCTTCCAACCGATTTAAATCACAAACGAGTATTCTGTATGCTTCAAGATAAATAGCAATCTGCATAAGATACCAAATAACTCACCATATTGTACTTGTCTACATCATTTGATGTTCCTCGAATACACACAAGCTCTACAATACAATTTTTCTTGATAGATAATTTACAGAAACATAAAGCTCTCTCTTATTGGATAATCATAATTATACCAGTTACAGGCCTGAAGGCCTTTTACCGAGCTTCTCATCAATATCTTCTCTCTCGACCTAGACTTCAACTTAAACAAGCTTATCATCTTTATTTAAACCCTATATTCTTAATACATAACATATCTCTTCCCGAACCAACATTCAAATATAGCATTTAGATGACTATCCTCTCATAGATTTTCTCTTCTTTTATCGGACATTGTCTTTATCTTGTCCTCCAACGTAGATTTCCAATAATGTGGAATATTGACATTTACATCTGGGTAAATTGATTAATAACATTTTATTTTTAAATTCTTATTACCCCTCCTATTGCCTTCTAATGCATTCAATAAACAAACATGTATATAAAATAGATTTGTTATTTGATGCTCCTACATCAGGAAGTCCCAATCTATAACATTCCCCACACATTCTATTCAAGGCAAGCAAGACTCGAGCAGTGCTTATAGGCATTTTTAAGGATGCCACCATCAACATCTTGAGTGTCCCATTCAAAGGTGTTTTTGAAGTAATCAAACTAGCCGAAGCTAATAATTTTTCAGCTCTATTGGGTCGACCGTGGTTCTATGCCAACACTGCTAACTTGCATTTCAAGAAGCACTACATCAACTTTGAAAATGACACCCAACATGTTATCATTCCTCTCAATACTGACCAAGGCCCCCCTTTTATAGAAATAGTTAATGCTAATGAGGATCTCAACCACATTTATAACATCATGACACAAGGAAATAAATATATAGATCATACTTCTGATGGTCTACTTCAATAGGGAGACACACAATCCATCTCTAACGCCACTAATATTACTTGTGAACTTCGGTATCATGAAGCATATGATCTAACAGGACGAGGATGTGTTATAGTTGGTAGATAGATACATGCTTCATGTAAGCTAGTTAAGCACTATAAGTCTGTTCGACTCATTGGTGGACACCTAATGAATGCACCACCCCCCTAATTGTACTAGGCACTTAGGTTCCCTGGTCGGATTGAGCTTCAAGAGTATTTATAGTAATTGGAGGATTACTATATTTTTGAAAATGAACATATGTGTGCACTCCCTATTGTAATTCAAGGAAAAATTGCTTGCTGGTGGGTTACTCATCAATATAAGTTGTTGACATGGGAACAAGTACACACCACAATACATCATCGATTTCACCATGACAATTATGTTTGTGCCACACTCAGTTATAATGGTGTTTATTTCCTGAATGACCATATAGCCATCTATGAGAGTCTTTGGACTTTCGACAAGACATTTTTACCCGAATCCTTATTGGTTCATGCATCTTATGGCACTCTATGTGCTTGGGCTAGAGCAAGGTATATTCATCAAGAAACATGTAGAGATACAGATACCTAGGAGCACATCAAATGTGGTATGCTCACCACATTTGCATTTTCTTCACCAAGATCAAATCTAAATTTATCCCTGCAAGTAATCTATCAAGTAGTAGTAGGTGACTAGGCACTAGTTGAAGATAAACTATAGACCATGCATGGTACAATTGAGGATGATTTGGCCATCTTCCAAGAACTTGATACTCATGTAAAGGCTCAATTCAAACCTGAATCCCACTTAGAATATGACCATGGAAATATATCCAAAAGGGTAAGCAAAAGGTTGTATGTCAAGTTATGAGGGTACCAACATTGATCCACCAGAGCTAGCATTCAACCACTCAAACATTATCAAAGCAGTATTATTTCCATAGTCCATGTATTGAGTATATATGGATTTCTGGTTAAAACTGTGTCAAAAAAATTTAATAAATGTTTTGGTTCACACTCAATGAACCATCATCAAGATGAGAGAATGAAAAAGATATATAATTATAGAGTTAGATCTCCTTATATAGATATAACAATAGAGCTAACATCACTGGGCTCTATTGTTATATCTATATAAGGAGATATAAGTATACAATCATACATATTTTTCATTCTCTCATCTTGATGATGGTTCATGGAGTGTGAACCAAAACGTTGATTAAATATTGTTGACATAGTTTTAACTAGAAATCCATACATACTCACTTAAATTTGCTTATGGAATATGAGGCACATGATGTTAGATATAATAATCAATCCAGGAAGAAACCACATTCCATGTCACTCCAAATGGTTCAGTACAATATTGGCATAGAAAACGCACCCAAGATGGCCACTATGGAAAATTACTGGTCTGAAGCAAAATTAACCAAAATATCTAAAATTTTATAGGAGTATAAGGACATTTTCTCATGAAACTACATAGAGATGAAAAGAGTGCATCCAAAATTGGGGAAAATGTATAACAAATTGGTTGAGGGTGATCGACGAGTCAGGAAACAACCATATCGAATGAATCCTAATTTGTACGCATACATGAAAAAGGAAATTGATGGCATGTTGTGCATCAGGGTTATCACTCATATTTATGAATCTAAATGGGTTATCCTCATGGTAATTATCATCAAGAAGGATGTTCAAATACATATTTACATGGATTATGGACAACTCAATATTATGTGTATCACGAACCCGTTCCCAAGACCATTCATAGAGGAGATTCTGGAAGGTGTTGTTGGATGTGAAATCTATACCTTCAATGATGGATTTTAAGGCTATCATCAAGTACAAATTTCTGAGAAAGATAATGCAAAAACTATTTTTTCCATTGATGGGGGTTTTTTGCATATAATGTTATTCCATTTAGCTTAAAAAATGCACCAATAGTCATCTCTCACATTATGGCAGAATCCTTTAAATATTTTATCCACAAATTCCTTCAAATGTATATTGATGATTGGACCATGTACAAATTTATGTGCAACCACTATGCTAATTTATGCCTCATGCTCAAGTATTATTGGCAACTTCAACTTTCCTTGAACCTGAAGAAGTACATCTTTACCACACCTTTTGGGATCTTATTAGGGCATGCCATTTACCAAGATGGACTATTTGTGGATCCAACAAAGATTAAAATTATTATTAAATTCTCATCTCCAACCACTCAGTGCAAGGTCCATGCCTTTTTTGGTCACAAAGGCTATTATCGTAAGTATGCTCAAAGTTATGCTAACATCAAAACTCTATTAGAAGAATTACTCAAAAAAAATAGCCTCTTTCTCTAGACCAAAAGACATCAATAGGCATTTGATGCCTTAAAGGATAATTTGGTAACTACACCCATCTTCCACTTCCCTGACTAGATGACACCATTTCATGTACATGTTGATGATTATGGCATGGTGGTGGGTGTCATCCTTATACAACCTAGTGAAGGGAATCTTGATCATCTTATGTATTTTTCTAATCGCAAGCTAACATCAACTGAGAGAAATTAATCTATTATATAACGAGAATCATTGTCTATGGTGTATCCACTCCAAAAGTTCTGCCAATACTTTTTGGCCATTCTATTCACCTTCTTTACTAAACATGAGGTGCTTAATTACCTTGTGTATAAACCTATGATATATAGATGAATTTTCTAGTGGATTTTTCTCTTCTATGAATTCTAATTATTTTTAGTAGTGAAACTTAGCAAGGTTTATTTTGATCCTAACCATATACCACATATTGAATCTAACAAACCAACACAAACAATTGAAGATGACTTACCTAATGTACATTTTTTTCAAGTTACTAAAACACCTAAATAATTAAAGGAAATAAGTTTTTCCTTATAACAGGTTCAATGCCAGACCATCCTAATGCCCAAGAGAAGAAGCAACTCATTACATGCGCTACCCATTTCCATCTTATTAGTGGAGACCTATAGAAGCTTCACTAAGATGAAGTATTAAAAAGGTACAGAATGCAACATGAGAGTGAAGAAGTCCTTCAAGAGGTCCATGAGGGTGTTATTATATGACATTATGTTGGTGATGCAATGGAATAAAAGGTTCTCCTAGATGGCTTATGGTGGCCCACCTTATTCAAAGATGCCAAAGCTTATGCACACCAATGTGATATCTATCAGTGCATAGGAAAACCAAACCAAAGGGATGTTATTCCTCTTCATCCAATTCTTCCTTGTGAACCCTTTGAGAAATGGGGTATTTATTTTTTTAGGCCCATTAACCCTACTACAAGACAAACTAGCATGTGTTACATCATTAATTCCATATACTATCTCACATGCTAGGTTGAAACAATGCCCACATGTGATTGTAGTGATGTGAACATTACCAGGTTCCTTTGGGAAAATATCATCACAAGGTATGGATGCCCTTTAAGTTTAATAAGTGATCATGGCACTCACTTCCTCAATGAGATAATATGCATCCTCTTAATCGAGTTCATGATTGCACACCATACGATAACTCCTTACCACCCTTAATATAATAGCACTCTAGAATATTTTAACAAAATCTTAGGCCTTACATTAACAAATATTTTAAATATCAATCATACTAACTGGGATGATCAAGTTTTTACAATCTTATGGGTGTATCAACTTTATACACATAATATGTTTTCTATCCTGTAGTAACCAATTGAGTCTCAATATTTCTGAGTTCATGCTTTAAGTGTGCATCTGAAAAGGGGTGGGCAGACCATTGGTGTTTCATAGGATTTTTGTCCCTATACTACCACTTTCTATATACACAACCTTCTCCTATGTATTTCCCTAAGCCTCATCTCCTCTCTTGCACACTCCTTCAAGAATTTCACTGCCTTCATTAGCACATACCTAAGCCTAAAACCCTTTTTGATGGTTTACATTACACTATCAGCCTGAGCCAACCCTATATCCTAATTATTAAAATCATGTTACAAGTTTAGGTCAGCGCTGGTTAAACTAGACTAGTACCTAACTTTTTTTTATTAATTAATGATATAGAATTGATTGGACCAATCTTATTAGCTAAACTTTTGATATGGTTTAGGGTTAGATTCAACTATATATACACATGTATTTCTATCATTTATAGATAAGAAAAAAATAAGAATATTATATTGCATATCTGTTTATCCAGCATTATACTTGAGGAGCATAGCTTAGGGTTCCAATACTTCCTTTGGAGATATGAATCTTATCTTTTCAAAACTTGGGATCCATTAGGAGGTCTTTGGCTAAATCGTAGTCCATTGTACTTCCTTAGTTTCTTCAACATACACAATAATCTCTTGCGAAGCAACCTGAAAAAGGGAGATATTGAGGCTCGATAGGTTCATCTTCAAAGGTAAGTATTCCTAACTTTGTTTCTCCTTTGTAAGAGTAGATAGATTAGCATTTGCACTTATCTCCCATGTATTAGGATTTCCTATACATTGTATTAAGTATAGATCTTCCATCCATGTTTACTTTTTATGTTTATTACCCCTACTTTGTGCCACAAGATTTGGTGAGAACTAGATTAGATTTTTCCTTACTCGTCATTTACTTTGTGAATATGAAAACATAGGACCTAACTAGGGTTATTGCATATTGATATTTGACTAGAGGATTTATAACTCTCTCTAGTGATGTTATTATGGTTAAATATCCCTTGGTTAGGTCTAGTAGATCCATCTTGGTCACGACCCTGAATATATAATGTATCAACAATCAGAAGTGTAGGTAGAATTTGTCTTTTCCAAGATAGGATTGATTAATAAATTAGTTGCATTTATTTTTGTATACATTCTTATGAACCTGACGTGAATCAAACTTTTGTAAGTTTTCTTTCATGCTTTCATTTTATCATTATAGTATATTTTTATAGTATTGTATCAAACTTATCGGTATACTTATAATAGTTTATGCATAGGTTTAACACACAGTCACTCCAAAATGACTATGTTTTATCTATGCAAGTTTTATCCAAATATAGGTGACTAGATTGATCTGTGCATCACAGTCTTCTTATTCAGTTCTAGATTTACATACGTATTCAAACCAGTCGACTCTATCCATAATTCTCCTCTTTCAACATATATTTTTGTAAACATAGTTGAACCAATCGACTCTATTCACAATTAATTCTTCAACATAGGTTTTGTAAATTTCATCGAGCTAGTGGACTCTATTAGCAAAAATTTTGAATCAGCAATTGAGCATCACTACATAAAGTTTTGAAATCTAAACATCTTCAAACCCACCAAGGTTACTTCTTACTCTCTCTGGCATTTTAGTTTTTATTTTTCAGTATTGTTTTTCACAAGATTGCAGTCTATAAAATTGTAGCCCTATAGCCAATTGGATTGACTAGCTTGATATAGTTTTGTTTCCTATTTTCTATCCAGAAGACAAAGTTGACATGTTTGTCTGTGTTCTTCCAAATCTTACTTCTGCAAAATAGTAGTGACCTAGTCAACTCTTTTTTTTGCTATTTGAATATAGTATCACCTGAACTAATTCTATACTCTTCACAATCATCAAGAATTTAACCTCTTTTTGCTAGTAATTAATTTACCTTTCCTTTCATTTGTTTGCATGCTTAGAGAAATGAACATAGATTAATTAGGTGGTTTTTCAAATTACTAGTTTATTCACACTATTTTTCTCATTTGCACACACTTTCAAACCACTTTATACACAAAAAACATTAAAAATTTGTCTTCCCAAGGCTTACCTACTGGGATTCAATCACAAAGGGGGAAGTTGACTTAGTTTTTTGGCTGAGTATAAACACATGATTGATGGTATATATTGGCAAATCACTTGACACCCTTATTGTTTCAAGATTATGAAATGAGGGGGTGGGACCCAATACCAAGCCAGTACCATTGTCAATATAGATCCCTTTTAGCCTAAATTTCCTTAAACCATATTTATATTACTTTTAGTTCCTTATTATAGCCAAATTCTCATCAAATTAAAGTTAAACTTCATTAGAACTTAATAAAACTTAGGAATCACCACTTACTTAGAATTTACTTTCAAGTTGTTTCTTTCTCTTTGATCATTGTATTTTGTATTGTAAAACTTGCATTATCCAGCATTGGTGCAAGGTTTGTGTTATGTTCTCCAATTGGATCAATTACATTGATCTAATTGCTTGTGTACTTAATTTCATTTGCTTAGATATTATCTTTTAAAACCTTTATCTATTTTTATAATATTATCATCCCTATCAACATAGAATCTTAAATATTTTTCATAATATATGCCTGTAGTACACAACTGACCTATCTAATTATGTCTCCTTATCTTCATGTTCAGCCCCTATCAAAGTTGTACATAGTCAATCTATCTAGCTCTATCTTCTTATTTCTTGGAATGTTCCATGTTCATCAATACATATTCAACATGCATGATTGTGTCCTCTTTTTCTCTATTTTATTCCCTGGTTTATAGAATATAGTTGACTAGTTTGATTATGTGTCATTTTTCGTAACTATTCTTTCTATCACCTCTTTAACCTCTTTTTCTCATCATGAATTTCTTGTTTGAGGATAATACAAATTTGAATCCAACATAAATGATGATTCTTACCCATCCTAATAGGTTTTCCTAAAAATAGCTTGTGGCTTCCACTCTAGATGAAATAAATGTGCATGTTGCAACTCACACTACCAATTATGGGACTTTTTCTTAATCATCATCAGTTCGTAATTAGATATTATCCTTAGAAGATGGGCATGAATTAGAGTACACACCTAAAATGTTTTTCTTCATTAATAAATTTTCTCAACATAGAGGAAAGGACCTTTGAACCATCTATAATCTGATGATAGGTGCTCAAGTAGAAGAACCTCTCTCACCCACCCCTACCTTCTCTCATAGATTTGTGGGTGAAACTTTCTTTGACTCTCAACATTCCCCTTCTATTTTGACTCCATCCCACACCATGACTTCTTATTCTATTACCTCTTCAACCTCCATGCCAAGTATCTCCACTAACATGGTAGGTCCAACATCTAGTGGACCTTTTCAAAGAACCCTCCTTAATCATGCCACTAGTGCATCCTTTGCTATCAACGCTAATAATGATATGAGTGCATCCTTTGATACCAATGTTAATCATGCTACTACTATTTATTTTTTATTCCAATGCTAATCATTTCATTAGTGCATATTTTTATAAAAATATTAATCATGTTACTAGTGCTTCCTTTTCTACCAATGCTTCTCATGCCACTAGTGCAGCACATGTTATTACTCATAGTGCAACCCAAGCCACTAATACCAATACTAATTCTTTGTATGCTGCACATAGTGTTCAAAATACTACCCAAACTCATCCAAATTTATTACAAACACTCATTCAAATGAATAATTTTCAAACTAATAATGCAAATCAAATGATGCAAATGCAAAATTATCTCATTCACATTCAAAATCAACCCCAATAGGTTTCATGGGGAGCACAAAATCTAAATGCTCCCCCTCTACCTCCTTTAGGGATTCCCATGGTAACATAATTCCTCAACCACCTCTCATTAATAAAAAGATCAAAAATCTCCAAAATGAACCTCTCGTACCTCAAATTACCAATATTGACATACGAGGTGTCACACCTACCATCAATTATAATGGGTCCACTAATCCCACATTACATTTTAAAATATTTGGTAATCTCTATAAAGATTGGGTCAAACTTAGTAACTTTGTTCTACCAAGATATTAGCTAAAACACTCTCATGAGATGTTTTATATTGGTACAATCAACTAAAAAATCATTCTATTACTAGCTTAGAAGATTTGGTTAAATCCCTAGGACAAGAATTTCAAACTAGTGATCTCCTGAGAATAGCTTAGCTCACTTCATAAATTATAAGAAACATGAAATTGAAATGACACAATCTTTAATCAAATAATGGAATAATTTATCTAATAAATGTGAACACAACATGGTAAATGATAATACCTTTCATTTATTCACTAATAATCTCTACCCTAAGTTTCAATATTGGATTAGTCTAGTCTCTTTGTCTGAGAGCTTTGGAAGAAACCTTTGACCAAACTAAGCAACAAGACTTTCTCATACACCAATTTTAACCATCCCAACCTCCCATGGGCACTCATATTATCATTAAAAAAAATGTCATGATACCAATGATGGTGTCACTAATACTTATGACACCATTCACAATATTCAAGCCATCACTCCCAATAACACTATGGATCATACTCCCCCTCCAAACATTAATCCTAATCATATATTTTCAAAAACAACTAATATTAATGTCCACAAAGAACTATCCTTAGATGAGATTGAAAATCATCTTCCAAGGCCTCTACCATGATATCTTGACCCCACTCATCCAATGAAAACATGGTATGATTAGAATAAATTTTCATGGTTTCACACAAGTTGGGACCACTCTTACGAGACTTATAGATAATTACATATTCTGGCTATGGATTTACTTCTTGGACCAAAATTTGAGCATGAATCACTCATTCATAAATGTCAATAATCTTATGACATAGCCTTTAAATCTCACAAAACACAAAACAAAAATCAAGCTTTAAATGAAGCTAATGCTCATCTTGTTATATACAAGGATTCTCTTCCTAATCATCAAGATAACAATGACAAGCCTACTCCTTCCATAAATAATGTTAAAATTCTTATAGACCTCACTAATAAATAAAATTTGGTCAGTATGACTAATATGCAAATGGTATTTATTTTTATTGATTCTAATCCCACACACACACACACCAATCCCCTCAAACATTCCATGTCATTCAAGACTCTTCCCCATCTCATCTCATGGAGTTGGGGAAATAAGAACTTATAACTTTCCAAGAACCCCCTTAAACATCTCAACTACATAATACATCTCACACTATCTCTATTATTCCCCCAACATCTATACACATCATCAATATTCCCCAACCTTACAATAGTATTATTCAACCCAATCACAAGAAATACCTAAATCAAGTATCTCACCATCTATAGATAATCAACCTATTTTTCCTCAAACTAAACCAACTACGTCTTACCAACACAATTTTGACTACACCTCCATTCTTCCTTCCCAAGACTCCTACAACATTATACACTTCTATCTAACAACACCTCCCCCCAATGATTTATGATGAATGGAACCCCATTTCAAAACTTTCTCATCTCCCATCTCAAATAGATTTCATAGAACTAATGTGAACTTCCCCCCATCATCACAACCATTTGATGCAATTATTATTTGAAATGAACATCCCTCATCCTCCCCTAGCAAGATGTGAATCTACCTTGTCTGGGTCTGAAGATAGTATACTGCAACAATGCAAAGAAAATTTCCATACATTTTGATAAAATATTGGGAACTTATCATTCCCTTAAGTTTTCTATCACTTCCATGATTCCAAATGAAATTTTGATTTGCATGGATATTCCTCCATTATTTATTAATGTCTAAATCAATGATATCAAAGTTAAGCATGCTTTGATTTATTAAGGTTCAGGTACTTATGTTTCCTCCCTCAATTCAATTAAAACTCTTGGATATTCTAAGTTCAATATTAATTCCATACATAATACATGTAAAGGTTATGATAGAAGGCAAATGCCTCCTTTAGGTTACATGCCACTTCTCATTACCATCCCTCCAGTTACTGACCATGTTAAATTTATGATATTTAACTTTCCCCTCTCTTATAGCATCTTGCTTGGTAGACCTTAGATTCATCGTATGAGGGATATCACCTCATTTTTGTTTTAATGTGTCAAATTCCCCCATAATGGTGTTATTTACAAGATTCAAGGAGATACAAACCCTTGGAATTTTGAACAATTCTAAGGATGTGGCATCTTTAAAATTCCTACCCTTGAACCCTTGCCTAGCATCCCATTTAGGGAATATCAATGTTTTAATTATCCTATAAATTACACCCAAAGTTATAATGCTCACCTCGAACTCATTGGGAACCTACCACCTAACCTCATAGATTCTAATAATGATGAGTGAGATGAGATTTTACTCAAGATCAAAATTTCTAATCTCTCCCCTCATCTCATTTCTTATATTATGCCATCCTTGAAACCTTACTCCCATTAGCTTCATATTCATGATATGCCTATGGTCTTAACCAAGATTAGACAATCTATTCATTATGAAATTTTTCATGAAAAGATCATACCTACCCGTACCATCGACCTACATATACCTAATTATGATGATGGTTATTATTTAGATGATCCATTTTTAGGACTTGTCTAGGATAGAGATGTCAAGATTATTTGATATTGTACATCTTTATTTTAGTCTTTCTATTCATCTTATCAGATTCCTTCTTTCATAGTACCTATTCTAGTATTCTTCCTATTTTTTGTATGGTAGAGATGGAGTGCTCACATTGTATAACACCAATTTTAGTAGAGCCTCTTAGAAACATGCTCATGGATCATGCAATGATTGGTCATTACCATTTTGCTAGATATCATGACCATTTTATCTTACTTCCCTGAGAGATGCAAGGTACAACTTTTAAACTTTTTGCATATCCCACCTCACCCTCAGATAATCCTAGTTCAGTTCCTACTCCTGCTCTACCTTCAGTTAAGCCTCATCCTATGTCTAATCCTAATTTACCTTCAAATGAGCCCAACCCAATCTCTGCACTAACCCTACCTTCCCTTAGCAATGTCCTTCTTTCTTTTTTGAAACTTAACCCATGCCTACCCAATGGGCCGATCAACCTTATTATGATATTCACAAAGTTTTCATACATTATACCATAGACTACCAGTTATATTAGCCTTCCACAGCTTCCTCTTTTACATCTTCCTTTAGTAGACCCCCAAAGTCTACTAATAAGCATATATATTACTTTCATAGTACAAATAAGCATTCTTCCACCCATTATCGAAAGCTTCGGTAATATATTGACACATTGTGTCCCTCCATTACTCAACCCAAAGATAAGGCTACACCTCCTTCCAAGTTGTTATCTAAGTATATCCCTAAATATGGGGAGGTATATTATTCTTAGCACTAGTGTGGTACCCATCATACCAATCATTATTGCATTCTCTAGCAGTACCTTCACCATCACCTTATAACTATTTCTGCACCTACTATTCCTCCTTATCCACCTATGATTCATTCCCCACCTATGATTCCTTCTCCACTGATGGTTTCACATTTTTGTCTTGGAGATACCATTTCTATTATAACATATATTCCTCTCCTTAAGTATTCTACGCATGAGATCCCTCATGAACATGATCCTTCAGCGATGCCTACATTTTTTGTTGAGGAGATTAAGAGAGAGGTCTTTTCATAGATTTCTATGAGGATAGATGAGACTCTGGCTTCTATTAGGATCCAAATTCATAGAGATATTTTTGATGTCATGGATAATATTTTTTGAAATTTTTATTAGTATTTGTGAACACAACATTTTATTCTTTTAATTTGTTCTCCATTATGATTTGGGATTAGATTTTTGATCCACTTTTATATATCTTATATCATTTGACTATGTGTTAAATCTAGTTTCACCTATCTATTTCACATGGATCTTTATATTATGCATTATGTGGTGTATATGGTTTCATTTTCTTTCATATTTTCTTATGGATTCTATTCATTCTTTCCATGATTGCATGCTTATATATATGAGTTCATTTCTTTCAAAGATGTCTTTATCTTTCCTAATGATTATTTTCTAAGTTATCTAAACAACTAGAATTATTATTATTATTATTATGAGTTGGTTATACAAACCTTGTTCCCCTTAACAATCTTTCTTTACCATGTGATCAGTTAGCAAACAATACATCTCATTGTAATGTGATTTTATCGATCTACTTTAGATTTCCATTTATTCCTTTATTAATAATACATATGGTTAAAACTTGAGATTACATACTAGTTCATAGGTAAGTCTAAGTTTTTAGTCATTTATGTCTTTGGATACTAAGCTTTCATTAACCCAAGTCTAAAGCTCATTCGTGTGTAACACTTTTATCACTCATGTTGGTTATTTAAAATCCATATGGAGGAGGAATCATAAAAGCCATAAAATTTAAAATCCAAATAATTTAAACAAAAGACAATGATATAAAAGGAAACATAAAAATCTCAAAAGATAAATCACACTAAAAGACATGATTCATAGCACATATCATTTTTCTAATCAAAGCTCAAATTGGACATTTATCCTTATGATAGATTCAAGGTCTATTGGACTGTGGCAGGCTAGTAGATTTTGAAAGGAGATTTTATATATATATATATATATATATATATATATATATATATCATTTTATTCTACCTACTTTCTCACACAAGTACTCAATCTTCACAGTATACCAACGACTCTATGAGAGATCCTGAGGAATAGGGAACATGTTGTGGGAAAGTAGGTCCATTTTACTTTCTTGTACATATAACCAACATGAGTTGATATTATTATCTCACTTACTGGCTTATACATATTTATGCTTATTTTGAGTAGGTATCCATTGTATTTTCATGGTCACTAGACTCTTAGTGTCTCTCCTTTGTACATAGTATGCCTCATGTTTCCTAAGGTCTTCTCATAGACACCTATATTATGATTTTTACATTCCCTATTTCATTACAACATTCTTAATATTTTTCCTTGAGAAATTTTGTTTTTTTAGTTGTTCATTCCCCCTAGGTTTTCCCTTTGTGAGTTGCAATGTAAGATCATAGATAGGACCAAACCTTCCTCATAAATTAACACATTATAACCAAATTTTAAAATCATTCCCACCATTTTTTCCACCTCATTGGTGTTCTATTTATGAGTTTTTTTGTAACACCATGGATAGTACTAGGCCCTCCCCATAAAATATTCCAATACCTAGTTATTCTAATAACCAAGTCACAATGAAATTACATGTGTCAAATTTGAGATAAGTATTGTTCGATTATGAGTCACACGTCATTGGCATGATTCCCATATTGATTTAGAATGTTTTATGGTTAGTTCATAAATATTTCACTTTTATCTTCTTATTTTTCAATTACATGTATGCTTACAACCATTTTATTAAATTTTTCATACTTCTTAGCTTGACTTAGTGTGATCAATTTAATTTCATTTTACATTTTTGTCTTTATTTTTATACTTTCCAATGTGATTTGGTATGATTGATTTACTTTTTTTATTTTTATATACCATTGATTTTTCATGTACCTTCCATTTTATTACAATATTTTCATACTTCCCAATGTGATATAGTGTGAGTTTTATTTGTTCTAATTGGTGAAAACCTTTACGTGGTTTAAAAACATTTGTTCTTATTTACCATCTTTTGGTTTATTATATTTATTAATCTTTTATTTCTACAAATTTCCCATTATAATATAGTGTATATTAAATTTATATTGAGTACTTATACTTTTCCAAACCATTTTTGCATTTTTATTTTTATCCATGCATGTGTATCACTTAATGCTAGAAAAAAAAACACTCATCATAAATTTCTCATAGCATATACAACAAAATTGAAATACATGTGCTAGAAAATAAATATATCCATGAATCCACATCCAAATTCCAAGTACAACTCATGAGATCAATACAAAATGTCTACACACACACACACACACACACACACATTTTCCCTTTTAACCATGTATGTGTATCACATAATGCTGGAAAAGAAAAAACTCATCATATATTTCTCATAGCATATACAATAACACCTAAATACATGTGCTAGAAAAGAAATATATCCATGAATCCACATCCAAATCCAAGTAAAACTCATGAGATCAATACAAAATGTCAACACACACACACACACACACACACACACACACACACACACACACACACACACACACACACACACACACACACACACACACACACACACACACACACACACACACACACACACACACCATGTCTTTTATACAAGATAAAATATAAATGATCTAGCTCTAAGGATAATCTCCATCATGTCTAATCTGGCCTACCCACACTACCCATCGATGCCTTCAACTATCCCCTCTGAATAGTATGTTGTAAAGAGGTAGTCTAGGAACTCAATCCATCAACCTGTCCCTCTGGATTAGCCACTTGGACCTAAAAATATCCTAGTTGGATGGTGGTCACAATGTGTGTGACTTTTTCATGTGAAAGCTCTTACCATGCCTATGCCTTTCCTACTTCAACCCATGTTGGTGGATGTATCCCATCACTACATCCCCATAGCTACCTCATGACCTCTTCCACCAGTCTAAACCAACCCACCTAGACTGGGGTAGATGGAACTTTAAAAACATAAGTAGTAGGGTCATATGATGTTACACCCCATCCAAAATGTCATGATGCATAGCCATAACTAGGGCTCCCCATATAATCTCCTATGTCATAGGATATGTAAAACCAAAATTAGATCTACATAAAATTGCATATATATATCAAATCATCTATCTACTATAATCACACTATAGTTAGTATCTTATATCAAAAATTTAAATCAACTTAAAATATTTCTCACTAATGTTGGTGTCATCGATCATGGTCTCCAGATCTACTCACTTGTCAAGAACCTCCTCTGTTAGTCAAATATGTACCAGTACAAACCTAAGAGTCAAAACTCAAGCATATGTCCTCTCCTCATGGTTGACTCTATGGCCAACTATGTCCTAGAGTGGTTGTTAGTTTCCTCCATGTAATTGATCTCATCTACGTCTCCTCACATCAATGGTGTCTCCAACTCTAATATGGGCATGATGGTCATTACTACCTCTACTATGGTGCATGTTGTGATCCTGCATCCACATCCATCATATTTATTCTTGTTGGCTCTACTACATTCTACTATTGTGCTTGACCAGCCCGTGGTCTAACATGTTGAGGCCTGATCACTGATATATCCATAGGTACCCCTTTACTTCCCTTATTTTTTTGCTCTCTATCATGTCATTCCTAATAAGATGACACTACTATAGGAGTTATTATATTGGGGAGTCATAGTTGTCATAGTATGTGTACCACTACATGCAACTCTACCCATGAAGTGTAATGGCCCATTATCCACATGCATGCCAACTTTGTCATAATGATTGATCAATTAGGCCATATAGTTATTATGTGAATGTAGGTTTATCACACAATCCCCCTTCATTTTATAGTCTATAATGTTGGCACATGGTGCATGGACCACACTACATGGTCCCATCTCCATCGCAAGACTCAAGGTAACCTATCATCGATCACATGGGGTAACCCACCTAGATGATACATGGGGAAGCTCTCATATATTTATGCACTTATAAAAATCACTGGCTTCATAGTCTTCTACCCTCTAGAAGACATCCCATACATATCATGCATGAGTTAGACCTAGATGACAACCCCAAAATCATAAAGTGCTCCCTGATCCAATATGGACTGGAATAAGACTATTGCATATAATGATACCTTATCGTCTGACTTGTGACACAATGCTCATGTTATCACAAGCCCTATCATTGCTTTCTATATGTATAGAATGGCCATAATTTAAACATCGAACAAGCTCACCCTAAACCTAAGGTGAATCTTATCTAAGCATGTAGCTCATTGGGATAATGCTCATCTATCATCCTCATCCTCCAATGTATTAGTAATCACTATTGTCCCACTTATGGGAAGTCTAAGAAATGCATGGACATCCTCTAGAGTTATCCCCACCTCAATGGTATCCCCAATCCACCTCCCATCAAAAAGTGTTGGTCAACCATTCCCATGCTCCTGCGAACGTGATAATGAGATAAATAGTCAAATGGATCTATTTTATCTCCATAATGTAATCAAAACCTAAGGCAAGTAATCAAGCTCTATCCATATCAGTCATATGATATAATAGATTTGGTAGTAATGATGCATCCACCAGGTGCCAATATCTCCTGCGTCTCTTGAAAATATCAAACAACAAAAGATGTATCAGATCTCCATGCCATAAATAATTAAAATACATTCTTAAAAAATTATAGATTAACTCCTTCATTAGTTGGATTGATTTAGTTTATTATGGTTTCTAGTTTTTCTATAAAAATAAGCCCATTTGTTACTAAATCACCCTACTCCAATCTTTTTAAATTGAATTGGCTTGTTTGATACTAAATCAACCTCTTTCTTTTAGACAAAATTAGCCTATTTCATATTAAATCAACCCTTTATTAGCTCTAACATACTACATCAGTTGTTTGGTACATATTCAACCATCCTTAGCAAATTGTATTGGCCACTTACTAGAAACTACATCATCTAAAAACTAATAAATCAGCCAACTTCTCATTTTAAACTACATCAACCCATTACTATGCAGTTAGCCACCTTTAACAATACTTTGTCGGCCCTTGCTATGCATTCAGCCCCTTATTTTCTTCTCTCCCTACAAATTGAGTTAACAAGGTTGAATCTATTATTTCCCTATGGTAATTTTCAACCATTTACCATAAATTCCTTAGTCATTTATCTGTCTAACTTCTTCCTACCCAATACCCTTTTATATCCCTAGTCTACCTAAAACTTTCCTGGGTCAGTTTCAGTGCCTAGAATATTCCTACAAGCTAATTTTATATATTTAACTTAATTTCAAATAAAATTACTCCAAAAATTAGAAATTTATTTTTTCTCGTCTGTGTTATGATTGCTAGGCATCCTCCCCATCTCACTTGTCATCTCCTCATCATGATTTCTCTCTGATCTCACACTAGGCCTCTAAGAGCTTTGTTTTCTCAAAATAGTAAAAATAACAAATGAATTATTTTTACCCTATTTATATTTACTATTCAAAATTATTTACTTGTCAACCATTTAACTCTATATTCCATTCTTTATTGTATCTTTATTTCTACTAGCTCTTTTTCCAAATCATAATATGTTCTAGAATCCTGACATTGTAGATAGTTTTTCAAATATTACATGTATTTTTTTCAAAAGCTTTGATTTTTCACTCTTTTTATCTAATTTCTAAAGGTTCTCCTACATTGTAAAAATTCACATTTATTTCATTTCATTATTATATATAACACTAAGGGAAGTAAAAGTATGTGTTTTTCAATTCTATCCTTTCATTTATCTTACTTACTACTTACTACAATTTATTCATCTTTAGCATTGTGTGTTGCTATGTTATTTTCTCAAATAACCATCCCTTGTTACACCTATGTGACACATGATGAGATATGAGTTCAAAATATGTATACACATAATATTTTTAAACTTTATCAATTATTGATGTTTTCTCTCTTACAGGAACCCATCGAGTCTCAATCTTTCCAAGTGTATGCCTTAAAGGGTGCACCAAGAAAGGGGAGTGCAGACCATTGGTGCTTCATAGGATTGTTGTCCCCTATACTACCACTAATTATCTACATAACATTTTCCTATGTATGTCCCTAAGCCTTGCCTCCTCTCTTGCACACTCCTCCAAGCATTTCATCTCCTTCATTATCACCTACCTAAGCCTAAAATCTTTTATGGTGGTTTACATTACACTATCAACCTAGGTCAACCCTGTATCCTAATTATTAAAATCAAATTATGGGTCTAGGTTTGCTTTGGCCAACCTATATCGAGACCTAACTTATTTTTATTAATTAATGATACAGAGTTGATTGGGTTGAACCTGATGGATAAATTTTTGGAAAGGTTTAAGGTTAAATTCAACTATGTATACACATTCATTTCCATCATTTATAGAAAAGATAAGAAGGAGAATATTATATCTTGAATATTATATTTCACATCCTTTTATCCACCATTCTAATTCAAGAGCATAACTTAGTGTTCCAATACTTCTTTTGGAGATACGAATCTTATCTTTTGAAAACTTGGGATCTACTAGGAGTTCTTTATCTAAACTATAGTCCATTATCCATCCTTAGTTTCTTCAACATACACAACAACAACTCTTGAGAATCACCTTCACCAAGGGAGAGAATGAGGATTGATGGCTTCATCTTCAAAGGTAAGTATTCCTAAATTTGTTTCTCCTTTGTAAGAGTAGATAGATTAACATTTGTACTTCTCTCCTATGTATTAAGATTTCCTATACATTGGCTTAAGTATAAATATTCTATCCATGTTTAATTTTTATGTTTATTACCCCCACTTTGTGCCACAAGCTTCGGTGATCACTAGATTAGATTTTTATCCACTTGTCATTTAGTTTGTGAATATGAAAACATAGGACCTAGCTAGGGTTATTACATAGTGTTACTTGACTAGAGACTTTGGAACCCTCTCTAGTGATGTTATTGTGGAAAGAGATCCCTTGGTTAGGTCTAGTGGATCCATCTTGGTCATGACCCCAAATATGTAATGTATCAATAATTAAAAGTGTAAGTATGGATTTATCTTCTTCAAGCTAGGATTGATTAATATATCAGTTGCATTTTCATTTGTATACATGAACCACATACAAAATATTGAACAAGAGCACACATTGTAATCTTGTCTTTGGTATTGAATTAATTATACCATTGGAGTTCCTTGTTCCCTCTTTGTATATTGTATGGGTTTGATAACTAGATGATGAAGATTATCTAAAATAATTCCTCAATTCTTTATTATATCTAGATGAAATGAGCTTTTTTTTACATTTGATTCAAGGATTTGAAAAGCATAAGTAGAAATCTTGGCATGATAAACATCTCAAAAACAAAAATTTCTCTTCTGGTATGCATGTGTTGGTATATGATTCCAAGTCCTTAAACCACTTTGGTAAACTTTGAATACATTATAATGGTTCATTTATCATTCACAACATCCATCCCATAAGCACATGCAAGTTAAGACAATTAGAAGTCCAATTTCTTCTATGCCATTTCAATGGTAGTCAGCTTTGATCCTACCATTCTGTGTAATACTTCATTTTTTTTTAATAAGGCATATGACACTAGAATAGGTTATGATTTTGGTTTATTTTCAAATAATCATAACATTTTTTGTATACCTTTTGTTTAGGTTTATTTCAGCAATAGTTCTCTCTTATTTTAGCACTACCATTTTTTTATCATTATTTCATTTGGTCATGCCCATGGAGGACCACAAATATATTTTAGTGTGGGGTAAGTTTCAAGATGAATAAATTAAATCTATAGATGGGAAGAATCATGTAAAAAATGGGTGTGCAAGTGAAAACACATAATGACAAGAAGGCACACATGAGATGGTGCATGACTAGAAGTATGGAAAAAGAATGGTAAAGGAAAACCTACTAAAAATGGATTAGGATGGAAAACATAGTTACCACCTTTGAAAATAAATGTTTAAATATTTTTACAGCTAGCATACACCATGAGAAAATTGCAAAGATGGGATAGATATATTAAATTGACAAAGTGTTAAACATAATGGCAAGCATGCTAAATGAACATTGTGGCATAATGTGTAAGAGTATTAATGAGCAAAGTGATGGATAAAGGCATGGGAGAATAAATGTAAGAAATTATTCAAGGACATATAAGGTTGGAGGGTCCTCATTTTGGAACTTCATCATTAAAAACTTTCAAAATTATAGAATTTACAAAGCTCAAATGAATCATTTTCAAGCTAAAATAAAGTGCATTTATCAAATTATAGTGATAAATTCAAATCTAGAAAGTGAGGTAAAAATCATGAAAAATGAAAAAGAGTGGAATTATGATTATGGAAAAACTTTGGAGAGAGTTTTAGGTTGTAGATATATACCTCTACCATTAAATATAGCTAAAGTAGGAAGGGCAAGGAATTTGAAGGTAGAAAGATGTATTCATTAAATAAAGTCAAATTACTATGTGTCAACCTTAAATCATCTTGGGTTATGATGAAGCTAAGATAAAAGGCCATGAGAAGTGAGCCTTTGCTAGTAATTCATGAAGAGGAAGAGTATGAGGGCATATGAAGATGTCCTATTTTGATCAAGGAGAAGTTCCTAGTGAGTTCAATGAGCAAGAAGAAAACCTAACACAACAAGTGGAAGAGACATACATTAGGAAGGAAATAACGATGGCACACAAGGGTAAACATAAGTATATATCACCACCTTCACCCTCTATTTTTAATTGAATAAATTAAATACCCTGATTTGGTTTTATGTAGTGAAAATTGGGAGTCTAAGGTTTATTCTTATCAAATGCTCAACTACAATCACCATCAACTTAGAAACAAGGGAGACTTGCAGTCTAGATATAGGGTTGAGTACCATAACACTATAAATTAGGTCACTTGTGACCTCATGTTCTTTAATTTGTTTAATTATGCTAGAGTGTTCCATCTTTATCGCCTGCCTTATTTGGGGAAGTCCATAGAGGAAGTGAGATTTATAGTTTCACGTATTTATGAGGACTATTTTTACTTTATAAGACATAGGATGTGGATTATTTCCCAATGAATCATCAAGGTAAAAAGGTTACAACATTTGGGTATTGACCTTAATGTGGTTTCAGAGGACTAAGTGGCAATTGAGATGGTAGTGGTGGCATTAAATTACAAAAAGGAGGGCCACACCATGTACATTCATAACCTTCAAGATCCTACCATTTAGGTAGTTGTGTGCTTGGATATGACCAAGCTTTGGGTTTGGAGATAGATGGAAAGAGCTTGAAATGGTGCATTTCTATGTGGCAAGCCAAATGGCCCAGGGTAAAAAGTATAATTACACCCAATACTTTGCTAAAAGGATTGAGATGGAAGTTGCAGAAGGCCCACCACCTACCAAATCATAAGTTTCCTTGGGGTGTGATTCTAATTTTAATGGTGTTTGATGAGATTGGTATTCTAAAATACACTGGTAAAGAACTAAATTGGGTTTACCCACCTGAGAACAAATCCCCCATGAAATAGCTCCAATAGTTCACCTACCCAAGAACCATCACCCCCTCCCACAAGATAGAATTTAAAGGATGGTTTGAAGGGATAAAATAATCCTTTGGAAATGAATGGCACATCCCTAAGGATTTGTCTATGTAGATAAGGACTAAATCTGAATTTTATGTCATAAAACATTATTCACTCACATGCATTTGGATGGAGCCCATAGATAAATTTTTAGTGTGGATAAAGCTACCTTATACTTTATTACCAAGTATTTAGAGAATTATATAATCACATTTTTAATTTGCATGAGGTACGAATCAACATTGACAAAATTTATGATGATTCTCATGATCTTCGAAAATTATATGTCTACCTAAGGAAAAAGGCCTATAAGGAAAATAATAAATCGGATAACATTGATATCAATGTACAATATATTCTCATGGGGGAACACATTCATGTGTTATATTACATGTTAAATCCTAAAAAGAAGGATTTAGGAAGCCATAAGTCTACTAGAGAAACCTTTCCCCTTCCACCAAAAAAATAATTGAAAAAAGGAAGTGAAGACAAGAGAAGAGGCCAAGGCTTGATGCCACTAGGAGCACGTAAGAGGAATAAACTAAGTGGAAAATGACATCCCCATAATCACCAAAAACCCAAGGGATGCCTATAGTTTAGGAACAAGAGGCCCTCGATACCACCCAATAGCTAGTTTTACCTTTGAGATAAGACAATTATGTGTTAAATATTGGTGTATCTAAATAAAGGGTGGAAACTCTTAAGGCACTACCAAAAAAGGAAACCACTCCTAATTTAGATGAGGATTCCTTAGAAAAATAATAAGAGCCTAGCCTTAATGATGAACAAGTATACATTGAGAGTCTCACTAGTGAAAAGAGGGAAGATAGAGGTGCAACCTTAGACACTGGTGACCAAGATGTTGGCCCAAGTGGCCAAAAACAAATTGATATAGAAGTTGAAATACTTGAGTGTGATCTTAATAATGGAAAAGGGCCTGCTAGGATATCTGAGTAGGAATAAGAAAATAAGAATGATAAACTCCATGTTCATGACTATCTCCAACAAAACATCCCTGAAGATGAACTATATATGTGGGAGTATTTCCCCGAGGAAGAATCCTCCAATCAAACTTGTGTAAACTATCCTTATACGAACACCATTTGGAGCTTCCATTAGCTAGTAGATATTTAACACTAGAGGGAGGATTATTCTTGAAGTATTTTGGGTGGATACATGGCAGTGTTCACCAACTCAAATAGATATGACCATAATTAAATTTATCTTGAGGTTACAAAGCAAAATTTTATTCATGGCTATGATTTTGGATAGCTATAATAAAGTCACCATGAAGTCATTGCCATGTACTGGTAAGAATATAATGTAAGGTTGAAGCTTGAACAGGAATTAAAAGAGATCAAGCACTAGCAAGAAGAAATAATGAAATCTCAAGTGAGGACTCTAAAACTATGTAAGAAAATTTTATAAAATGAGCTAATACTTGTCAATGGAATCCCTCTTACAGGTGAACCCATTGATAATTTGGAGACTCTGGTAAATCTTTTATTAAAAAATGTAGACCACTTAAATCCCTAGATGGAGAAGGCTTAGGCTACAAAGTAATTTATTGAGTCCATCAAAGTACATAAGAGATTTTTGTCCAAGTTTGGAGCCACAGTTCCCATATCCTATGGTATTTTTGTAAAATTGGCATGACACATTAAGGTTTTGGAAGCTAGACTTCAAATGGAAGAAACCCAATGTCAGCAACTAGCCTAGAATGTTATAACAATAAAAGATAGAGCATAGTGCACAAAATTATTCTAGGATTTAGAAGAAATAGAAAATAAGATCACTACTCATCAATAGGAACTTAATACCAATTTTATGGCACTCTAAGGATAAGTTTTGACATAATTCAGGTCACTTCAAGACGTCCAAAAATATGCCACTACTAAAAATTTAAATTTTGATGACTCAAGTGGGTGACTTTTTGGAACAACCTGAGGAAATCAAATGACTGAAGGGAGAGGTTGAT
Source organism: Torreya grandis (assembly GCA_037957365.1). Lineage (NCBI taxonomy): Eukaryota > Viridiplantae > Streptophyta > Pinopsida > Cupressales > Taxaceae > Torreya > Torreya grandis. The sequence continues at coordinate 2,852,510 of JARHVA010000073.1, read as the reverse complement.
AAAATTACCTTCACCTTACAAAGTGCCCTTAACCATTAGGAGGAATTCAAGGTCTAGCTTGAGCAAATGGGACCTAAATTTTTGGATTCAGAGGGACCTGAGGATGGAGCATAGTCCAAGATGAACTATTGGCTTAGTGTGGGGTGATGTTGGACCCCAAATTTTGTATTGATTTATTCTAATTACTTTTTGGAAATGACACAAAAGATAGAGGCATGGAAGTGAGCCAAGTCATGAGAGAGATATGATGTGAAATGCCTTGGTGAGAGAGAATCAAGTCATGAGGTAGAAGGATAAAAAAACATGGAGGAACTAAGGATTCAAGACTCAGATAATAACATATGACTTATATAAGAGTGAAAAAAGTGGAGACAGTTATGAATTAGTTCACGTGGCCATCAAAATATAATAGTCAAGCATGAATATAGCATTGATTCATGAGAATATAGGAGAACAATAATAAAAATCTATCCCAAAGAGAGTATTAGAGGCAATTGGTTATTAGCAAGTCATCATTTTGATATTAATCCTATAAAAATATGGTTAGGGTAAAACCATGTAGAAATGCCCCTACTTTTACTTAGAGGGTTATTTTGTAATGGTAATCTTGTACTTATAATCTTGATCTTAATCATGATCCTAATATTAGATGCGACCTGTGTATGGTGATCTTTGATATGTATGAGATAGAATACTTGTGTTTCTAAAATACCTTTTGTAATATTGTTATGGATTCAAAGGTACTACTTCTATTTTTCTCAATTTTCACATATATTTTTCCATGATGATTAGTTTAAGTATGGAATAAGATTATTAGGATTAGATATACTATGATGTTTATGGTTAATAACTATTTGCATGTTCAATCACCCTAGTATAGAGAACTCAATGTATACACCACCACATGATAGAATTAATGGAAACCAGTCTTAAGTTGTGTGATTTGCATCAGTGCATGAGGTCATTTATCACATATATGCTAGTGTGTCAACTCATTGTACTACTTATTCTCTTTAGGCACATGACTAGGATAAGTTATGATAGACTAAAGGAAAATAACCCAACATTAACCAAATATTATGTTAGAGAAAAAGACATAACAATCTTTATGTTTCTTGCAATGCTAGGATCTTGTGGGCATTGGAAAATCATCACTATAAGCTTTTATTTTATTTTTTTTGTTTTATAGTTTAGGGTTAGAAACTAATGGAAGGGAATTTTTCACTCTGTCCCTAGAGAAGGGTCGCAATGGCTGAAAGCATTAGATATTTTTAGAGGGATTTTATAGGCATTATTGTGCATGGATCTTTCAATGGGAACCCTAACTTAAATCATGGGTGTTAGATATTATCACAAAGATTTTTCCATCCTTTGATGTACTTAGTGGCATCTATGGTTATTGTAACCCTAATTTTGATCCATGTCTCTAGGGTTGTTCTTGTTAGAAATATTAGGCCTCACATGGAATTTAGATTAATATTGTAAAGTGAATAATTACATGATTAATAATTCACTAGTTGTTATATGGGTTAGTTGTTAGAATATTATAGTTGAGAGTCATATTGTTATGTGTAATAACAATATTACATAATGGTTTTATTATGATTAGTGTTATTAATGAGAGTTCCAACAATACTACATAAATTAATTTATGAGTGATCATAGGGATATGAGGAGATATTGATGGAAATATGATCTCCATAAATATAGGAATGACTTTCCTAAATAATTGTATTGTCCCATTTGATATATATATATATATAGACACACATACATATATACATAATATCATAGTGTGTTTAATATTATCTTTATGTGTTTTTAGCTCTTATAATCAGCATATACTTTAATTCTTTGTATAAGCTCTTGCAAAAGCTATCAGTGGTATCAGAGCAGTATTTTGTCAAGGATGAGTTTGTGATAATTTGTGAGGGGTATCCCTTGTTTTTAAATTGTCTCATCTGATGAAAAACCTCATATGCTAGTTATGAAGTGAGTAGTTAACAATAAAAAATAGAGGATAGTGTTTCCATATGATCCAGTCTATGCGTAATCTTTATATCATATTTAGTTATCTTTGAAGATCTTTATCACATATCAATGTGAAAAGTCTTATGCCATTAAATTACATGTATCATTTGAATTACTAGATTATAACCCTATTTTTTTCATCTCCTTTGGATGGTGTTTATTGAAATCTAATACAAGTTTTAAAGGCATAAACTAGTGGAGATCATGTGTGCATCAAAATGTTATAAAAGATGATTTTGGAATTGTATGTACTTTTGTGTAAGGATTAAAAGCATCATCTCATGCATATTTGACTTGTTATTTATCTCTATATATGTTTAATATGTTTCTCTCACATTAGACATTGATGATATCTGAAATAAATTTGCCTAATAGTTGATTGGTGGCACCTACATAATGTTTGCATATTGCATCGCATTCAGATAAACATAAACACTCAATGCATTATTTATTTGGATATAAGCCTAAAATATTTGGTGTTTATCTTTTTATGTCACTCTTCTCTCTACATGAAGTCATCAATTTTACATACCCATCTGTAGGTCATCTTCCAGATCCACTTGGATTTTCTACCATTCTCTATGAGCCCAAATGTATTATGTCATATATATACACCCATGTTGTCTTGGCATTGAGTTATGTAAGTGATTTGATTCAAAAAATATATGTTTGACATTTCATTACCCATTTAACCACGTGCCTCTATTTGAAAGTTTGTCATTTCTATAACTATTATATATCTACACCAAGCACCATCAAAAATGAAGTATCAATTGATTAGGTAAAGTTGAGTCAAAGGATCAAATAGCTTGAAGCATGGATTTTTTTAGTGATTAATATTTGTTAATTCATAAATATTCCATTTTTTGAAGTTGACATTTGGTGATTTTTTGGGGTAGCTGACAATGTGGGATCACCTAAATTTTAAGGTAGAATATAAATTTAAGGCTCAGATCGCCTACTTTTTAAAATAAAATTTTCCTTATAAATTTATATCACTAGGTCCAAGAAATCTAATATAGGGGAATTCACCACTATATATATGTTACTCACTCCTCTATGTTCTTTTCAAAAAAAAATTGTCATGCTTCTGCAACCAGCAATCAGGTGACAGTAACCAAGTGACGAACAATAGCTAAAAAGTGATAGAGAATAGCAAGAAGGTGTTAGATGACTGTAGATAGCAATCAAGTGACTGTGTAGAGAATTTGGGTGATTGTGTGGAGTAGTCTGGTGACTGTGTGAATTAATCAAATGATTGCAACTAGCAGTTAGACAACTGCATGGAATACTTAGGTATCTGTGCGTAGCAATCAAGCAACCATCATTTATGTGAAGTTTTGATTCTATGGTGTTAGGAAAATTTAAAAAATAGAACAACCTATTATCTTATTTCATATATAGGGAAAACACAGGTATAAATATTAATTTATAAACTATTATTATTTATTCATTACTATTATGGTTCGTTAATAATTAATGTATGCAACCATTTTTGCATGTAGAATCCAATGATAATACAATCAAAGATATGCCTCCATTGGAAGATGTACCTATGTATGAAATACCAAACAGAGGTACTAAATATTATTTTATTTACTATTTTGTTATTTATTTTCACTTTTATTACAATCTTTATTAATAATCAGTCTACAACCATTTTGCGTGCAGAACCAAATGATAATAGTTTTGAAGATATGCCTCCATTAGAAGACATATCTAGGTATGAAAAACTAGATAGAGGTAATAAATGTTATTTAATTTATTATTCTATTATTTATTTGTACATTTTTATAATCTTTATTAATAATTAGTCTACAATCATTTTGTATGCAGAACCCAATGATAATAGTTTTGAAGATATGCCTTCATTAGAAGACGACCCTGGATATCAAATTCCAAACAGATGTACTAAATATTATATAATTTACTATATTGTTAATTATTTACACTTTCATATTAAGGACCAATTTTTAATAATAATTACAAGATATGTACCTATTTTGCAAGTAGAACCCATTGATAACCCTTTTGAAGATATGCCTTCACTAAAAGACATCCCAAAGTATGAAATGCTCTCATAGAATTTAAGGAAAAAGACACTAGAGGACATCATCATGGATGTTGATAATGAGTACCCAACACCACCATATGATATTTTAGGATTGGTGTAGTTTATATGACTACAAGGTATAGTTGGATGATTGCAGGATGCATTTAGATGATTGCACCGTATAGTTGGATGAATGAAAGACACAATTGAATGACTTCATCATGTAGTTCAATGACTGCAAACTACATTTAGATGACTATACAATTAAACGATTGCATATCATAGTTAGATAAATGTAGAATGTCATCAAATGAATACATAGTGTAGTCAGATAATTGCGTTATATAGTTGAATGACTGCATTATTTTACATTTAGTTGGGAAAATCCATTATACACTATACAATAGTCAGATGCTTCCTAGTATTAAATTCACCATGTACCACCTCCTAATTTTCCTATGCTATTATACACCTTCTAACTTGATTTTCCACCATTACGAAACTGATTCACCTAGTGACCTCCAAGGTTTTTTTAATATAGGCCAATAAATGTTTTTATAGCTTGAAGCTATGTTATTCATGGTTTTTTTTCAAGTAAGATATATAGAAAAGTTTGATGTCTTTAGATCTTTAATATTTATATTCATATTTTAACTATTTTCTTAAATGTATAACTTTTTAAGTTAATATATCAAATATGAGTTGAGGGTTATGAGTCATTTTAATATTATGTGTGTCACCAAAAGTAATGTTTTTAGACATCTATATGTCAAAAGCATTAATGAGACAAAATTAAAGTATGTCATCAAAAAATCAATAATAGAGTCATCAATGTTAAATTATATCATTGTAATAGATGCATTTTCTATAAAAATTGACATCCAAGTTGTTTCACTTTGTGGGAGGGGAGTTATACAAATAAATCCAATGTGGAAACTATTGATATTCAAATCCAAATATGTTGAGTAAGAAAAGATGTGAAAGAATTTAGAAGCATTGAAGGTTGGAGGACTTTTAATGTCTTCTCGTTAGTCACTAATGATGGTGATGCACATCCAGATTAGTGGAAAATTAGCTATGCATAAATGTCTATATTGAAGATGATCACTAGTGGTAGTGGAAACTATCTATGTTGTATGAGATTTAATATAAAAAATCACATGTAGAGGCTACAAAATTGATAATGAGGATTTAATCCTCATTTTTATTTTTTTCATGTATTTTAGTTTTTAACACTTATTTATATGTGTGCAAATAAGAGGTGTATTTTCTATTTTCCAACACAGTGTACTACATTAAAAAGTGTTTAGGAGATTCATGAGTGAAATTTGAATAAATTTTTATTTCCTTCTTGAGTTCCCACACTGACTAGGTTAGATTTATTCCCTACAGTGATTAAGCAGAAGGTACCTATTTGTGGTTCCCACACTTGTTTGGTCAAATAAATTTGTAGCAATGAATGGTCTGATAAGAGGTTAATGTGATCCCTCTCTACTTTCATTAAGTCCTATGAAACACAAATTACCATGTAAGTAATAGGAGAGAGTGTTAGGAATATTAGTCCTCACATGGAATTTAGATTATTTTTGTGAAGTGAATAATTACATGAGTAATAATTCACTAGTTATTATTTGGGTTAGTTGTTAGAATATTATAGTTGAGAGTTATATTAGTGCATGTAAAAATAATATTATGTAATAGGCTTGTTATGGTTAGTGGTATTGTTGAGAGTTACAACAATGCTATGTAAATAGGTTTATGAGTGATCATAGGGATATGAGGAGATATTGATGGAGCTATGAACTCCATAAATATAAGAATGACTTTCCTATATAATTGTATTGTCTCGTTATATATATATATATATATATATATATATATATATATATATATATATATATATATATATATATATATATATATATATCATAGTGTGTTCAATATTATCTTTCTATGTATTTAGCTTTTATAATTAGAGTATAAGTTACTTCTTTGTATAAGCTCTTGTAAAATTTAGGATAGGAATAATTTGGAGAAATAAAATATTGAAATGATGACTACCTTGGATGAGTCAAGTATGTTAAGCACATGCTTATATTGAGAGGGGGTGAATCAGTATAAGATAATATTTTAATATTTTATATTTAATCAACCACAACAACCATAAACATTAAAGAACAATTAATAAGACAAGAGAACATAGGATTTATGTGGAAAACCTTTGGGAAGAAAACCAGTGGAGACTCCCCTTTGCCAAATACCAGCCCAACCAATTCGTGAGCATCGGCCCATAGAACCATCAACCCCTAGACTCTGAGGTACCAACCCCAAGCTAAATTGATTCCACTATCTATGATTGCTTCTTCAAATGAATGATGGGTTTGCTTATCTTAAACTTTTTCTCTCACTAATTTTATTATATAATTTATTCTCTCCTCTCTTTCATAATTCTCAAATGATATTCTTCATTAGAATAAATCTTCCCTTCACACTTATTTTCTTAAGAGAGATTCTATTTCATTTTCTTCTCTTCCTCTCTTCCTTCTCTCTCACATTTATATGATCTTCAATCAAATAGAATTCTTGTAATACTTACACATCTCTTCTCCCTTATATAAATTTTAAAGGATGCATCCCATCCAAGAGGCACTTCTTCACCAAAAGATGTGACCGTTGACATTTCCATTGACATTTCTCTTGATATTTACATTGATATTTCTATTGACATTTCCATCGACATTTTCATTGACTTCTAGAAACAATTTTGTTTGATTTTAGCAAAAATTCCATTCACTTCTAAAAATAATTTTAGTCACTTTACATAATACTTCCATTCAATTCTATAAAAAAAAATTGACATTTTTGTTCATATCTATTATAATTCATTTGAAATCTATGACAATTCCAAAAATCTCCCCTTTTGTCATTGATGGAAATCCCCATGAATTAGTATATGAACTCCCACTTGTTGTGGTTCTCCTCCTTTTCTCCCCCTATCTTAAATTCTCCCCCTTTGACATCAATGTCAAAGGGTTATACAAACTTTCACAAGCTCATCCATATATAGCCTTCTTGATCCTTGGACATGAAAAACTACTCATAGAGATGCTCTTTGACTCATCTCACACAAGAAACAAGTCCATACTTCACATTATTCTCAAGGTACCTGAGTTATCTCCCCCTAACTCTATATTCCTCCTAATCACACCACTTAAATCCACAAACCAAAAGATAGCAACCAAAACATGCATAACTTCTCATAAGATTGACATACATTATTTGAATACACCTTCACCCTTGCATAAGCTGCCAACTTCATATCAATATTTTAACTTCTTGGACCCAAGATACCTGTTTCAAAGATCAATATACCTTATCATATGAATCTCACTACTACTACTAATCTGACCATCAAGAACATGCTCAAAGTAACTAGACTTACCTAAATTCATGCTCACAAGATCTCTCAAAACACTAAACCATATCAAGCTATCTCAAAATGATATACAAACTAATCTATCACACCTTCATGACTTACTTATCATGAAACACAACCAAGACTCAACAAGCATCCACCATGTTTCCTCTTTCTATAAAGTGTCTCCTTGAAGCCTAGAAGAGACACCCCACATAAAGCATCCTAGAACAAAATAAATCCAAGAGATGCCCACATATCCTCTGTTACTTCTTTGATCTTCTTGTATCCATAAAACTTATTTATTTCTCTTATAATCCATTTAGGCATGTCTAGCTTCTTTGATTCACTAACCTCAACATCCATGATGTTGTTCGTCTTCTCAACTCTTACAACTATTTCACCTTCTAGCATACTATCATTAGAAACTAACAATAGGGAATATTGACAAGGCTCATTCTCAAATGTAATAAGAGATTAACTTTGATATACAGGCTACTTAGGACTAGTATTCATTGTCTTTTATACAACTCTTGATAACAAGAGTTCCACAAAGTCATTCCTATCTAATTATTTTTCCACTATAACAAGTAATCCATTATCAGTCTTAGACTCAATCTGATCAACCTTTACTATCTTATGTCTTCAAACCTAAGTTTGGACCTTCTCATACCTTTTAGGGGATCCATATCCTTTGACATACATTTAGGATCTCTTTATTCCATTTAGACATAATTTAGCAATATGGCTAACCTTATGACAATAAAATCAAGCAACATTTCTCATACCTCTTTCTTGAAGGTGACTAAGATCTCCCTTTGACTGATTGCTTATCCTCAAATAGTCTCTTGCCCTATGACCAACATGATGACAAACCAAAAAATGGCCATGAAAATAAATGGAAAACCTAAAAGCATTGGGTTGCCTAATTGGCATCTTCAATTTGCCCTTCAAACGTGCATCCTTCTTACCTTGGACTGATATCTCATGATCTTCTCAACCTTGACTATGAACCTCTCATGTTTACTCTTCAAAGAACCTAACCCATCCTTCAATTGATCACACTCTTCTTCTCTTGATCTCAAACTTGAACATGCAACCTCTGACTAATTCTTAAGATCCTGAATAGACATATCTCTTCCTTTTCTTGTAAATCTAACTTAGACTCCAATATACATACCTACTCCCTAAGAGCCTTAACCATATATTTTGACTCTTTATTATCCTTCCTTAGCTGCTTATCTATCTCGTGCTTCAAAAAATATTTTTTAGGCTTGTTAAGCCTACTCAAATGATCTACTCTGCTACCAATTTATACTAAGAGGAGGGATGAATCAGCATAAGATAATCTTTTAAATTTAATCAACCACAATAACCATAAACATTTAATATCTAGAAATTAATAACACAAGAGAACATAGGATTTATGTGGAAACCCTTTTGGGAGAAAACCACAGTAAAATATAACTTTATATATATATATATATATATATATATATATATATATATATATATATATATATATATATATATATATATATATATATATATATATATATATATATATATATATATATATATAACTCTTTTATAATGTTTATATGCACCAACCTAATGGAGACACCAATCCCAAAATCAAGTACCAAATCAATTAATTTTTGAGCACCACCCATTGGAGACACTGATCCCCTTCACCAAGCACTAACCCAGCCAATTTGTGAGCACTGACCCATAGGAGCATTCACCCTTAGACATTGAGGCACTAACTCCAAGACAAATTGATTCTACCATCTATGATTGCTTCTTCAAGTGAATGATGGATTTGCTTCTCTTACACTTTTTCTCTCACTAATTTTTTTTATATAATTTCTACTTTACTCTCTTCATAATTCTCAAATGATATTCTTCATTAGAATAAATCTTCCCTTTACACTTCTTTTCTTAATAGATATTCTATTTCATTTTATGCTCTTCCTTATCTCTCACACTTATATGATCTTAAATCAAATTGAATGCTTGTAATAATTCTACATCGCTTCCCCCTTATATAGATTTTAGAGGATGTGTCCCATAAAAGAGGCACCTCTTCACCAAAATATGTGACCGTTGACATTTATGTCAACATTTCCATCGATATTTATGTCGACATTTCCATTCACCTTTGGAAAAAAATTCATTCACTTTTGGTAACACTTTTGGTAAAAATTCCATTCACTTCTAGTAACACTTCCGCTTACTTCTGTAAATAATTATGTTTGACATTTATGTTCATATCTGTTACAATGCCTTTGACATCAATGAGAATTTTTCTAGCAAGGTAGTATTCCTATGAGGTTTTTTAGGGTCTCATGAAATTGGTGGAGCTAAACAAGAATAGCTATGTGGGTATGATTTTAATGATGCAAGTGACATCGTTGACAAGAACAACCCCCTAATTGGAGTAATATATTGAAAATTAGGAATAATTTGCCTAATTATGACCGAATCTTCTTGAATGATGTTGCATACTTTTTTGCTCTTTGCATTGGTTTAATCTATTTTATTTTGTATTTATTAATTGATAATTTGGTATCTTTTGGGTGATTTTTACTGATTGATGTTCTTGTATTTTTTTAATCTTTAAGGGAGCAATCATTATTCATTAGTTTATTTTGATATTGTGATGGTGAGACTCGGGGTTAAATTTTTTCCTTGCCCTAATTTAACATACAAAGTTACAATTTTTTTTTTAATTTTTTTTTTAAAAAGAGTGAGGTTGTTATGATATTTAAGGTAACAAGGGAAAGGAAAGCAGTGACTTGAATAGAATTAATCTCTAGTGATTCTAGTACTTGGATTACGGAAGGTCAAATAATTATTTCTTCTTTAGCCTTGATAGGTTGTCCATACACAACTATACCTCTTATACCATTATCATTCTTTCTAATAAAAACTATAATACCATAATTGAAAATAATATCACATAGTTCCTCCAAAAGGAATTTGAAATCAAATGGAATATTACCCATGCTTTCCATTCTTGTGAGGACTCGGATCGACTATAAATAATTTTGACTTGAGTGTGTGCATTTATTGAGACACCTCCCACATATACAACTTCTCTAATGGTGATTGGAACTCCTTAGCAAAGAATTTTTTATTGTGTTTTTTTTATGCCAATGTTTATCAGTTTTAAGAATTGATTTCTTGTTTTCTCATTGTGAGAGGGAGTTCTTGAGATGTGAATCCAATGTTTTTTTATAAGGAATTTAACTGATTATCTTTGATATATGCATTTAATATAATTTTATTCTGTGATATTTATCCAATAAAATACAGTATTCTTTTGCATACATAAAAGGAAAAAACATGTTAAGGGGAGTAGTAGAGCAGGTTGGAATGATAATAGGTATTGAGATAATTCAAAATTATGGACACCTAAAAAAATTATTATAGTGTGAAAAATATGTCAGTAGTGAGGGAAGTGAAACACGTGGAAATAAAAAAATCAAACAAGTGTGGAAGTGTTTGTAAGAGTGGTAAATCTCTATAAATATTATGTTAGCAATTATCACCACTTATCCTTTATGTGGAAGGAATTTGTAATATTGTTTTCTTCTAATGAATAAATAGTTATTTTTTGTATATGTTTTAGGTAATGTGAGATCTATGGATTAATACATAAATAAACAAAATGCTTTCAAAATACCCATCTGGCTTGATGATAACAATAGCATGCAAGTGTAATCTCAATGTCATTACTTCTAATAGCATGCAGGTGTCATCTTAGTCTCAGTCCGAGTATCATTTATTCACTCATAATTTTAAATAAATTAAATATTTTTAAAAAATGCATAGGTTAAATGTAATAAGCATTGCATAATTCTAATCCAATTTTTTTTTAAATTAACAAAAACTTTTTATTGAACACAATTTATGGGGAGTATTCATTGTTTATTGTGAGTAGAAAAATAATAAAAACATTGTTAAATCATTTAATTTTTTGGTAAAAATGGATTTATATTTATGGGAAATGTTTTCCAATGTAAATTATTATCCGCATGCAGGTACTAATACCCATGGAGATACTAATACATAAATAACCAAGACAACAAAAGAATTGCATTGGAGGCTAAAAGAACATTATAGCTTTATTCACTGTATGCAACCAAAAGCCCTTATAAAATGAACAATTTTAAGATTAAAAATATAGGGAAATTCTAATTCATAAAAACTAAGATATTTCAATGGATGTAGAATATACATATTAATCATCGTTTATAATATAATTGGAAAAATGATATTAATTTGAAATATTTCAATTGCACATTACAAAATTCTTTTAAATTTTACTTGAGAAGTGATGTAGAAAAGAGGCAAACATTTGGAGGCCATAACTTTTGATCTATAACTCCATTTGAACCCATATTCATGTCAAAATGACATTCTCAAAAATTTCAATGCATCCATAACCCACCCTTCTAGCTATGAGATGTTTTCAATATTTTTTGAAGGCCATACATGACCATCTGAGGGTATATAATTATAGTTTAATATTATTTTTGGGTTTTTTCCTAAATTTTTTAATTTTATATTTTTATAACTAAACTTTAACTTTAGTTGATATTCATTCGATAAGTTAATTTTAGTATTTAATTTAGTTTTTTAGAATTTTAGAGCTGCATGTGCTTGCATGCAAAACTTAGTAAAGCATGCATTTGCCAAAAATAAAAGGCAAGTTTTTTAATTTTTAAGAGTTCTAAGTTTTGCATGTCAACTCCAATTTTAAACTGAGGCTTATTTATGCATGGTTTGTAATTATTTGAATAATTCAATATGAATCAATATTGGTTATTATTTTACAAGTTTTTCCTTTTATCATTTTATTAACTTAATAGTATTTGGGTTCATTATTTGGCATCAATGCAAGTTTGAATCTTGAAGGTGTAAGAGATGGTGAGAGGAATAGTAGGAATTTCTTAGATGAATTAGACTATGCAAGAGTTGGAGAGGCAAGTAGAACAATTAATCAATATCATTATAAATCAAAGACAAAGGAGAGTAGAAGATGATGTCAAAGATGAGATAGATCCTAAAGAAAAAATTCTACAAGAAGAGCAATAAGAGTAGCCACCATCAATGGAAGAGATGATGGTTATAGATTTAGAAGGAAGGAATGAAAGAATCAAGGTTGACGCCCCAGATTAAGGAGGAAGTTTAAAACTATAGGAGTTGATAGATTGGATGAACAACATGGAAAATTTCTTTGAGTGAATAACTATGAGAGAAGACAAGAAGATAAAGTTTGCATGGAAAAATTTGAAGGGTAATGCAATGATTGGGTGGGATCACCAGTAGAAAGAAAGAAAAAGAAAAGGTAAAGAGAAGATCAACTCATAGAAAAAGATAGAGAATAAACTAAGGGAGAAATTTCTTCCTATGGATTATGCACAAACCTTATATAGAATATTTCAAAATTTGAGACAAAAGGATCACAATATACAAGAGTATATAGAAGAGCTTTACAAGCTTTCCAAATGTGTGGATAATGATGAGACAGAAGAGTAGATAGTTGCAAGGCATGTAAATGGTTTGAAGTGTTCTATTCAATATTATTAAAAATACATAAAATACTTTACATAGAGGAAGATTATCAATTAACTTTGAAGTCAAAAAAAATAAAATAGATAAAATTTTAGAAGAACATCAATTAGGCCAAGAAGAGGATAATCCCCTCCAATAAGGGGATAAGACAGATTTAATACAAGTAGTGGTGGGTTTAATACCACTAGAGGAGAATCATCACATGGTCTAGAAAGACAAGAAGATAATAGACAAGTATTTCAAAACCAACAAAGAAGAAGAGGATTTCATAGAGGATGAAGCTATGGTGGTGGTAGAGGATGGTTTAAAAATCCATACAGGTCTTATGTTTATTACAAATGTGGCGAAGTCCATAGAGCATTTGAGTGTATACACTACCAAGAATAAAAAAGGAGGCAAGAGGATCACCTAATAGTGCATGAAGTTCAAGCTAAAATAGAAGAACAAAATATTGAAGTTACAACAATAGATATTAGATAAAATCTCATGATGAGAATAAAAATGATCGCTTCAAGGAAAGAACATGTGCATAATAGTTTGGTATTTTTGGGAATTATAGTTTCAGCAGATGGTGTACTAATGGATGAAAAATAAAGGCAATTATTGAGTGGCCTATCCCAAAAAGCATCACAAAGGTAAGAAGTTTCCATGGTTTAGCAACTTTTGACAGAAAGTTTAATAATAATTTTAATTGTCTTATTGCACAAATGACAAATTATATGAGAGAAAAATAATTTGCATGGACAAGGGTATCAATTGAAAGATTTGAGTTATTGAAGAATAAAATTACAAAACATTCTATTGTAGCATTACCAAATTTTAGTAATGTTTCATTTGTGGGAATTGGTGTCATATTGAGCCAAGAAGGGAAGCCAATAGTGTATTTTAGTGACAAATTGAATGAGGTAAGAACACAGTATTTTACGTATGATGTTAAAATTTATGACATTTTATAATCATTAATACATTGGAATCATTACTTGGTGCCTAATTAGTTTATCCTATTTACTAATCTTGAGGCTTTGAAATATGTGAACACTCAAAAGAAGTTAAAAAGTAGACATGAAAAATGGGTGTATTTCATGTAGGGTTATACTTTTATGTTGAAGTTAAAATCAAGAAAATAAAACTAGTCAGTTGAGGCTTTAAGTAGGCAAGTGAGGTTGATAACTACTATGGTGAGTGAAGTAGTTGGATTTAAATTTATTAAAGAATTATATGATATTGATCCAAATTTTGGCAAGATGGTTGAGCACTACAAGAATCTAGTGATAGGTGATACAAGTAATGTTCATGAAGATTATATTATGTAGGATGGTTATCTATTCAAAGGGAAATAATTGTGTATTCCAATTTGGTCTCTGAGAGATAATATAATAAGATAATTACATAGTAGTGGTTTGGCTAGATATTTTGGTAAGACAAATATAGTATCTTTGGTTGAGTAGAAGTATTTTTTAATAAAGATGAAGATAGATGTGACAAGATAAGTTCCAAGGTGCAAGATATGTTAGGTGTCAAAAAAGAAATGCACAAAATATAGGTTGTATATGCCATTACCAGTTCTAAGAGGACCATAGATAGATTTGAGTATGAATTTTATGTTGGGATTACCAAACACATAGAGAAGTAATGATTTAATTTTTGTTGTTGTAGGTATATTTTCTGAGATAGTTTATTTTATTGTATGTAATAAAATCAATGATTCCACTAGAGTTGCAAAACTATTTTTAAAGATATTGTGAGATTGCATGGTGTTCCAAAAACTATTACATCAAATATGGACACAAAATTTCTAAGTCATTTTTGGAGGAATTTATGGAGAAATATGGGGACTAATTTATAATTCAGTAGTGCAAACCATCCTTAAGCAAATGGATAGATAGAAGTTATAAATAGGAGCTTGGAAAATATTTTGAAATGCATAGTCGAAGAGAAGCCCAAATAATGAGACTTGGTTTTATGGCAAGTTGAGTTTATATATAATAGTTTAGTGAATAGATCAATAAGAAAATCAATATTTTAGATTATTTATGAGATAAATCTTATGAGTGTTTTAGATTTGGTACAATTACCAATTCCAGAATGAGTTAGTGATGATGTAGAAGCATTTGCAGAACATATACAATAGTTAAAAGAAGTAAGAAGAAACTAGTAGGAAAGTAATCAATAGTATAAAGCAACAATATATATCAAAAGAATGTCAAAAATAGTTGAATAGGGATATTTAGTGATGGTTTACTTGAAGAAATAGATATTTACGAAAGGCACATATAACAAGTTGAAGTACAAGAAAATTGGACCATGCAAAATTGTGAAGAAAATCAATGACAATGCTTATGAGGTGAATTTATTATAGAATTTTGATATCTCTTTAGTATTTAATGTTTTATATTTATATGATTTTCTATGGATAATATGGTGAAGGTGAACAAGATGAATAAGTAGATTGGAAATAATATATGCCAAAGAAGAAGAAAGAAAAGATAGTGTCAATTATGGATAAGAAGATAGTAAACACAAGGCAATGAAGTTATAACATGTATTTATTAAAATGGGAAGTATTAAAATAAGAAGACACCACTTGAATTACAGAATAAGAGATGAAGAAAATTGATAAGAATAAATGGCAGTAGTACAATTAGAGCAACTTGCAAGAGCTGAGTTGATTTCAACCAAAGGAGAATGATGCAAAAAAAGGCCAAACTTTTGAAGGCCATAACTTTTGATCTGTAACTATATTTGAGCCCATATTCCTGCCAAAATGATCATCTCAAAAAATTTGATACAACCATAACCCACCCTTCCGGTTATGAGATGTTTTTGATATTTTTCAGAGGCCATACATGACCATTTGAGGGTCTAAAATTACTGTTTAATATTATTTTTGGATTTTTTCTAAATTTAAAAATTGTATATTTTTGTAACCAAACTTGAAATCTAGTTGATATTCATTTGATAGATTAATTTTAGTGTTTATTTTATTTTTGAATAATTTTAGAGTTGCATGTGCTTGCATGCAAAACTTGCTAAAATATGTAGCTAATAAAAATAACATCAAATTTTATTATTATTAGGAGTTCCAAATTTTGCATGTCAACTCAAATTTTGAGTTAATATTTATTTGTGCATGGTTTTTAATTATTTTAATAACTCAATACAAATCAATACTAATTATTATTTCAAAAACTTTACCTATTAGTATTTTATTATCTTTTGATAGTGTTTAAGTTCATTAAAAAATAAATTTTATTAGGCAGTCACAAAATCCCAATCAAATTAATTTAAAAGAAAAAAATATATATCCTACTCATGCAAGTAATACTAATTGAAAAAAATCCTACCTTCATCAGACTAATAAAATATTACAAAAACTTACTATCACGTTAATTAGGGTAGTTGGTTAATGACCACTTTCACATTTGATATGATCCAATAAATTAATTTCTACTATTCATGGATATGATTTAATTTTTTTTTATGAAATGTATATATATATATATATTAGCTAAATATAAATATACAAATAATTCATAAAAAAATAAGGCGGTATGAGAGCACACCATGTCACACTAGGTAAAGCCTAGGAGCAAAACCAAAGTATCAAGTAACAACTAGGCAGAGCCTAGAAACAAGCAACTACATCATAAAGTCATAAAAAGAGATAACTTTTAGGTATCAAGAGCAAGGCCCCAAAGGTAAAGGATCCATATCATCTAGACCCTAGCTCAAGCTTGGCAAATCATTACCATCTAGAATAGGCTCCCAACTAGTGACTTGGATAGTGTCTGTATTGTCATTTTCTTGTGTCTAAGAGGGTGAGATAGCCAAAGATAGTTTGGATAACTTATCCATTACATCTACACAGCCTCCAAGTGAAGCCCCCAAAGCATCTAGGCATGGAAGAGGAAGAGGAGTGTCCCAACTATCATACATAGCAGGGGAAGGAGGTGGTGGCTACCACCCTCGCTACTACCTAGGAGGGGAAACGTGTTGGTATAGGGTACCACTGTGAGATCAAAACCTAGAATGGTTGTGATGATGCCCACCATGAGGTGTCTATGACACTCTATCATCCAATATGGGATCCCTAGGTAGAGAAGGTGGGACCTGACCCATAGTGGAGGAAGCATCTCCCCAATGGGAGAGGAGATCCTGAAGGTACCCAAGCTCCATGGCCACTTTATTGGCTTGGACTTAAATCTATAAAAGAACATTGGAGATGATAGAATATTTGTATGAAGTGGAAACATTACAATCAATAGAAGCATGACTAAACATATAATTATTTATTTATTTCCAAATTCAGAAGAGAATCTCCACTCTGAAAGTATGCCAAACTTGCATGTAAATGAAGGGCATGGCAAGTTTGTCACCAAGGAGGATATGCTATCAAATGAAAAATTCAAGCTAAAAAGGCCTTAAAATATCATGGATCTAAGTTTAGACCCTTTAAGCTTTGTAATAATACTAGAATAGATGAGGAAGAGTCTCAGGGTGGCCACAAAAGGGGTAAGTAGGCTAGTGAACTCCTAGCTAAAAAAGTCTTCAGCCAATAGGAAATCCTTGGTATAGTATACACCAAGAAAAGTGGGCAATATTGGGCTCCACACAAGCCCCTAGACAATGTTTAAGTGAACGATCCACATTTTAGTAGATGAGTGAATCCCCCAGTGAGTGTTGAGCTTGTCTACCATGGGAAAATGGGGGGTGAGCTAAGCATAGCCTAGCTGAGGAGTGTAATTCTGAAATGGGGTCTCAACATACCATTTCCAATCCTTCCACCAAGGCTAAGTGGAATGGATCAAGATTTTGTGAATCATATCATCAAGGACAGCATTGATAATCTCTAGGTAAGATTTTTGCTCCACATTGGCTAACTATAATTTAGCTTTCACCTCTTCCTAGCATAGCCAAGAGTGAGAATGCCTACAAAAGATATCTTTGACAGAATGAAATCCTCTACAAAAAAATTAGATGGCATTGATCTAAGGGACTTCTACTAGGGGCACTTCATTATAAGAAAAGATGGGATACCACCACAGAGAGTGGGAGTTGGTGGAGAGCCCATTAGAGAAACTGGACCCATTCTAGAGAAGCCAAGGTTTAAACTTTTCCCAAACCTTCTAGATGATTTTAGCCATAAAGGAACCCATGATCTAGATGGGATACTAGATAAAGAGTAAATTGTAGAAGCTGAGCCCTTTCTAATATTTTTTTCACTTGGGCAACCTGAAGGAGATACAATGTTTGAATAACACCTTCCAAGCTTTTGTGCCCTCAATGGCCTACACAATCCATTTGGTGCATAAGGTAGTTCCTTATCGAGCTATGTTGATGAGACCTATCCCTCCAGCTTTATGCATGAGGTAACAATATTCCCAAGCCACCATGTGGAATCCTTTACCTTCTGGGGAGTTTTCCCAAAGGAAATATCAAATCAATTTCTCAAACTTATGGTAAGATTTTTTATAAGGTGCCTAGCATGACAAATAATACGCATGGGTGGACGCAAGAATTTTTTAGAAGATTTGAAATTTTCCTGCCAACAAAAGAGACTTGGTCACCCAGTAATCTAGCTTTTTAGCGGCTTTGTCAATAACATATTTCCACAATAAAGGTGGTGAAGTATTGAAATCAAACGGGATGCCAAGGAATTTAAATATTTATTAATGTTGGATCCACTTCCAACTAAATTTAGTAGCCCACACTGGCGGAGGGAGGTAAGACTGTTTGTAACAACAAGTTTTCTACCATTAGACACTGGAGCTAGAGGCTAGGCAAAAGGTGTCAAGACATTGAAAGGCATTTTTCACATTGGCTTCATCTTCAATGAGGGTAAGGAAGGAGTCATCTACAAATTTTTCATTAAGAAATTGTATATCTTCATGCATATTAGCTGCATCAAGAGGGAGATAAATTCCCTTAACAAAGCCACTAGCTTGGGCATTGCTAAGAAGATATCTAAAACCCTCAACTACAATAACATACAAGGTGGGAGCTAGAGGGCACCCTTAGAGAATGGAATATAATAATCCAAATTACTTAGAGGTAACTTCATTTATGGAAAGGACTATCAAAGCATCAAAGAAAAGCATCTAAATAGTTTGAATGAAGATGGGCTTGAAACCCAAAGCTCGAACCATAACTAATATAAAAGGACATTTAATACATTCATAAACTTTTTAAAATTCAATATTTATGAACATAACTTATTGTTTAGATTGTGTGGCCCAATCCATCCCTTCTTAGATAGCAATGATGTTATCCAAGATATAATAGCTTCTGATGAAACCTATTTGTTATGAACACATAATGAGAGGCAACATATTATGCATTTAGATTACCAGAACCTTGGTGATAATTTTATAGGTGACATTCAAGAGGGTGATGTGATGTTAGTTTTAGATTAACTCAATATCTCCCTACTTAGGTATGAATTTGATATTTATTTTATTTATATTTTTACCCAATGAATGTGCGCAAAATGATTCTTGATAAACCTTATACAAATCACTACCCACAAAATCTTAAAGAGTTTTATATAATTAGTAGGGAAATCAATCAATGTCAGGGGCTTTTTAATTATCCATATGAGACATAGCTTCATCTAAATCATCAACAGTGAGGGGCCTGTTGTAAATCACCCATTGGGTGGGACTGAGTTTGCAAGACACCACTAAAAGACATTACTGAAGGGAAGAATCATGCTCAGCCAAAGACGCTTGAGCTTTAAACACTTGTTGATAATGGTGAAAAAAATATTTCATAATCTGAGGAGTCTCAATGAGTTTGTTACCAGCCTCATCAATGACTTGAATTCTTTGCTATGAATTTTTGGCTCATAGCAATTGAAATAATTCCTTAGAAGCTTTGTTCCCTATTTTAAGCTGATAAAGCCTAGCTTTGACTTGGGCTCCCTAGGTATTTTAGTTATCTACAATTTAAATGTGGTGCCTTAAGGATATAACTCTCACCTAAAAGATCTCATTAAAGGGATATTTTTCTAGATCTAGAACCACATGGCTCAGCTCTAAAGTAGTAGTAGAGTAGGAATGTCTTCAAATTTTGGCAAGTTAGAGGCCATAGATCCATAGAAATTAGGAGGTCCTCCTCATGGCATCATCCTACCAGAGAATCCAACTAGATTCTTAGGAAGGATGTGTCCATCTAAATTCCAAACTCTCCTAATGTGTGCCACTATGGGCCCATGCTTGAGAAATGAGGTGTTTAGGAACTATTGCATTTTGTGAACTTTGGGCTTCATGAATTGCCATGTCACACAAAAACAAATGGAGGAGTGATCAAAAAGCCAAAAAATTGGTATCACCTATACCGAATGAAAAAAAACATTATCAAAATAAAAGTATGGTTGGGTGGACATCATTACCCTATCTAAACACTTCAGAATTTGAGCGGGGCCTTCGCTAAAATTACTCCAGGTGTACCAAAATCTATTTTTAGGATATTAGGTTAAATTGGGGTCATAAAGGCCCGATTTAGTGCATATGTAAAACCATGCCTCCCTTTCACCAACTACCCACCTCATAATCAAGTGGCCCAATTTGTCCTTGGGAGATGCCACCATATTAAAGTCACCACATAATACCCAATGGGCATCAGGGAGATCATTTGTCTATCCATCACCATAAATGGGTGCACTCTAAAGCATACTTTGAGGAATAAATATTAATAAATCCAAATGAGTTTCTTTCAATGCTAAAAAGAGCCCAAATAAGCTGATTGGTGGAGTCTACACTAGATTGCACTAAGTATGGCTACCACCTTAGAGAAATGAATGTGATAACCCCTCCACATCTTGTGGCATGGTTGCTACAAAGAATGATACTATCATTCTAAATTGATTTACTGACAATGGTCAATAAAAAATCATCAACCTTAACTTCCTATAGGTAGAGAATGTTCATCTCGAGAAACTTCCTTCTAAACTCATGCACAACAAACTTGTGTTTTGGATTTTTATGACCCTGAACATTCCATGAAAAGTAATTCATAGATGATGGGAGTCAAGGGACATGTCCTCTAGGTCTAACCCTTCTAGGGCATCATATCAATTCTTAAAAATGTGCCCACTATTGGCACTCAAAAATTCATATTATTTCCTCAAGTTAGGGTCAGCCAAAAACTCTCTTTCCTCCACCTCACCAATCCTTTGAGGAGGGTTGCAAGAGCATTTGGGCATATCCTATTGAGAAGGAAGTGGAAGAGTTTTTGGATGTGAGTCTAAATAAATGGGCCCAAATTCCTCGACACGTTGGGATAAAATGTTAGTATCCAGAGGAGTGTTGAACACCCTGGGCTTTTCTATCAATTTCAGAGATGCAACTAATGAGGGCTATTTTACAATAGGAGTTTGCTCCTGTGGGCCATTGCTCGAAGATGGCTTGCCTCCTTTGAGAGCAGCAACTAAATTTGGAGCTTTGGTGTGAGTGTTCTTCTTCTCAACCATATTCAAACCATCCTTAATTGGTTCCTTGCTAGATTTAGGAGAGGGTTTAGGGGGAGAGGCTAAGCAGTTGGATGCATTATTGTGAGCCAATTGAATGGGACAATCCCTTATCTTATGGTCCTTGGCTTGGTAGTAGAAGAAATTATTAGGAAAGTTGATATATAGGACTCATTGAGAGTGCCCTACATCCTTGACTTGGATTTCCACAAACTCCTTGAGGTCCCGGGAGAGGTCTACTTCTACACAAAACCTTTTTTATGGTTTGGCAAAGTAGAACTAGTTTTGTTCATGATAAACCACACAGCCTATAGAAGACACTATTTGATGAATTAAGTGACATCATGGGAGTGGAAGGCCTAGAAATTCCACCCAAACTAGGACTTCAAGAGCAAAGTTCTTTGAGACTACAAAGTCTCAGTCTAGGGGGAGAGAACCATAAGCAAGTTCCTGACATACCAAGTAGTAGACTTATGGAGGATTCCTCTAGCATAGGACGGGTTAGAAAAGTGAAAGAGAAAAAACCCTTAGTCATGTTCTAGATGCTCTCCATATTAATGCCATGAGATGCCCAGTGAGTTTGAACTCAAGACCATAACATACCTTCAAAGTGGATTCTCCTGACAAAATATCCTATTAAACAAAATTGCTCTAGCCATTGACATGCATAATTAAATTCAAGAATAGTCAAAATAACATCAATTTCTAAAGTATTACCTCATGTTATACCTTTAGGACAAACTTTGTTGGGTGCTTGTAGGGGGCATTGCTCTGAGCTCCTTCATTCTTCTCCACAGCTAAGACAATTGGGATAGAATGGAGAGAAGACATTATAAAAGCTAGCCTCAACTAAAGGTGAGAAACCCTAAATAGAAATAAATGTTAAGTCTCATAGGTGTTTAAGGCCATGGTATGACACAAGGATGGTCAAGCAAAGATCTAAGAGCCAACTCAATGGTGTGCACGGAGAAAACCCTAGCAGAGAAAAAAAACTCTCCTCTATTTATGATCCATTTTACTTTAAATTCATAGTCTATAGTTCATGGAGAGATTTTTCTAATTAATAATTAGATCATGGGTTGTATTCATGAAGTACTATAGTGGAAGGTTGGAAACCCTAGTTATAGGCAGAATGAGATGCAGTAATGGATGAAATACTACCTTATTTTGGCACTTTCCTATTACATTGCACTATATCATTCTATCCACTATGAAATATATTTTGAATTGGACAAGAAAAGTGAAATTGGAGAAAAAGGGTGACATGTGTATGAGAAGAGATGGGCATTACTTAGGGCAGCCAAAGGAGGCAAAGGGATGAAAGTAAATGAAATGGGTAAGGGAGGCAGGATTATGCAAGGTGAAGGGGATTTTGATCAAGAACCTAGATCCCCTCAATTATTGTAGGAGCGACTACACCCTTAAATTTATTGATGATGTTGAGGATAAAAATCATCTTTATCATGGCTTTTGGCATCGAGAATAGTGGAGCTGGTGGTGAGGAGGTGATGTGTATACCTCAACTTGGGAGCTAATACCTTCAACTCCAATGTCAAATGGTTCATTTGAATATACCCTTGTAACTTCACTAAGGTACATCCCCCTCATAACGACTTCCATGAGAATGCTAATCTTCTGCCCACTGATGCCCTGAAGTCAAATGGCATCGACATCCATTTGACTCCATTCCTCAATGGATGATGGAGTGTGTGAAGGTGCATTATCAGATGGTGTTTGATAAGGATGATCTATCCACAATTCTATTGATATAAGTTGATTCATCAAGGAAGAGCTAAGGCTGATGCCTGCTAACACTGTGGTCATCAAGATGGACATTGAATGTGGGGAATGGGCCATTCTTATAAAGTGGTTGAATGACCTTGAAATGGCCCTCATTGTGGATGAATTATTTATATAAGTACATTACGTAATCCCCACCATGAGTGTATTTGGATGGGATAACTTCTCTCCCCATATCAGGGATGACGCTTGGAAGCTCATGGCTGATGTGAGGTGTTATGGCTTCTACACCCATTTTTGGCCCTGAACACTTCCTTCACCTCCCACATTAGTTTTTAGAACCACTTTTAATTTCATTTTCATTG
The DNA here is from genome assembly GCA_037957365.1 of Torreya grandis. Classification (NCBI taxonomy): domain Eukaryota; kingdom Viridiplantae; phylum Streptophyta; class Pinopsida; order Cupressales; family Taxaceae; genus Torreya; species Torreya grandis. The sequence continues at coordinate 2,828,856 of JARHVA010000073.1, read as the reverse complement.
ACATTCCTATCATTCATGTGTGTGTGTGTGTGTGTGTGTGTGTGTGTGTGTGTGTGTGTGTGTGTGTGTAGATATATATGTATATAGATATATATGTATATACATATATATACATATGTGTTTGTGTGTGTATATATATGTATATATATATGTATATATATATATATATATATATATGTATATGTATATATATATGTATATATATATATATATATATATATATATATATATGTGTATATATATATGTGTATATATATATATATATATGTATATACATATGTGTGTGTGTATACATATATATATATATATACATATATATATATATATATATATATATATATATATATATATATATATATATATATGTATACATATATATATATATATATATATATACATATATATGTATATATGTATACATATATATGTATATATATATATATATGTATATACATATATATATATATATATATATATATATATATATATATATATATATATATATATATATATATATATATGTATATATACATATATATATACATACATATATATATATGTGTGTGTGTGTGTGTGTGTGTGTGTGTGTGTGTGTGTGTGTGTGTGTGTGTGTGTGTGTGTGTGTGTGTACACATATATGTATGTATGTATGTATGTGTGTGTGTGTGTGTGTGTGTGTGTGTATTAGGTAATCTTCTAGTTTCCAAAGCAGATATCTTGCAGAGTTGCAGCTGACGCTTATGAATGAAGATTCAAGAATTCTACTAGAGCAGGAATTTTTTTAAAAATAATTATCATTGAAGGGTTCTTTTGATTTGTATTCAACATGCATGGTAGGGTTATTTTGATTTGTTCCAATGAATTAATGTTTTTATTTTACGCACACATGAAGTTAGGTTTAAAAATTGCATTTTCTTTATTTTGGGAAGGGCATTATTAAGGCTGAAATGGGTGGTGAGTCTTTCCACCATGCATGATCAGAGGCCAATAATGTGGTCTTAAATGTTATCCATCATCTTGAACATGTTGGTAGTGTCAATTTTGATCCATGAAGAACTAAAGGTGTATTTCTCCAACTATAGCTTCAACTTTGACAATGTTTATTGTCAGTGTTTACACGCTCCTGAACAATAGTGAAAACATGCTTCCAGTTGGATTTGGACATTTTGATTGTGGGAACACATTTCATTTGCATATATCAATGTGATTGAAGTGACAACTTTCACTTGGAGGTCCTATAGGTACAAATGTTAGCTAGAGGATAAGCACTTGTCTCTTTACTGCAAAAACATTACATTTCAAGCCCTGTCACTACAACTTGTGCCATGGATTGGTCTCTAGGACTTCATCAACTTGATTCAGGGTTAAAACGTACTTTTGGGTGGATTTAGACATTTTGGTTGTGGGAACACATGTAGTTTTCCTATATCAATGTGCTTGAAGTGAGAACTTTCACTTGGAAGTCCTAGAGGTAGAAATGTTAGTTGGAGGATAAGCACTTGTCTCTTCACTACAAAAACATTATATTTCAAGACCTGTCACTACAAATTGTGCCATGGATTGGTTTTCAAGGCTCATATTGGCATCTTGGCATCATTCTTCACCTCTTCTAAATAAGTCACCTCCATTTTTTCAGTGCCTCCCTCTTATTTTTTATTATTATTTATCCACCTTTATCATTCCAAACCTATTACTTCTAATGTATATGAGATTATTCCACTCATAACACTCCATTAACCTTTGGTCTTCTTCACACTCCATAGGCACCTCAGTCACCTGCACTGCCTAAGGTCCATTCAACCATCATCATGGCATCATCAAGACCTCCATCCTTCATCAATCAATCTCCTCCTATAATTAATCAGCTCTCTAAGTAACAAGGACACTCATTTATCCTCAATTTGAGACTTGCAATTCTCTTGAGCATGTGTCCTTTCTTGAGATATGTCAAAATATTTTATATCTCTTTGTCATAGTTGATTCCCCCTTGGGATGTGTCGATAAACCATAACACCATCATTTTCACTCCCTGTACATCTGTCTTTACTAGGGGCATTGTTGATACCATCATATTGTAGCTCATCAATTGACCATAATTCACCTCATCTACCCCTAATCTTTACATCCAGTTCCTCTATTTCCTTTACTTATCATCAAGTCTCATGTTCCTCACATCTTTCTTCCCTTTTTTGGGTTGGGAAGAGTTGCATCGACATGAGATCTCTTGAGACTATGTTGACATCTCTTGGTCACCCATGGTGCACAAGGATAGCTAGATCACACTAACCAGTTCTTCCCTTTCATCCCTTGGTCACTCGATCTCATTATTTTTCTTCTAACCACTCCTTATTACTTTCACTTGACACACGCTTTGAGTTACACATGTCATTTAACTTATCAACTCATTATCCTATTTTGGCCCAATGCTCTCTTAGCATGTGTTCTTGCTTGGGATATGTCGAAAGCTCATGGCCTTTATCATTCTATACCATAACTCTCCTTGGCATGAATCCTTACCTAAGATACATCGACATCTTGAGGCTTAATTCATCAATTTATTTATTTTTGGTTCTCCCTTGCATGCATCATTGCTTGGGATGCACCAAAAAGCTTGTAACCCATTCATTGCATTCAAGACTACAACTCTCCCTTGTATGTATCCTTGCTTGGGATATGTCGAAAGCTTACATCCTCTTATCTTATACGATTGGTTCCCATTTTGGACGTATCAACAACCATGACTTGTGTCATCTACACTCCCTATGCATGTCTTTGCTAGTGAAATTGTTAATTTGTAGCTCACTACTCATGTCGATTTCCTCTTCTTCATCGTTGATCTCACGTTTAGCATTCCCTTATCTATTCCTACACCCTGACTACATTTCTTCCTTTTGATTGGCCATCCATCTCATTCTTCTCTACATGTCCCCTCAAAGAGGCATCCTGTGTCCACTAATTTACTAACACTCATCCATGATCATCTTTCTTATTTGAAAGACCATTGCTCCTTCCAATCATAATACCCTTTCAAAGAGGGAGAAAATATATGCATCTAATTTCGTTCACTAAATTAACTTATTTAATTTTGTCTAATATCATCTAATATCCTATTCATCTAGTCTAATTAACACTTAATCTCTTTGCCCCATTCATACTATATTAACATCACCTCTTCATGCCCTTGAGTCAATTGATTAATTTATCCTAACTACTTGAATACCCCACTCTCCACATATTCATATATTCTAATATAGTAATTCACCCTACTCCCCACATATTCATATTTCCTAATATTCTAATCTATAATTCACCTCACTTTCTAATCACATGCATTCCAAACGAAGATTTAGAGATTTTGAATATCTTGAACTTTCTCCATTCTAAGAACCCTTCTCAAATTTAAAATTTGGGAGGGAAAATTCTCCTCTATTTCTTTTCAAACTCTCTATAAAAACAAGGGGCACCCCAAACATTTAAACAACTAATGAATGCAAGCTTATGTTTCCTCTATCAGTCTCCTCCATTAATCTAGTCTTGAGCCTATCATACGTTGCAATCCTATATCCTATTTCAGATATTCAATTTGTCAATTCAGTGTTCAACCAATATTCTAAAGTTTTTAAAAGGAGATCAAAAGGGAGCAAGATGATAATAAGATTGTTTCAATTCCATGACTGATTACTTCCTCTGTCTAATTCTTTTCATTTGATTATCATTTAGAGTTTGGATTTGGTTAATAATTATTCTGTACTTTTAATTCATTTTATCTAAATTCTAGGTGACACAATAAAAATGAATTTATAATAATGAAACAGTTTTCTATGTAAATTATTAGCTACATGTAGGTATTCATACCCAAGAAACTACTAATACATAAATAAACAAGGTGGTAAAAGAATTGTATTGGAAGTTAAAAAGAAAGCTACAACTTTATTCATGGTATTCCACCAAAAGCTCTTGTAAAATGCACAATTTTAAGATTAAAAATATAATAAAATTTTAATTCATAAAAAAGTAAAATTTGAATATATATATATATATATATATATCAAAAAAATGATATTAAATTGATATGTTTCGTTCATACAATATAAAAATAGTATTTTAAATTTTAAATAAGAAGGAAATTTTATCCACCAATTATAGATTCTCAAACAAATTAATTTAGGCAGACCAAAAAAAAAATAACTATTACACATACAAATACTATTAACTAAAAATATGAAAACTAAATACCCTACCTTCCCAACACAAATCCTACTATCACTGAGGTGGTTAACAGCCACTTTCACATTGGATATGATCCAATAAATTCATTTCTACTGTTCATGGATAAATTTTACTTTAAATTCATAATGGAGACATTTTTCTACTTGATAATCGCATCACGGGTTGTGTTCGTGAAGGGCCTCAGTGGAAGGTTGGAAACCCTGGTTAGAGGCGGAATGAGAAGATGCAGCAGTGGATGCAATACTGCCTTATCCTGGCGATTTCCTCTTCCGTGGTGTTGTATCATTCTAACCGCTACGGAATACATTGGAATAGGACAAGCGAAGTGAAGAAATTGGGGGAAAACGCTGACGTGTGCGCGAGCAGAGATGGGCATTACTCTGCGCAGTCAGAGGAGGCGAAGGCATGGAAGCAAATGAAGTGGGTAGGGGAGGCGGCGTCATGCAAGGTGAAGGGGCATTTGATCGAGAAGCTGGATCCCCTCAACGACTTCAGGAGGGGCTACGCCCTTAAATTCACTGATGATGTTGAGGACAAAACTCATCTGTTACCGTGGCTGTTGGCATCGAGAACAGGGGAGCTCGCGGCGAGGAGACGACGCGTATACCTCGACTTGGGAGCCAGCAGCTTCAACTCCAGCGTCCAATGGTTCCTGCGAATGTACCCCTGCGACTTCACTGAGGTGCACGCCTTCGAGATACTCCCTTCGCGTTGGAATCCCCCTGATAACGACTTCGACGAGGACGCCAATCTTCTGCCCGCTGATGCCCCGAGGCCGGATGCCATCCGCGTCCATTCGACTCCCTCCATTCCTCAATGGATGATGGAGCGAGTGAAGGTGCATTATCAGATGGTATCTCATAAGGATGATCCGTCCACGAATTCTGTAAATATAAGCAGGTTCATCAAGGAAGAGCTGAGGCTGACGCCTGCTGACACCGTGGTCGTCAAGATGGACATTGAAGGCGGGGAATGGCCCATTCTCAGAGAGTGGTTGAAGGACCCTGAAATGCCCCTCATTGTGGACGAATTGTTTGTAGAAGTGCATTATGCAAGCCCCACCATGAGTGTTTTTGGATGGGATAACTTCGCGCTCCATAGCAGGGACGACGCTTGCAGGCTCATGGCTGATCTCAGATGTTATGGCTTCTACGCCCATTTCTGGCCCTGAACACTTCCTTCACCTGCCACATTAGTTTTCAGAACCAATTTTTATTTCTTTTGCATTGGCATTCCTGTCATATATATATATATAAAAGGTAATCTTCTAGTTTCCAAAGCAGAGATATTGCAGAGTTGCAGCTGAGGCTTATGAATGGAGATTCAATCATTCTACTGGGGCAGGATTTTAATTTCTTAAATAGTATTTCCATATTAGATTTGAAATAGTTCTTCCATATTAGATTTCTGAAATAATTTTTCCAAAGCAGAGATCTTGCAGAGTTGTAGCCAAAGATGAAACGCTTAGGTGGAATTTTATGAAAATTTGACGCTCATGAATGAAGATTCAAGCATTCTACTGGGGCAGGAATTTGTTTTTTTTTTCTTGCTAAATTATCAATGATGAAACGCTTAGGTGGAATTTTATGAAAAAATTTGAAGTCCGTTAACTATAATGTGGATTATAGAACTTTACTTTTATTTGGACTGATTGATAAACACAAATCAAATCTCAATAATGATGTATTTATGATTAAAATATGGCACTAATGAATGGGCAGTATATGGTATTAATGATATATTTTTGATTATTTGTTGATTAAAAAAATTATTTGATTTTTTAATTTATGAATTTTTAAAGTGTAATGTTTATTTTAAAATTAAGTGTAGATATATATTTTAAAAAATAGGGATTATAAAGACTTATTTATCTTCTATCCCTACTGAGATTCTGACGCGTGGTAGCCCGGCCTTTCAACTTCTTGCTAGAGATTCTGGACGCGTGGCAGCACGGCGGACATGGAGGCTCTAACGCTTTCATAAAGTCAGGAAATCGTTTTAGATGGGATTGTGCTAATGATCAAATAAATATAATCACTAATCTATTTATATGTGACTTAAATTCAAACTTTGGTGAGATTCATGTACATATCAACTTTCAACAATTAGAAATGAGATAGGCAAAAAATACCAAATGTGCTCCTCTTATAAAAAGGAAGGCAGAAACAACAAATGTAAAAAACATATAGATGGATGTAAAGGGTTTAGTAACATACAAACGATCTCGTGTCTCTACGAATTGAAATGATTGAGTCGCTGGATTATAGAACTTTACTTTTATTTGGACTGATTGATAAACACAAATCAAATCTCAATAAATGATGTATATATGATTAAATATATTTAGTTCAATTTATTCGATGATTTATGCTTACCAAGTATTTTGTCTTCATAAGCATTTTATTTATTTTTATTAGTAAAAAAATAAAATTTTGTTAACACTTCCTTTGTTCAAAGAAATTTGGGGGCAATGTGTTTAGTTATGTCATTTTGTTAACATCAAGTTTTGACTCTCAAACAATACCAAATAATTTAAGACAAAGACTCTCAAAACAATACCAAATAATCTAAGGTTAAGTCTTACCCTTTTTACGACCACTACATTTATTGTTTTTACAACCACTAAATTCATCGCTCAGTATAATGTGATGCCTAACATGCTCAAACATACCAGGTTTAGCCTCTACTAACAGAGATGGTTTAATTGCTTAAACCATTGTTCTAGTGAGGGGATCCTAATTTATGTACCCCCTATGGAGAGGGGTTGAAGACAATGCCGAGAGATGAAGCTTTGGGTCAAAGCTTCCCTAAAGAACTCATGGGAGGTAATGAAGTCCCACTCACAAACTAAGATGCATGAAAAAAATGACATAATAAAAAGATTTTATGGTCACCCAATACAATTGTGAGATTTTTAGAAGTTATATTAGACGACATTACTTATATGCTTTGGAATAGGCTCAAAGTGTAATGAAACGACACTTTTGATCTCAAAATTTTCCTAAAATGTATGTATGGGATAGCATATATGCACATCTTTTTCACTAAAACACACAATCAACAAGCAAGATTGTAAATAATTGAAGTGAGGTTAATTTCTTTGAACCAAATTGAAAGTGTTTGATTAGATTTGTTACTAGACCCTTGGCTTTAAAATGTGAAAATAGAAATAATTGCAAACCACCCAAAAATAATTTATTGCTTTCGATCCCAAAAGTTATCTAAAAAGGACAGATGGGAGATCATACATGCACAACTCTTCTCATAAAAATAAGCAATAAATAAACAAGACATGAGAAATGAATGTTTTCAAAAGCAATTAAACTACATGATGTTATGTTCATTTTAAGATACCAAATGAAATGTGTTGTGAAGTTTGGCCCATTTGGCATTTGATTGAACTTGTAAAAAACTTGATAAATGTCTATGGCATAAAAATAATCTAAGTTTTTTTTAGACACCAAATAGACAATTTGAACAAGATTGACAAAATGTTAGGATTTGATTAGGTTCATTGTTTAGACACCAATTGAAATGTTTGGATTATGTTAATAGCCAACTTGAAAATTTTGAAAGATTCTTGATAAACAAAATAAGACAAAACATAACTATGTTCATTTTAAACCCAAAAGTCTAAATGTGTATGTTTTAGCATGTTTGTTTTAAGCCCAACTTGAATTGCTTAATTAGACTAATTCATTTAAATGCCCAAAATGAGGTGCTCTAAACAAGTAAAATGGTGCTTAAATGCTACCTTGACCTTGCAAAAATAAGATTATAACTCCCTGCTTTGAAGCACATTAGAGGATGAAGTAAGGACTTTTAAAAAATGAGCTCTTAGGTCTCACACAGTCGAGTTAAGTTACACAAGTTATTTGGGATCAAGTTGGGGTCAAGTCAGGGTAAGTTAGGGTTAGTTGGGGTCGATTTGGGGTGATTTGGGGTTAAGTTGGGGTGAGTCAGGGTGATTTGGGGTTGAGGTGGGGTCGAGTCGGGGTGAGTCAGGGTGAGTTGGGGTTGAGTTGGGGTGAATTGGGGTCAAGCTGAGGTCAATTTAGGGTAAGTTAGGGTGAGTTGGGGTTGAGTTGGGGCAAGTTGGGGTCAGTTGGGGTAGAGTCAAGGTGAGTTGGGGCCAAATTGGGGTCAAGTTGCGGGTGAGTTAGGGGTGAGTCAAGTCAAGTTAGGGTTGAGTTGGGGTGAGTCAGGGTGGTTTGGGGTCAATTTTGGGTGAGTCAGAGTGAGTTGGGGTTGATTCGAGGTGAGTTTGGTCACACAGTCAAGCTAGGTTACACAGTCAAGGTGAGTTGCAGTTGAGTTGGGGCAAGTTGGGGTAGAGTGAAGGTGAGTTGGGGTCAAATTGGGGTCAAGTTGGGGTGAGTCAGTCGATTTGTGAGTTGGGGTCAGATTTTGGGTGAATTTTGGGTCAGGGTGAGTTGGGGTCGATTCGAGGTGAGTTGGGTCACACAGTCAAGCCAGGTTACACAGTCCCAAGAACAAAACCATGACTTACAAAAAATAATTTTTTGCTCAAATTTTTACGTTGTTTGCTTCCACACTTTAAGATCCTGCATGACAATGGTTAGTATGTTGCTTTTAAGTGAAATTTAACCAAATTTGTGAGGCTAGGTCCCATCAGGCATACCATTTGTGAACATAAGATTTCAATGGGAGGAGATTAGTATGGTATTAGTGAATGAAATCAAATCCAAACAAAGAACAAACTAAGCTAACACCCTAAGCTTATCTCAAAGAGAGAGCATATTAACAAATTCAAATAAGAAACACAACTAGAATGCAAAGACAAATAAATCTTTCACCTTTCTTGGATGCTCCAAATAGCTTGTTGAAATGACTTGTTTAGCTTTGTGCTTCAAAAGATATTTTGCAATGGAACTTGGCTATCCTCCACCTCTTGGCACCATGTGGCTTGTGAATTTGGTTTAATTGCTAATTTCAATGGATTTTAGAATCAATTTAGCATTATAAGTTTACACCAAGATAGCTTTAAAATGTTGTTCATGGCTCTTCTATTTATAGATTTTCAAAATGGTTGAGGATTAACCATGACCATACATCTCAAGATTGAGATGTATGGCCATGAATAAATATAATTATGTAATTATATTTAAAAATATCCCCCATAAATATTTGGGATAGAGGGGAATTTAAGAGGCATGGAGGGTCTTAATCAGACATTGGGTTATTGAATCTTGATATTTTATGCATTTATGGCTTGTGGATGTCACCCCATAGAAATGATGTCATTTGATGATGCATATATTAAATATTTATTTTCAAAAATAAATATTCAAAAATATCCATATAATTATTAATTATGATCATTATTTTGATTAATTATCTCTTAAACATGATTAGGCAACTTTGGTGCAAATCTTGGCTCTTTGTGTACAAATTAATCAAATCGATCAAAATGTCTCATTATTGGCTTGAAATTTGATTGGATTAGAATTGAAAGGTGATTTTAGATGGATTGGATCCATTATCCCATTTAAGATGTTGCCAACATAAAATAATAAAGGCACATGTCTCATGCAAAAAAATTGGTAGAAAAGAGCAATCCAGAGCACATAAGTGCAAAAATATCATTTTGACTCAAAATGATCTGATCAAAATTAGCTACTTCATAAAATGCATTGCCTCATTTAATGATAATCTAGCTAAAATTGGCACTTGAATATGACAGGTTCACATCATTTAGAATGTTTTAGTGTTTTTAGGTCAACTTGTGCATTTTTGATAGAAATTGGTCAAAAGCTTAGTTGGAGGTCATTGGTGGCCAGTTTAAGGTGTCTATAGTTTTTTCTTATTTGAGAAGGCATTAAAAGCTATAAGCACAATAATATTCTCAATATGCTTACAAATTCAATGGCAATTGATGAACTGTATGATGCCCCCTCGAGGGAATGGTTAGCATAAGTAGGTCGATAAATGGTCCCTAAAAAAAGTGAAACGAAGGACCAAGGAAAGGAAGATGATGGGGTGAAAACACAATGAGTTTGAAAAAGTAGTCAAAATCATTGAGAATTCAAATGGGATGGTGTACAATGGTTTTCTCAAATATGGTTATAAGCAATATACTTCGATAGTGGTAATGTGGTATGATAACATAATGATTTTCTCAAAGGCAGTTATAATCATTGAGAAGATGGAGTTGCCTTAGTTATGACAGATAAATAAGATAACAACATGCCCCTATTTGGTAAAAATAGAATAAATTTGATGATAGCACAATGATTTGCCCAAAGGTAGTTATAATCATTGAGAAATGTAGGTGGGATAGTGTACAATGATTTGCCCATAAGCAGTTATAATCATTGGACCCTATTTATAGAAAACATGATTGATTGGTTAATGATGATGATAACTTAATGAAGAGGGTAATGATGAATTTGAACAACTAATAGTAGGGAGATGCTCATCTGAATTAACAAAGGTTTAAATTCTACCGTGTTTAATTACTCTATTTAGGATATGATTAGGATGCTATTGCCGAGGAGATGTTGATGTCGCCCTTGATGAGTAGACTTTCTAAAGCTAATTTTTGTTGTATTACTTGATAATGAGCCTCATGATAGAAAACCATGAGGACTAGGTTGAAATATGCATAAGGCCTTACTCCTAAAATCCAATAATCAAGGGAAAATAATGCACTAATGATAAAAACCATGATGACAATGTAAAAACATGAATATTGATGGATTCAAGTATAAATGTGCAAGGAATCACCCAATGAATGCACATAGACTGAATCAAAGAAACATTGTAAAGAAGTAAACAAATAAATAACAATCAAATAAATAAATTAAAAAACAAAGAATTAAAAAAAACAAATAATAGTTAGTCCTAATTTTAGTAAAAACAACATGACTTAAATGAGACAAATATTTCCCCTTGAAAATAGGTGATGACTTAGCAAACAAACATGAAAGGGGAATAGAAGAAAAGGAAAGAGGTGGCTGAGATGTCTCCATATATACTAGGCAAGTGGATGCTACCTACATAGTTCCATAGATGTAATATTCAACAAAAACTCTAGGCTAAATGTAGTTCTCCCAAGGAATGGGAAGATAATGATAATGAATTAAAACAAATATGATAGATGAGATATAAGAATAGGAATGGTCCTACAAAACGGTAAGTGCATGATAAAAAAGGGGCCAAAAAAGATGGGGAAACTAAGTGACAAGTGATTGGCTTGTGACTTATTAAGGGTTTCCAGAATCTTTAAGGCAAAGAAGTGGTTAATGTCTTTTGGTGTTTCTAACAATTTTACAAATGTTTTGAGAATTGTTGAGTATCTCAACTCAATTGAGAATGATGAGATACTAATGGTTCAAGATCATAAAATCGTGAGAGCGTTGCTTAAAGGTGCTCACAAAATGGTGATAGTGTGGCTTAAGTTGCTCACAAAACAATGAGAGTGTGGCTTAGGTTGCTTGCAAAATGATAAGAGTGTGCTTTAGGTTGCTTATAAAATGGTGAGAGTGTGGCTTAATATGCTCATAAAATGGTGAGACCGTGGCTTAGGGGTGATTGAATTGACCTCAATAAGTATCGATCATTGCCTACATAGTCTCAAAGTAGGACCTCAAGTCACTATAGTTATGCCTTATAGCAAAGAAATCTGACTAGTACAATAGCCAATTCAAACAAAATGAGCACATGTGGTATAAAGGTATATTATGGCATAGAAAATGGCTATTTGGTATGGTCAAGGCATGATAAATAAGTGTTTCCCTTAGTTTTCCCATAGGTGGTTATAACTAGAATACAATGACATAGGTCATTAAGACTAATTTTCCCATAGGCGATTATAATTAGGATCAAGATAATGAGAGAGAATGAAACAAGAAATGAAGGATTTAACTACAAAACATATACCTTACTAATCCAAAATATTGCCTCTATCTAGAATGTGTGAAATAGCTACTAAAACTGAATATGAATCTGCTTGCTAAAAGCGATGATGGAACCAAGGTTACAGGGTCGAGTAGGGAGGGAGAGATGAACTCGATTGATGGGGAAGGTGTGGTAAAATAGACATGTGATAGGAAAAGTGATAGGTTGGTAAAATGATAGAATGGTATTACTACAAACAAAATTTGATAAAATGATACAACTTGAAATGGTCCTTATAGACAATACACCAAGTCACTCAATCATAGTACCACTTGATGTGGACAATGTTCATTGGCTCATCAAGTTTGTGGCCGTCTGGTGTGGCAAGCCTATATGCTTCTATTCCAAAGTCTATTGTAATGATGAAAGGACCAATCCAGTTGGGTTTTAACTTACCTTTATGCTTCTTTTTGGTTGTGGTATTCTTTTGGTTTTCTTTAAAGACAAGATCACCAAGTTCAAATTATCTATGTTTGACACACCGATTGTAGTGGCCTCGAAGTCAATTTTGATAAGCTTGGAGATTATTTACCACATCCATGCATTTCTCATTAAGTAACTCTAGTTCTTTTAGGTGAGCTACTTAATAGTCATTGTCATCCAGGACATGCTTAAAAGAGATGTGTAGAGATGGAAACTTGACCTCAATGGGAATGATGGCTTTTGTACCATAAATAAGTAATATGGAGTGACTCTTGTGGGTGTATATTGATTGGTATGGTATGCCCAAAGAGCATGGAATATTTAAAAGTGCCAATCATGATTAACATCATTGACAATCTTTTTGAGAATGTTAAAAATGGTTTTGTTCGATGCTTCTACCTGGACATTACCTTGAGGGTAATATGCCATAGAAAAGTGTTGTGTGATGGTTTATTCAGCACATAGTTTGTCAACATCCTTGTTCTTGTATGATCCTTTATTATCAAATATAATGTCAGATGGGATACCATTGCGACAAATGAGATGGTTGAAGATGAACTTGGAAATTAGTTTTCAAGTCACGAAAGTGAGGGGTATAGCTTCAACCCACTTAGTGAAATATTTGGTGGTGGTAAGGATATGTTTATCACTTTTAGATGAAGTGGGATTGATCTTCCCAATGAGGTCAAGGCCCCATATAGAAAATGGCCATGGTGTCAACATTAGTTTCAAAGTCTTGGCTGAGGCATGAATTAGATTGGCATATTATTGACACTTGCCACACTTCTTTATATATGCAGCTATGTTTGCATCCATCATGGGCCAATAATAACCAGTACGTAAGATATTTTTAGACACAACAGGCCTGCTAGTGTGGGATCCACATACTCCTTCATGAACTTCCTATAACACTAGTGTATATTTTTCCAAAGTTAAACAATGAATCAGAGTTTCATCAAAAATATGGTGGTAAAGGGTTGATCCAAGTAAGGTATAATGAGTGGTTTTGTAGATGAAGGATTTGGTTTGTTCTCAGGATAGGTCAAGTGGTAAAACTTGGTCATAGAGGTAGTTAGAAAGGTTTGAGTACCAGATATAACTAGGACTAATAATATCACAAATCATCACGATGATTGAAGGTTCATGAGCCAGTGATAACAAGTTCTCAATAAGGAAATGATACTCTTTAGCTATGTCTATTTGTTGAATCAGATATCCAATAGTGGCCATAACATCTATGGTTCTGTTACCTTCCCCTTGGTATATGCTCAAACTGATTATCTGTAATCTATCATTTGAGAGTGTCAACAATGGCCTTATATGAAATCAGCTTGTCATCTTTGGTCTGAAAATGGTCTATAACCTAATCGATGATTAATTGAGAATCACCATAAACTTTGAGATGTGATACATTCCATTGGATCGCTTCATATTTAGCCATGTTGTTGGTACAAGGAAAAATGATCTTGAATGATTTAGGGATTAGATCCCCCTATGGTGTAATAAATAAATGGCCTACCCTTGATCCATGTGTTGTGAATGATCCATCAAAATGCATATTCTAGCGTTGCTCCTCAAGAGGTGTCAATGATGGTCATTATGTACTCATTGGTAAATCAGAATGTGAGTGGTTTTGTATCAAAAAGGGGTGCTTTGGCAAGCTAATCTGCAAGAACTTGCCCCTTAATAGGTTTTTTATTGACATACTTTATGTCAAAATAATTAAGAAGCATGATCTATTGGTCATACGGCCTTGCAAATTTGTTTTAGATAGTAGATACTTGAGTGGATCTACTTTTTAAATAACCATGGTCTTATTATTTAACATGTAATGGTGTAGTTTCTGAGCTATGAAGACCATGGCTAAACAAGATTTTTTTTTGTGGGTGTATAATTGTGTTTATATGTGACTAGTGTATAGATTAAATAGTATATGACATGCTCTTTTCCATTATCATTGTGTTGAACCAAAAGTTCCCCCAGGGCATTGTCAGTAGCTGATACATACAACAAGAATGGCTTTCTCGACGTAGGAGGCAATAAAATAGGTGGATTTGCTAGATAGTCTTTTAGTTGTTGAAAATCTATTTGGAAGTGATCATCCTAGTGAAATGTGACTCCCTTATTTAGAAGATGCATAAAAGGATGACATTTTTCAGCCAAGTATGATATGAAGTGTCAAATAGACAAGATCTTGCCCTGCAAACTATGAAGTTGCTTCAAAGTAGTTAGTGGTTTCATCTCTGTTATATCTTGTAGTTTGGCTAGATTAACTTCAATGCCTCGATGAGACACAATAAATTCTATAAATTTTCTTGATGTGACTTCAAAAACACACTTCTTAGGATTGGATCTAACTATGTACTCACGTAATCTTTCAAACATTTTGCATAGCATTGCTAGGTGATTGGCCCTAGTCTTTGATTTGCCAAGAATGTCATTGACATAGTATTCAATAATATCATGTATCATATAATGAAAAATGATGGCCATGGCTCTTTGGTAGGTGTCCCCTGCATTCTTAAGACCAAATGACATAACTTGATAACATAATGTTCCTCATGGATTAGTGAAGGTCGTTTTATGTTGGTCTTCTGGTGTCATTCTTATTTGGCTATATCTCAAAAATCCATCCATTAATGAAAGCATTTCATAACCCACTATGGAGTCAAATATTATGTCAATTTTTGGCAACGAAAATTCATCCTTAGGGAAAGATTTATTTATATCATAGAAATCAGTACAGATTCTAATTCCTTCTAACTTTTTGCTAACTGATACAACATTAGATAGCCACTCTTAGTATTCAATAGATCGAATATATCCTACTTTTAAGAGTTTTTCCAACTCTTTCTTTACCAATACAATAATGCGAGGATGCATCTTATGTATATTTTGTTTTACTAGTTTGGTATGAGGATTGACCACAAGGTGGTGAAAAACCAAGGTAGGGTCCAAAAATGGAATGTCAGAATATGCCATGCAAAAATGTCTAAAAACTCCCTTAAAAGGATTGTAAGGACTTCACACTTATTCTTGGTAAGGAAAACACCTAGCTTGATCCACTTTGGGTCATCTAGGGACCTGATGTTAACCTCTATCATATCTTCCACTAGAAGGGTCAAACCATCTTCAAAGATAATGGGCAAAGATTTAAACTGATTGGCAACATTAGAGTCCTTTGCTAAGACTGCCTCATCAACTTCCCCTAGGCATGATAAATTAGTTTCCCCTAATGGAAGGTTTGGCCATGTAACAAAAAATATTGTAAACTCCTGAATGACTCGATCAAAAGCTTGTTGTTCTTCAAAACTAAACTTAGACTCACAGACAAGTTCATCGTTGGTGCTCTCTTGAGCTATGGTTGAAGAATATTGAACACCCCCATTTAATTTCACCTAAAATAGGTTTTCACCACTAGATTGACCTTTTTATTTACTTTTACCCTAGTCAAAAATCACCTCAAAGAGGTTTTCACTTTGGGACCTCAATATTTTAATTATTTGCCTTTGGCTAAGGGTGTTCACCCATTCTCTAAAATATGTTGCAGGATCTAACTTGAATGGGAACTCTAATTTATGGTCCCCTAATAAAACATTGTCTCTAAGGCTGAGAAAATCATAAAAATCTTCATCATTTTGAAATGCATCAATCGATATGTCAGACTCTTGCTCATCCTGGTCTATCAGTTGGGGATAATACAATGGCAGTGGGTTGTGATGAACGACTAGGCTAAGGGTACAAATGGAATGGGTGACAAACAAATGGGTCTTAGCTAGGTCATAAAAATGCTATGATCAGACTTTGCTTCATTGTCAACATCTTTATCACTAATCGATGGTGATGGAACATGAGTAAGGTATATGGATTCAACCCCAGGTGGTTTAAATCCAAGTTTATAGGGTCCTTTGTATTTGGTCATGGAAATTGGCTCAAGTGCTCCCTGTTGATTAGGTTCAAGGACCCCTCCTTCATAGTCTTGATTCTTCATGATCCTATTAGGAATATGATAATTTGAATTCTCATAAAAATTAGCATGATTATCATTGTATAACCATGATTCAACTCCCTCAAGAGGGTCCTATTCTAGGCCAGATGTTGATAAAAACATGACAGGTCCTTTACTTTTTCTCTTTTGTTACCAGTTTGGATGAAGTGGCTTAGCTTTATGTCTTCCAAAGGACTTTGGATTTTGTGGAAGGTCCATAAAATGAAAGTTATCATGGGTCACATACTCTCCTAGGCTATTAGGTGAGATAGTAAAATGATTAGATATTTTAAGAGGTGGCATGTGGATAAGGGAATCAAGGGTATTAGGATCAATGCAATTGTCCTCTGATAGATAAAGGAGTATTACTTTTCCCTTATCTTTTTTGGCCACTAAATTCATGATGAAACGATAGTCATAAGTCTTGAACTTGGCCTCTAAGTGCTTGCAGTGCTCATATGGATGCAAATCTCCTGGTATAAAAACTTCCATCCCTGAATGAGAGAACTTGATACATTGGTTCAATGTTAATGGGAATGCACAAATTTTATGTAACCAAGGTCTTCCCAAAAGCATATTGTATGACAAATCGAGATTGAGTACATGGCAAAGTGTATTATGGGTTAAAGGCCCAAGGATAACTGGTAAATAGATGGTGCCCTATGATTCTCTTTCTTCATTATTGTAGGCTTTGATGGTTATTTTCTCTATGCTTGAAGATCTACCATTGTGTACTCGAGAAGCTTGATGAGATTAAGAGACACTATGTTTAGACCTGATCCATTGTCTATAAGGACACATTTCACTTTATTCCTCTTTATACAAACATCAATGTAAATAGGTTATTATGCATTGGGCCAAGGGAAGACATATCACTTTGGTTGACAGTTACTTGTTGGGCTGAAGCTAGGTGTCCAACCAAAACTTAGAATTTATCAGGAGATATGTCACTCGAAATAGTGGATTGACTCAATAATTCATTTAAAATGTATTTGTGGATTGTTGACATGCGTAACAATATTTAAAATAGAGATTTATGTGAGCATCTTTTGTAATTGTTCCACAATGTCAAATTTTTTCTCTTGGTTAGTGTTAAATGGCTTATTATGAGGTTGAATGCCTGGTTATGTGATGGGCAAAGTGGCAGATGGTTATGGTCCTAGTATGGTAATCTTTGACCTCCAAGTTATGATTACACAATCAGGATTAAATAAAGGACTATGATTACTAACAAATGATGGTGATGGTGTGGGACCAGATAGGACAAGTCTTGGTTGTTAGTGCACTTTTGCATGGTCATGAGGCAAGGATGAGTTATCGGTATAAGGTCTAAAGGTGGGAATCCTTATTTTTTGATTCACATGTGTATGGTCCCAGGTTAAGGAAGGATTACCCAAGTGATTGGATTGGTTTGGTATGGTTAGTAATGGTCTCATCTGATTAGAATTTGGTCTAGGATTAATGGAGATGGTGTTAACACTACCTCCTGTAATATGACCTACAACCCTGTTGTAGTCATATGCAACTGCATGGTAGGTATGTTGGTTGTTATTATTCTGACCTTGGTTCTATCCATTATTCTATTAATGTTGGTTTTGTTGGTTTGGCCTTTGATTTTGATATTGTTGATTTTGTTGTTGTACTAGCCAGTGTTGTTGCTATTATTGTTGTTATTGTTGGTTGTTATGATGGGGAAAGGGATTTTGATAGGTTTCAAGGGTTTGATTAGAAGTGGAAGCACCATTATCTAATGTTATATCCTCATTCTCCAACACATTCTGAATAAAATATTTAATTTGCACACATATTCACAAATTATGTCTATTGACCCAGTGATATTCATAGAATTCATTTTCATGGTACCAATCAACATAAGGAATGCCCTGAGGATGATGTTTCAATATAGGCCAACTAATCAGATTAGCGGTAGCAATCTTGTGAAACACAGACTCAATAATATCTTTAAGGTTTCTAAAAATGTGATGAGTAGGAACTTTTCTTCTTGGAGGAGGAGCTTGTAATGGCAAAGGTGAATGCATTTGTTGTGCAGGCCTAAGCCGTTACACTTGTTGCATTGGTTGAAATGGTTGTGGGTTAGGAGTAATTTGTATATGTGGCATGGGTTGAAAAAATGGTGTTCACACCGTTTGGACATGACATGACTTAGTTACTCCATTTCCAATAACATTTTTGTTATAATTAAATTGCCTTGGTCTATCATTATTATTGGCATGTGTTGATTATGATGCTTGCACTTGGATTGGATGTTGGTTTTGGTCATTTCCTAGATTTGTACCTTGATTTTGATTATATGAGGTAAACTTGATTCTCCCTTTGTTAATAATGGCTCGATCGATCAATAAACCTTTATCAATGATCACCTTAAAGGTATGTGCACACTGAAAACCTAGATGATAGGATATCTCACTATGCAAATTTTTGGTAAACACAGCGGCTAATTATTTATCTAGTAAACTATGGGTAAATTATCTTGTAAAGGCTCTCCATCATTATAGATAACTTGCAAAACTATTTTTGTCCTTTTTCTTGGCTTACATCAAGTCAACCAAATAAATCTCATATTCGAGATTATATGAAAATTATTACACAAATTTATCTTAAAGATCATCGAAATTGGATATTGAATTATTGGGTAACTTTAAAAACCACTCCAAAATTTGTTTCACTAAACTTCTTGGGAACAAAATTAAAAGGTATATGTCACTATATTCGACTAGCTGGCATACAACAAATAACTTAGTCAAATGAGCTTGGGGTCACCTTTCTCTCTATATTTGTCAAATTTTGGTGGATCGTATCCTAGAGGAAATGGTATCTACAAGTACTCCATGTTGAATAGATAAGAACACACATCATCCAACTTAAAATTTTTAGTCTATTTCCCAACTTGGATGGTAGCAATCACATCCTTCATCTGTTGTAATTCTTGGGATTGGAAACTAGAGGGAATATTGGCTTGAGGGGGAGTATTGGCCTGGGTAGATGGTTGAGTGGTCACATGTGGAGCACATTGACCAAGGTATGATGGATTTATTTATTGGGGTATGTTGGCTTGGTTGGAAAATGGACCAAAAATATGCATGCATGGATTAGGTTCGATTGTTGGAAATCTATTTGTGGTTGTGCAATATTCTGGTTAGGGTTGGATATGTAGGATTGGTTTTGGGGATTTTGAAGTTGGGATGGAGGTATGCAACTATACTATGCCTATTGAGGTTGAAAAGGGACATGATGCTAACTAATTGAACCTTGTTTTTTAGGGGTTACTTGTGAACCAAAACCCTATCTTTGAACTAGTGGCATGTTCTGCACAAAAGGCAAATGTTGCTTGATCGATACTCGAATAACATTAGAACTTATTTATTGTGTGAATCCCGATTGGGAAGTGGGTGCATGTTGGAGATTAGGCATTTTCTAACCAATAATCATATGTTGTTTACTAGACATCATTTGGCTTTGAAGTGGCACATTAGTCTACAAGGAAAAAGGTATGTTTCCTACTACTTAGTGAGGTGGAATATTGGTTGCCCATATTGAGGTGGAAACATAGTCAACCTTTACTATGTTGGTATGTTGTAATTTTCCTACTTTTGTGGAATACTACTCATTACCTATTAGAGAGGAGTAGGATTCATTATTTTTTGTTGTTGAGGCATGACATTAGTCATTAGTTGGCTACCTAATCATATTGGTTGAGCACTTGAAGAAGTAGTTGGTTGAGAATTAGTAGTAGTAGTTGGTTGATGTTGGGATGTAGAAACTCCTACTCCCTTATTTTGAGAACTAATCATGGTTTTAACTAAAGGTACACTTACTTGTGTACTAGTTGTTTGTGTACTTACACCACTTTAGTTTAGATTGGACGTTACTTGTGCATTGTCCACTATTTTATGTAGAAGCAGAAAATACTTATTTGATGGTTGGTGTATGAAATAAGTTGTTGAATGAAGTATTCTACATGAATGGGTATGCACCCTAATTGTCTTGAATAGTCAACTCTATTAACACTCCATTTGATGGAACTAAATCTATGAGAGGCCTATTTGACATGGTCATCTGATTGAAATTATGTGCTAGGTTCAAGAAGGTTTGGTATGATGTTTGCATCTATACAAAGTGATCCTCCATGGGTTCCTTGCCTTTGATAATCATACTAGGGTCCTGATACATCATTTAGAGTAGAGCTAAAGGATTGCTAAAATAATCATGTTGATTGTATAATATGTTATGAGACATTCTTACTAGAATTGGTAAATTCTCATGCGGGAAGTCTAATAAAAACTTGGCCCCTACCTCTATGGCTCTAACCAAAATCTCATCTTTGTTCTCCAATAAGTGATGCTCAAATCAATAAGGATCATAAGTGGATGGTGTAGTAACATAGTATGGTTGTTGAGGAAAAGGTTCTTCAATAGTAGGTATCATAAATAGGTATTGCTTTGCTTGTGTTTGATCCTACTTTGAGTAAAGAGACATGTTTACCAAGTAATGGTCTAATGGGTCTTGGGTCTATGTCCCTATTTGAGTGTTATAAGATGGATAGGCATCTGTCTCTTAAGCAACCTTATCCACATAAGGGTCTTGAACAATTTCTTCTTTTGCAACCACATTACTAAATCTTGGATTATACATGAGGCCACTATGAGTGTAGGAAGACATGTTGGGATCCATAGTGAATGTTTTGCATCAAAATAAAATAGATTTCTACAAACTCTAAAAAAATGATGTCTAAAATAGATGTTCAAACTTGGTCTAACTTGGTCAAAAGGATGGATAGGTACATCCAAAAAGGTTGATGCAATGACTTGTGACAAAACAAGCTAACATCAATTGTCAAATGTTGCACGTCTCACATAAAAAGGTTAAGTAAAAGGACCATAAATTGAAATGCCAAATTCTAGGTCAAAGTGTTTCAAATTAATCTAATATAGGAAAAACAAAAGTTGCTAGGTATTTTATCCAAACACAACGTTAAAATATAGGCTCAAACAAAGTGCATGTGCTAGGACTTTTGGCCAAATGGTGTCAAAAGATAGACTTTTAAAAGATGATACATTTAATCTAATGATTTGAAACACTTCTAACAAAAACTAGGCATTTGACTCTTGGTCGTAAAAAATTGATCAATAAGTATGAGGTATGAAATCAAAGGCACTTGGAGATAGTTTATTTTCTCCCAAATAATGACATAAAGCTAGGTTCTTTTGTTTAATAAGCTAAACAAAGGTGAATAGTGTAACCGTGCTAGACAAAGATTATCAAAGGAAACTAAAAATGGTTGAAACTTGGATAGATTAGGATTCTATGCAAAGAGGTATATGAAGCAAGTCTCAAAATAATTTGAGAAGTGTAACAATGCTAAACTACTTAAAATGTGTGGAAAATGCTTGTTTCAAAAACTCTAAGGCAAAATGGTTCCAGCATAACTTTGGTAGTGTAACACTACCCTCCTCAACTCAAATGATTCCTACACACAAAGTTGGACTAATTCTCTAAGGCATGAGTGTGCTATCAAATGGATAAATGGTAAAATAAAGTGCATAGTCAAAGTATAGGACTCAAAGTGTTAGTAAACACACGAGATGAATTGAGTATTAGCAAATGATGATAATGATGTTGAGTCTAAAAATGACCCTCAATTAAAATTAAAAATTGAACTCAAATTAAAACAAGTCAAATGCAAAGTGGCAAACCCAATTTAGCACATCAAACTTTAACACTTAAAAGATTCCAATTTAGAATTTAAACTATGAATGAGGGATTTAAAGAAAATATGGTAAAAGGTCTAGACTCAAATGGGTAGCATAACTATGCCAAATTGAAAGATATGACACAAAGTTTATGATTATGAATTTGAAAAAGGAAAAATATGTTTTCACTTGGGCATCATAACACCTCATTTTTTCAAAGAAATTTGGGGGAAATATGTTTAGTTATGTCATTTTGTTAATACCAAGTTTTGACTCTCAAACAATACCAAGTAATCTAAGACAAAAACAAACTAACTAACTAATCATCTTAAATCTTAAAATGACAAGGTATGGCAAAGTGGGGTAACTAAAATAATTTTTTTAACATTCTAGATGGATCAATTGCATATGACTTTCACATTAGCTTACAAAAGAAGTGCACATCATTTGGGTCCATATTATATGGCTTGTTTTAAAAAGGTCTTACAATTTTTACAACCACTACATTCATCACTTGCTCAGTATAATGTGATACCTAACATGCTCAAACATTCTAGGATTAGCCTCTACTAACAGAGATGGTTTAACCACTCAAACCTTTGTTCTAGTGAGGGGATCCTAATTTATATATCGCTCATAGAGAGGGGTTGAAGACAATGCCGAGAGATGAAGCCTTAGGTCAAAGCTTCCCTAAAGAACTCATGGGAGGTAATTAAGTCCCCCTCACAAGATAAGATGCATGAAAAAAATGAAATAATAGAAATACTTTATGGTCACTTGAAGATCACCCAATACTATTGCGAGTTTTTTTAGAGTTATTTTAGATGACATTATTTATATGCCTTGGAATAGGTTCAAAGTGTGATTAAACGACACTTTTAATCCCAAAATTTCCCTAAAATGTATGTATGGGATAGCATACATGCACATCTTTTTCACTAACACACACAATCAACAAGCAAGATTGTAAATAATTGAAGTGAGGTTAATTTCTTTGAACCAAATTGAAAGTGTTTGATTAGATTTGTTACTAGCCCCTTGGCTTTAAAATGTGAAAATAGAAATAATTGCAAGCCACCCAAAAATAAGTTGTTGCTTTTGATCCCAAAAGTTTCCGAAAGAGGACGGATGGGAGAGCATACATTCACAACTCTTCCCACAAAAATAAGCAATAAATAAATAAGACATGATAAATGAATGTTTTCAAAAGTAATTAAACTACATGATGTTATGTTCATTTTAAGATACCAAATAAAATGTGTTGTGAAGTTTGGCCCCTTTGGCATTTGATTGAACTTGTAAAAAACTTGATAAACATCTATGGCATAAAAATAAACTAAGTTTTTTTTAGACCCCAAATAGACAATTTGAACAAGATTGACAAAATGTTAGGATTTGATTAGGTTCATTGTTTAGACAACAATTGAAATGTTTAGATTATGTTAATATCCAACTTGAAAATTTTGAAAGATTCTTGATAAGTAAAACAAGACAAAACATAACTATGTTCATTTTAAACCCAAAAGTCTAAATGTGTATGTGTATATTTTAGCATGTTTGCTTTAAGCCCAACTTGAAGTGTTTAATTAGACTAATTCATTTAAATGCCCAAAATGAGGTGCTTTAAACAAGTAAAATGGTGCTCAAATGCTACCTTGACCTTGCAAAAACAAGATTATAACTACCTGCTTTGAAGCACTTGAGAGGATGAGGCAAGGACTTTTGAAAAATGAGCTCTTGGGTTTCACACAGTCGAGTTAGGTTACACAAGTGATTTGGGATCAAGTTGGGGTCAAGTCAGGGTTAGTTGGGGTCAATTTGGGGTGATTTAGGGTCAAGTTGGGGTGAGTCAAGGGGATTTGGAGTCAAGGTGGGGTCGAGTTGGGGTGAGTCAGGGCGAGTTGGGGTCAATTTAGGGTGAGTTGGGGTGAATTAGGGTCAATTTAGGGTAAGTTGGGGTGAGTTGGGTTTGATTTGGGGAAAGTTGGGGTGAGTTGGGGTCGAGTCAAGGTGAGTTGGGGTCAAATTAGGGTCGATTTGGGGGTGAGTTAGAGGCGAGTCAGGTTGAGTTGGGGTTGAGTTGGGGTGAGTCAGGGTGAGTTTGGGTCAATTTTGGGTGAGTCAGGGTGAGTTGGGGTCGATTCGAGGTGAGTTGGGTCACACAGTTGAGCCAGGTTACACAATCCTGAGAATAAAATCATGACTTACAAAAAGTGGATTTTTGCTCAAATTTTTACCTTGTTTGCTTCCACACTCCAAGATCCTGCATGACAATGGTTAATATGTTACTTTTAGGTAAAATTTCATGAAATTTGTGAGGCTAGGTCCTATCAAGCATACCATTTTTGAACATAATATTGCAATGGGAGGAGATTAGTATGGTGTTAGTGAATGAAATTGAATCCAAACAAAGAACACACTAAGCTAATACCCTAAGCTTATCTCAAAGGGAGAGCATATTAACAAATCAAAATAAGAAATAAAAATAAAATGCAAAGACAAATAAATATTTCACCTTTCTTGGATGCTCAAAATAGCTTGTTGAATGGCTTGCTTGGCTTTGTGCTTCAAAAGATCTTTTTCAATGGAGCTTGGCTATCCTCCACCTCTTCTTGGCACCATGTGGCTTGTGGATTTATCTTGATTGAATAACTTATCATTATAAAACTAATTTCATTGTATTTTAGAATCAATTTATCATTATAACTTTGCACCAAGATAGCTTAAAAATGATGTTCATGGCTCTTCTATTTATAGATTTTCAAAATGGTTGAGGATTAACCATGACCATCCATCTCAAGATTGAGATGTATGGCCATGAATAAATATAATTATGTAATTAAATTTATCAATATACCCCATAAATATTTGGGATAGAGGGTCATTTAAGAGGCATGGAGGGTCTTAATCAAACATCAGGTTGTTGAATCTTGATATTTTATGCATTTATGGCTTGTGGATGCCACCCCATAGAAATGATGTCATTTGATGATGCAGATATTAAATATTCATTTCACAAATAAATATTCAAAAATATGCATAAAATTATTAATTAGGATCATTATTTTGATTAATTATCTATTAAACATGATTAGGGAACTTTGGTGCAAATCTTGGCTCTTTGTGTACAAATTAATCAAATCAATCAAAATGTCTCATAATTGGCTCAAAATTTGTCTATATTGGAATTGAAAGGAGATGTTAGATGCATAGGATCTATTATCCCTTTTATTATTTTGTCAACACAAAATAATAAAGTTAAATTTCTCATGCAAGAAATTTGGTAGAAAAGAGAAATCAAGAGCACCCAGGTGCAAAAATGTCATTTTGACTCAAAATGATCTGATCAAAGTTAGCTGCTTTATAAAATGCATTGCCTCATTTAATGATACTCTATCCAAAATCAGCACTTGAATATGATAGGTTCACATCATTTAGCATGTTTTAGTGTTTTTAGGCCAGATTGTGCATTTTTTATAGAAATTGGTCAAAAGCCTGGTTGGAGGTCATTGGTGGCCAATTTTAGGTGTCTACATATTTGAGCTCCCATATGATTATAATCCACCCATCAACTTAAATTAACCAATAAGTATCTGAAATGCCAAAAAATGCTTCAAAATCTTGTTGTCTCAATGAAGCTCTAGAGTTTAATAGTCTAAAACTTTCGCATACGACCTCGAAATGACATGATTTTTTTTAAATTATCTAATTTTTCAATAGGAATCCCAAGATGTAATTTAAAATTACTTTTGAAACTAAACATATGCTATTTTATCCTATAAAACATAAATTAACATTTTTTAAGCCTTAGCATTTTCCAAATTACTCATTTTTTATAGTTGATTGTCATATCAATTGATTTAGAAGATAAACATGATAAAATTTCTAATCATTATAACTTATTTATGGGAGCTTGTTATGATGGGCATTATAACTAGTGGGTGGGAGATTGTCATGATCTGGATAAAATGGTTCATGGGGTAGATTTAACTGGAAAGTGTAATCTTTATTCATTTGAAATTCTATTTGATTGGGTTTGATTCATTTTAACTCAAGATTATTTTGATTTCAAGATGAATTGAAATTAAGATAGTTTTGACTCAGGATTACAATTGGATCCAAGATATTTCGGATTCAAGATTGGATTTGGATTCACAAGTTATTTTGGGACACGCGATTATTTTGATTTTGGATTAGTTTTGGATTCAAGGTAGTTTGGATCCAAGATTGGTTGCGACTCAAGATTGGTTCTACCTAATTTGGTTTGGATTATAGATTGTTTTGAAGTCTTGAAATCAAGATGGTTTGACTTAAGATTAATTTTGGATCCAAGATAGTTAGGATTCAAGATTGATTATTAGATTTTAATATGGTTTTGACTCAAGATATTTTGACTTAATATGTTTTGGAATTTGACTCAAAGTGGATTGTGACCCAAGATATTTTAGATTCATGATAATTTTGACCCAATATGGTTGATCCAAGATAGTTTAGATTCATGATAGTTTCATCTTAGGATGGTTGATCCAAGATGGTTTGGATTCAAGATGGATTTTGGGTTTAGGATTGATCTTGACTTGGGATTGGTTTTGACTTAGGATTTGGTTTCAATTCAACATGAATCTACTCAAGATTGCTTGAGATTCAAGATGGGTTTCAACATAGGATTGGTTTGGACTCAAGATGTTGATGATTTTTTATTTGGTTTTGGTAGGATGTTTAGACTATATGGATAAGTTTGATGTATTTTGGAAAACAATTTTATCAATTAACCTTTTAGAATAAATTTTTTTGGCATAAAATCAAGTATTTAGATTTGGAATAACCAACACAATTACTAGTTTGAGCACAAAGGGAGAAAACAAGAATCACATGCAACACAATCCTATAATTATTCATGAATTATAGTGCAATCAAGAAGCAATGATAAAGTGTGTTCTAAGAAGATTATTGAATGATTTATGGGCTCTCATATAAATACTTGCCCATTCATTGGATAGTATCGGTGGTAATATTTCAAAGCACTAACTACATAGGCTTTTGTGCATGTATCCCATTAAACCTAATTTTAAGTGTAGCTTGAAAGTAACATCTTTGGATGATATGTGGATAAAAGGCTTACTATTGGCTAATTAGATTTACAATATTATATAAGGGTGTCCTCTATATGCTTTTTGATACAATGAGGCCCAAATCTATGGAAGATAGGGATTAATGGGATGCACAAAAGGGTCTTGTCACTTCATCCATAAATTTTTAGTAGAGTGTTCCCTAAAATTTAAGTCTCAAGGTAGCTATTAAAACCCTAGGTATTGGTGTTCAAATCCACCTCATATCATTCAGGGGTTAATCTAGCTTACTCTTTTGAAACATTTGGTCCTTAATATGTATACCCCATTGGTACACAGGATTTGGCCTACCATGTGGTGGTGAAATCCATGATTGATAAAGCCCTTATAAAATGAAAGAGACTAAACTCATTTATTATTTCTAGGATCACCACCTAAATGGTGCAAGGAAAACGCATATGTGAGATGGCTTAGGAT
Organism: Torreya grandis; assembly: GCA_037957365.1. Classification (NCBI taxonomy): domain Eukaryota; kingdom Viridiplantae; phylum Streptophyta; class Pinopsida; order Cupressales; family Taxaceae; genus Torreya; species Torreya grandis. The sequence goes on along the minus strand of JARHVA010000073.1, from coordinate 2,801,038 downwards.
AAAAACATTATTAGGACTATTTTTTTATTTTGAAGATCATCATCTAGATGGTGCTAGGAAAAATCATAGGTAGTTTACTAATAACACAAACAAATATTTATAAGAATTGAAAAAAAAATATTACGATTAATTTTGATTTCCAAGATCTCCACCTAGGTGGTGTGAGGAAAGACCATACACAGTTTACTAATAACACAAACAAAGTTTTGAAATAATTGAAATAAATATATGTAAAAAACTTAAGTAAAAATGCATTATTAAATAAATTAAAAAAATTATTTTGAGTTCTTACGTCTTTGACTTGCAATGCTATGCAAAAATTGTTAGTAGTATTAGAAGAGCATCTTTAGCAAACATAGAATCTGTAAGGTAGAATGTTATTAGAAATTTAAAAAAAAAATCCTACAAACATAAAAGTTAGAGAAAAATTTAAAAAATTAAAAAATAAATTAGATTTACTAATCGCACTTTTTTTAAAGAAAACCACAATTTTGATGATATATTCCAAACTAAACTCTAGATTTGCATGAAATTTGAATAGGTTATTTTTAGTTAAAATTTTAACAAACATGAAAAAAGAAAAGAAAAATCTAGGTCATGAATTAAAAGTTATAACATTTTAATAGTTAGGTTAAATAGTCATAATTTTCATGATATCTCCTAAACCATAATATGGATTTGCATAAAATCTTAACAAGTGATTTTTAGTCCAAAACTAAATAAACCTAAAAAAAATAAAAAATTCTAGATCTTAAATTAAAATTTATAACCATTTTAATAGTCAGGTATTTTTTTTAAATTGAAATGTTATAAAAATGGATAATTGGGAATGAGTCCCACTGAGCATGCCAAAATGTAATAACTATACTGTATAACTTACAAGCTAAGAAATACCTATTTTGACACCTCACTCTATTCTAAACACCTATGTGGATCTATTTTTTTCTAAATTACTATCTAATACCTATATAAATATTCTAACAGCTAAAAACCCTTAAGCATCTGTACAGACATGTCTAGACTCAAAAGCCACATGTTTCCCTAAATGATAAAAACATCCAATATGGGAAAATAGTGGGAAATGTTATTTTCCCTTATGGGATGTTCTTGTATTTAACCCTCTAATGGTCAATTTTTTAATTAAAACCCTTCATTACTTTTTGATCCATGTTTTTAGGATTCTTAGTGTGAGGTTTTCCCTTTTGGATTGCTATAAATGCATACTCAAGTCACATATTAGACCACTTGATAATTTCAATACAAAGGAAAACTTACACTACTTCACATTAGGAGAAACTTTTCTATTCTTCTCAATTATGATTTTAATCAATTGGAGAAATCCTCAGCCATGTCAAAAGCTATTTTAATCTAATCCAAAACAAAATTATGATCAATTATTCAAGCCATCTCTAGATGCATTCATATAGTCGAATAAGAATAATTGTACAACATGTTCTAAGTGAGAGAAATGTGTGGGTTTGAATTCCCTCTTTAGAGTATTGGATATGTAGGCAATATTTAGTCATCATGGGGGTGATTAGGGTTAGATCATCTTATTACACTCCCCCCTTTTCTATTTTCTTATTTTCAGTCAATGCAAGCCCTATTAGGGTTTCAACCTTGAAGAAGCTATTTTTAGGTCTTCTGGATACATCTGAAAGTCAAATATTCAAATACAAACCTAATTTAAATAGTTGCAAAGGATTGTGAACTAAGTTTTCTTATTTTCATCAAAGGTCAAGATTGACTAGCTCAAGTGAATGGTAGAAAATGATCTTGACCCAAATTGGATGATTTTGTCCTTTACTAGTTTATATTATATATTCTAAGTATTTATAGACTACTTATTATTTATCAGTTTAACATAGTTAGATATTATATAAAAACAACTAAGTTTGTCATTTCATTTGTATTTAATCTTATTTTAATTGATTTCACTTTTTCAAATTCATTTTATTTACTTTTAGTCTACTTTTTAAAAATTCATTTATAACATTATATTATATTCTATTACATTTATCTAAATTAGGGTTAATTCACCTATTAATTCAAATTCTAGATTAAAAAATATGTGACATTGTGTGCTACTGCATGTACTTACATTGTGTGCATCATGGCCATGACATTCCTTGTTGAGCTTGTTGTGATTTTTGAGTTTGCGGTTGTCATGATTCATATCATGAACCTCTCCTTTATGTGTGGTGCCATGATCCATATCATGCACCTTTCATGTGTAGTATTATTATGTACATTTATCTTTGATGATTCTGACTACATGCCTAATTGATATATACATATTTACATGACACTTTTATGTCTTAGATTACATATGTTTCATACATGCTTTGATGGCATATTCATTACGATGATGACATATTCTCTACACCTTGACATGATTATCCATGTTTACATATTTATACATAACTTGATACAATTAAAACTTTCTTTTGAGATGAGTGACTCATATGTTACATCCATCAACTCAAAAGAGAAACATATTAGTGGGACTTTCATAAATATTTAATCCTCCATTAATAGATAATATATATTTTGGCATAGATTATATAGATTACAAATATTTCATTGTGATTTAGATATGAAAGTGAGACAAGTATTCACATATTTCAAACATATTTTTGGGGCATGTGTCATGCATATGCACTAAATTTATAGTCTATTTTTTTATATATGCACATATTCAAATTAATTTGGGGGCATGTGCAATGCATATGCACTCATTCTATAGGACATGAGTTACAATTTTTCATGTTTTTACATATGGAACATAAGCAACATATAGATGCATAACATTATATATGATATTGACACCTAACAATTTAGATTATGGGGTGTGAATTTGGTTCATGAATTCATATTATCATAATTTACAATTTTAACATCGATTATGGGGCATTAATCTTTTTCATACACATACACAATATTGAAACTTCTAATTTCTAAACACATTCCATGCTACCCAACAATGAGCACCTTTGAATCTATAAATTCATTTATAATGATTGATATATGCCTAAATGAGTAATGTGATTGAGATTCAGTTCCATCAACATCCTTGGAATTACTCCACAAGCCCAATATGTGTCTCCCACCTTCCATATTTAGGTTATAAGATTATTGCAAGATTATTTATATGGGTTAGTATGGTTGAGGTTAATACGACATTCAATGGCCTTGACGCTACTCCATTTGTTTTTCCAATGAGGGTTTGGGAAATTGATTACCAATCCATGGCTTCATCTTAGTTATTAATTATCTAATGCTTCAACAAGGAAGCATCATCTCCATCAAGTTAAAAGTCAACATGATTCATCCACCTACAATTGTATTATTTCCTTATTCTTTAATTTCAAGTTTCAATTTGTGCATTTTTATATTTCATTCCATGGACATTTCAAATGCTACATTTTCATTATAGGTTTTCTTAGTGTAGGATGCATGTTTGGAGCATCTCCCAAATACAAAGTGTTATGTACACACTCAAGTACATATCTTTATCTTTTTACTCTAGTATTTTTATTGCATTTCAATACTAAATTTAAATTGAAAAATTTGTAGACAATAAAATTTGGTAATTAATACTTTTAATTATTGATTTTTACTTAAATTTAACCTACATGACTTGTGCGTACATATATGTTTCTCATTCACCATCATCTCACATACACGTGTCTTCTATAAGTCTAAACTTTATTAGATTCAATAAAGATATTGAGAAATGTAATTAACCACTGTACTAAATAATACATAAGAGGCCTATTAAATAGGAAAAAGAGCCACCTGAGAAAATAGGGGGTGGGTGAAACCATAAGCATCTGCTAGCGTAAAATAGCTAAACCTGTAAAAAATAAACATATTAACCCAAGTGGTTAAAATAACTAACCAAGGTGCATAGATACTATATCTTAGTCAATAACCTAAGGTATTTACAATAATATGATAACACCCTCCCTTAATGACTAAACCATAAACAAGACCAAGTTTATCTCTAAATTTTATGAACTTGTTTGCACCAATTAGTTTGGTCATTCTATCAGTTGGCTGCTCTGCAATGGGGCAGTAGAAGAAATTGATATCCTCATTTGTAACCAACTATAAGATGTAATGATGGTGAACCTCAATGTGTTTCGTCCTTGCATGGAATACTAGATTCTTCACCATCTTCATAACACTCTAGTTATCATAAAAATTTGGATTAGGCTTTGATGACTCAAACTGAAGATCCTCTAAGATTTTCTTTATCCACAATTTCATAACCTTCACTGACCACAAATTTATACTATAATTCTATTGAAGATAATGTCATAGTAGTTTGTAGTTTTCTCTACCATGAGAAAACTCCTAAACCAAGAGTGAATCTGGTTACATAATTTGTTGTAGATTTTCTTGAATCTACTGATCCTACCCAATTAGAGTCAGAATATCCTAAAATCGCAAAATCTACAGACTTCTCTTATAGTATGCCAAAGTCAAGAGTACCTTTGACATATCTTAATACCCATTTTTTAGCTAACCAATGTACTTCCTATGGTTTAGACATGAAGTGAGATAGAAAACTCACTGCAAATGAATATATTTGGTCTAGTGGTAGTGAAGTAAATGAGACTATCCACTAGTTGCCGATATACTATTTCATTGAATAGAGGTGAAGCAATGTCAATTGAAATTTTAGCTCCAACTTCCATAGGTGTGTGATTTGGATTATAATCAATCATTCTAAATCTTTCTAGCAATGATTTGGCATACTTATTCTATGACATGAATACAACATAATCACCTTGCCAAAACTCAACACCTAAATAGTATTTCAGTAGTCCTAAGTTTGTCATGTCAAAATTACAACAAATATTATCCTTCATCTATTGAATGAGACAAGAACTACTCCTAGTGATGGCTAATCATCAACATATATAATGAAAAGAAAGATATCATCACTAGACACCTTTACATAGATATTTGGATCAAAGTTACACCTTTTGAAACCAAACTCCCTAAGGTATATATCTATCTTCATATACTAGGCTTGAGGATCTAGATTAAGCCCATATAAGGACTTGATCAACCTAAAAACATGTTCCTTACCAGGAACCTAAAAACCCTACGGCTAAACCATGTAGACTTCCTCCTCCACATTTCCATTCAAGAAATCACTCTTGACATCCATTTGGTGCACCTGACATCCAAAATAAGTATTAATAACAATAATCAAACAATTTACCATCTTTGTAGTAGGATCAAAAGTCCTCTCATAACCAACCCCTTCCTCTTATGCGTAACCTTTTGTAACAAGTCTGGCTTTGTGCCTGTCCATGGAACCATCTACTTTGCATTTTACCTTGTAAATCCATTTACAACCAATAGATTTATTTCTTGGTGGTAGCTCCATGAGCTCCTAAGTCATATTTTTCATCAAGGAATCATATTCCAATTGCATGGCTGATTCCCACTCATGATTCTCTTTGGCCTCTAAAAAAGAATTAAGCTTAAATACATGTGAAATAGTAGTCGTTAGAGCAAAATTATCATGCTCACCTCTATTACCAAACTACTTTCATGATCTCAATATTCTTCTTTCCACACCCTGTGGTAAGTCTCCCTCCTTTAGTGCTTCCATAGTGGCTAAATACCACTTTGGCTTCTTTGGTTGTTCTATTAGAACCTCAAAATGACCTGCATTAATTCCCTCCCTAGAATGTGATTCCACTGATGAACTAGAATCCTACTCAATTTTTGTAGCACAACTTATAATAGAATCATTATAATAAAATAATGACTCAATATCTGAAATAGTACTAGTTGTTTTGAATTATGGTATCTTTTGATTTACTATGACATCTCTATTTACCAAAACTTTCCTAGTAGAAACATCAAGTAATATGTAATCCTTTGAATACTCATTGTACCCAAAAAACATGTATGCTTTGCTTTTTACATCCAAGTTACTTCTCTTTTGACTAGGAATAGCTGCAAAATCTACACAACCAAAAATTTGGAAAGCACTTACATCTGGTGTTTGACCTAACCAAGCCTCCTCTAGAGTCATATTATCCAATGCTTTTGTAGGATTTTTTTTTAGGATGTACACCATCATATTCATTGATTCTACCCAATATTTATATGGGACATTTCTACTTTGGACCATACAGGGAGCCATGTCCATCACCATCCTATTTTGCCTTTCCACAACTCTATTTTATTGTAGAGTGTAAGGGAAAGTATATTTTTTGTGTATGCCTTCAGTGGCACAAAACTCCTTGAACTATTTTGAGATGAACTCACCCCCATTATCCATTCTAAGATATTTCACTGACATTTCTGCCTATTTTTCAACCATAACTTTCTAAGTAAGGAAGTAAGAAAAATAATCATATTTTTTCACTAGAAATCATACTCAATTTTTCCTAGAGAAATCATTGACCAACAATAGAAAATAATGTGCTCCAGAAGGGGTAGGTGTCTGCATTGGACCATACAAATCCATATGTACCAAGTCCAATACTCCTTTAGCTCTTAAAGCTTTACCAACATCAAATGAATGCCTAACTTGCTGCCCCAACTGACGTCTAGTACATACATGATGACTATCCTGAATAGAAGGAATCCCTTTAACCATCTTAGTCTTGCTCAATGTAGTCAAATACTATAAATTCAAATGCCCATAAATTTCATGCCATAGTGAGCTTGTGTTATCAACCAGTATAAGTGCACTTTCCTTTGCCCTCTATGGATATGCAAGATTATATAAATCTTTCTTACCAATCCCAATAGAAATAATCTTGTTATTTCTGGTAGTGACTAAACATTGGTGTCCTTAAAAATTTACAACAAAATCAAATTTTGAAGTGATCTCACTAATGAAAAGATTTTTCTTTTTCATATCAAGCACATACCTAACATTATTAAATGTAGACCAAAATACACCAATAAAATTGATTTTAACATTACCATATACTTTCACAAAATGATTCTTACCATCTCCCAAAGATACAGATTCATTATTACTATCATTTTCAAGAAAATCCACATACTAGTCCTTATGGCATGTATAATGGTGAGATGCCCCTGAATCAAAGTACCAAGCTCGATCCTCCTTAGAATTACCATTGGAAGCCATGAAAGCAAAATCAAGAGATGATTCATCACCTTAACATTCAACTACATTTACATGATGAGATTTATTTCTAGGGTTAGCCATATCTTGTTGCCTTTTCTTGCAATATTTCATAAGGTGACCAGGTTGCTTGCAATAAAAACATTTCCACTTATATCTCTTATTAGAACCACTTATTTGCTAGAGAAATAGTAGTTTTACCAAACTTCTTACCCTTTCCCTTGATGAAGAATGCACTCTTTATAGAAGTAGATGTAGACAACATTGTTTCCTCCTATCGTCTCTCCTGCAAAATCAATGTGGATAATTTTCAAAAGTCCAAAGTCTTCATCTAAACAATCATGTGCAAGGACTCCAAAAATGACTCAAATGAAGGTGGAAGATTCTACATAACCAAAGCAATCAAATCTTTCTCATCAATAGACTTCTACATAGCCTTCAACTGATCACTAATGTCCTTGATCTGCAATAAAAACTCAAAAATGGATCCACCTTCTTGCATCTTAGTAGAAAAGAATAAAATTTTCAAATACAATACCCTAATAGATTCAAAAGCATGGTATTTAGAAGTAAGACTAGTCCACAACATTGATGCAATGGTCATATTTCTGACCTTTGAGATTGGATTATCTGTTACTGACAATTTTAACAACATAAGAGCCTCATGATGACATTTATCATAGTCATCGGTACCTATGGTAGGCATTTTCTATTTACCAAACACTATTTGATCAAGATTATGATATTCACATATTGTCAAAACCTTGTGACTCCACAAACTCAATTTTTTGCCTATCAATTTTTATGAATCTGGTAACAAGAGGTGTTGTAAACTAGCCATTTTGACATAGTTTTTTCAAAAAATGAATATATCCAAAAAACTATAATGACTTTACATAAAATTCTTCTTATCGATGGACTCAAATCATAAACTAGTTAATACCTCCAATTTTTAGTAAAAAACATCACACTGTTTGGGAAATTTTAAATTTTTTGTCTTTAAAAACACCAAAAAATGGACAAAAAGAATTATATCTAGAGATATAAAGTTTAAATTTAAAAAATTATTTTTCTACTAATATCTAGATTAAAAACTCAAAAAATAGTGAAATTTTCACCTTCCAGAACTTTTATGAGATAATTAGTCACCAGTAGATCCCCAACAACCCTTATAAGCTAAAGTTTTGAATTATTTCAATTAAAAAATTAAAATTAATTGAAATGATAAATTTAGATCAAAATTTTCATAAAAATAATTAGCTAATCAAAAAATTAGCCTACCTGCAAAACTTCAAATGTAGATTCAAGGAGAAATACTTAGCCAAATTGAATTATGTCAGTTCCTATCATCTCCTCTCAGAAAATAGAAATTTTTAGACTCCTCACTCACCAAAAATAGCGCATGAATGAAAATATTTTCCCTTTTAAAATTGAACATAAATGACCATCTAAAAAATATAGGAAAAATAAAAATAGACCTGTGAGCCTCTTATGTTGCCTCCTACTACTTGTCCTTTGCTGAGACAAGTCTCCTAATGCTTCTCTCCTGATTATTGGCTTTCCCACTGGTCACAGGAAAAAAATATCTACATGGATCTCCAATGAATGCTTCACGCTCTTCCTCAACATAACTACTCCTCTCTTGCTCCATAGGCTCCCTCCCAAGCATCCTACATTGTAAGCTCTAATACCATATTAGATTCAACAAAGAGATTGAGAAATGTAATTAACTAGCATACTAAATAATACATGAGAGGCCTGTTAAATAGACAAAAGAGCCACTCAATAAAATAGGGGTTGTGTAAAACCATAAGCATCAAGTAGCATAAAATAGATAAGCCCATAAAAAAATAAACTAACCTATTAACCCAAGTGGTTAAAACAACTAACCAAGGTGCATAGATAATATACCTTAGTCAATAACCCAAGGTATTTATAATAATATGCTAACAACCTTCCCAAGTTGCTATTAGTCATCTACAAGAATTTCAATAGTCTATGTCAAACCTGTTATTTATCCTATTCAGACATCTCTAGATCATCAGATTAGTATTCTTATCTCTTAGACAATAATGTTAGTCTCATGACATACTATTTGATGGCAATGCCTAACTATAATTATTTTTTCCCGTGCCAAGCAACAGTCACATTTAAAATTAAAATCATTATTATGGTTTTATGTGTACTTTTCACATGTCAGTGGCATGATAAATTACCCATAGAATCCCGTAAAAATAAAAAATAGATATATGCATATTAATAAGATAGCAAACACTTACCAAGCATACTAAAACACTTGCACATTTTATATGATTGCATTATTCTTACCAATGTACAAATTAGTCAATAGAAGTAGGTCTTAGCCAAGTCTAAAACACTCAAGAGCCAAGCCAAAGTTTTCAATTTTCAAGTATTATGTCCTTTATTTTACTTTCCATATTTAACAAGCTATAGTGCTTATGAGAATCATCTAAGATTAAGACTATACCAAAATAGAGATGAAATACTTACACAAATAAAACCATCAAGTTCGGAACACAAACATCATATGGTAATGACCAAAGGCTGACATTAATTTCCAAGTACACATAAAGATCTAAACCCTAATCTGAGTAGCCTATAATACAGTATTCTACCTTTCTTTTTGCTTGCCTATAGTCTCAATCTTACATAGTACATGTAACTACTAAGTATTATGTCCTTTATTTTACTTTCCATATTTAACAAGCTATAGTGCTTATGAGAATCATCTAAGATTAAGACTATACCAAAATAGAGATGAAATACTTACACAAATAAAACCATCAAGTTCGGAACACAAACATCATATGGTAATGACCAAAGGCTGACATTAATTTCCAAGTACACAAAAAGATCTAAACCCTAATCTGAGTAGCCTATAATACAGTATTTTACCTTTCTTTTTGCTTGCCTATAGTCTCAATCTTACATAGTACATGTAACTACTAAGTATTATGTCCTTTATTTTACTTTCCATATTTAACAAGCTATAGTGCTTATGAGAATCATCTAAGATTAAGACTATACCAAAATAGAGATGAAATACTTACACAAATAAAACCATCAAGTTCGGAACACAAACATCATATGGTAATGACCAAAGGCTGACATTAATTTCCAAGTACACATAAAGATCTAAACCCTAATCTGAGTAGCCTATAATACAATATTCTACCTTTCTTTTTGCTTGCCTATAGTCTCAATCTTACATAGTACATGTAACTACTAAGTATTATGTCCTTTATTTTACTTTCCATATTTAACAAGCTATAGTGCTTATGAGAATCATCTAAAATCAGATGTCCAAGACTAATGATTGTAGAGCGAACACACACAACTATTGAAACTAGAAACTAGAAGAGAGAAGAACTAAAATAGATGTATTTAGAATGAGGTGGATATAGAATGCATTAAAATGGATCAAAGCTTACAACTCACTAATCTCAAAACTCTATTTCTCACAGCTTACATAGATCCTAGCTAAGTAGCACAATAACACAAGGCTTATAATCACACTACAGTAATGGCACAAGGGACATATAGCTCCACAAGCCTCATTTAATGCTCAATCCATAAATGGCTTAGAATGAGCATTACTCCACACCAAATACAAATGAGGACAGACCATTAAATAGGTAGGTTGAGTGGACTGATGACTTACCAGATAACTTGAGTGTGTGGACTCTGACACTGTGAGTGGAGAAGGCACTAAGGAAATACTAGTGGGGTTGAGGCCTTAGTGGTGCAAGCACTAAGGATACCAAGTGGAATGGATACTCCATCCACCCATTAAGTGAACCCATGTACTCATGTGTACATGATGATGTCATAAATTACCTAATAGACCTAATAACCACCTAAGTAAGGTGAATTATACAAGTGTAGTAAATAAATACACCAACAGCCCCTTAAGTGTAGCTTAGGTGGGTAGTAGATTTGGGTCTTGACAACTAGGTCTAATCAGGAACCCAAGTACAAATCAATCTCTCTTAAAGTGGAGAAAAAAGAGAAAACCTAGTGGAAAAAAACTCCCCTCCCAAAAGAGAAAAAAGAAGAAGAGGAGACTAAAAGACATATCAAACTCTCTAAATTAACATTTTAACTTTTTCCTCTTGGGTAAACCTACCGATCTCTTGTTATGAAAACCAATTTAGGGGAAATCCCCATAAATGGTAGAGAAATTATTACACTATGGTAAAATGATGACCATATGGTCTATGTTAGGTAGCATGGCGATCGTTGTTGGATGCTTGAACAAATGGGAGTGTTGATGAAATGAACCCTTAATGTTTGCTTTTATTATTTTTGGTGTTATATTAGGGTAAGTAAATAAAACATTTAGGGTTTCATAGGTTATATTAGGATGAGTAAAGAATGCTAAAGGGACTTTTAAAAATATGAATATATTTATCACTTAACTATGAATGGGGTTATTAATATCACATATTTAATATTATAAGGGTCAAGTATTGGTACACCAAGGGCCAAGTATTTATCATACGTTAAAAATTATATATAATGACCTCTAGTGATAGAATTGGTTATATAGTAAAATGTATAATGACTTATATCATACACTGTATAATTGTTTGTAGCCCCTTTCACCTAACATGGATTTCATGATTATGATTATAAGTGTATTGTAGTATAATATGTACTATGGGTTCAAATGTAAGATTAGGTGTGGATACGACCTATGTACTTCCCAATAAAATGAACTCTAACGTAACTGACTATATCAAAAAGTACATAGGCCATAACTAGGGATGTAATAAACTTGAGCCAATACCTAGTATGCCTAAGGACTATAAAAAGGGAAAAAATGTGCCTCGATTAATCTAAAACACTCAACAACATACTTTCATCATATACCTTTGCAAGGGTAAACGTGAAAAAATAAACTAAAGTTGGTTCAATAGAAGTGAAAAGGGAGGTAGGATATTAGAACCCTTCGATAGAAGGGGAAGTGCAAAAAAGTCAAGTTGAATTTGGTTCAATAGAGGTGCAAAGGGAGGTACTATAGTTAAAAACAAGTGAAGAAACAAAAAAATGTGTCCTTAAAAGATTGAATAAAATGCTTCTCTGATATAAATAATGTCAGAGTGCTCAATGCACTCACTCAGAATCTCTCTAAGAGCGCATTACCATAGAAGAAAACATAAATGTATTTTTCACATAAAGAACAAATTATATATAACATAAATGATAGTATTACAATGTTTTCACCTCTTTTCCATGTAAATGTACTCCAAGAGTGTCAATAAATAAGAGGAGTAAGAGGTGATTGGAGGACAAGCTGGTGGCCCTCCCACTAAGTGAGTGGTGAGACCATTATCTCCCACTAAGGATTAAGTGGTGAGGCCATTGTCCCCCACTGAGGACCCATAATGTCCCACTAAGTAGTAATAAGATGTGCACACAATATTAGTCTTAATCAATCCCTAATTGAGTTTAACTAGACTTTTCTAACACCCTCCCTTACGAAAATATTAGGGAGTGAATAGAAAACACAAATGGGTCCTGGTTAATAGGCCTGATAAGGTATCCATGTACAAAATAAGATGCATTATGAAGTCAAATGTCCCTATGCATGCCAAACTATCTTATCATAGTACATGGATGACGAGTTGTTCTAACTACCAAGTTGAAGTAAGAATAGTGTTGAATATGAGGATCTATGAAAATAAACAATGCACTCCAAAATATTAGGTAGAATGATGAACTCAAGGAAGCATTGCCTGAAACACCCTCCCTAAATGCTAAACTAAGAGAAGATGACAATGAAAGTCTCAAAATAAGAGAACTAAAAATGGTGAAAAGTGAGCACAAATACTAATGAGGATGCCACACTAGTGTCACTATGAAAAAGTCACCAAGAATGCCACTAAGACATAACAATCCTCATATGGGTTCTGGAAATCAAAGTGCCTGAATAAGATACCCATGTAAAAGGAAGAATCTAAAAAAAAGTCAAAAAAAGTGTTAAGTGTACAAAAACACACAATTGCTAAACAAAGAGCTCAAAACAATAAAGGAGCATAAAAATCAGTAAATGCAAGTGATGAAGCTAAAGAATAAAAGAACTATGTTAGTAGAGTCCTCACCAAGAGTGCTTCCAATGTTGCCAAAAATCAATCAAAGATCCACCCCAAATAAATAGAAATGGAAGATGAAGATGCCTGCACAGGAGTGGAGATAAAGTCCACATTGATAAATTTCAAAGTAACATTTGTATATGTGCTAGGTTGATCAGTGTTGATAACTGGTATCTCAACTCTGAGTGAAGGTACAAGTGTCTCCATAAAAGAAGGCAAGGTGCTAAGAAAGGGGCCTTGATGGAGATAATATACAAGATGTCGAACTCTGCCAAAAATGCATCTATAGAATACAATGAAGTAAACTATAAAAAATGAGATACATTGCAAGGGTCTCTCAAAAAAATAGTAACGATAGCTAAAGTTGAGAGACAAAAAAATTTGTTGTAAGGCATCCCAAGAAAGCAAACATATCAATACTCGAACACAATGTTGAAGAAGGTGCACTAGATGGAACAAGGGCCATCAAATACAAATGCACTTGATGGACTCAAAAGTCATATTAGAACTCAAATCTATATGAGTGGTCTAGATCCACTGCTCGAACACAAAGAAACAACTCACACTGTATTCACCAAAATAGCTCTTACAAAAAGAGATTGTTAGAGATGTTAAAAGTGCAAAAGGTTCACCAAACTAAATTTGATCTACTACCATAAGATGTAGTACACCAAGGGTTAACAAGGTACACGATAACTAAAAAATGAAGATTTGCACCATACCCCTACATACTGATGATAGGTAGAGTGATGCAAAAATGTTTGTATGAGTGGGTTGAATCCACTACTCAAACACTGATAAGAAAACACTAGATGTACCAGAATAGCTCTACATCAATCTAAAGGAGACAATCGAGCTGTCGAAGAAAGAGTGTCTAAGATATAGATAAAATCTCTCAAGAATATGGCCCTAGTGGTGATGGTAAAGTCAAACAATTAAATGATTAAAAATGGTGCTTAGAATATAACACACATACACATGAAGGTAGACATGGTTGAATCAACAAATCCCCCATGGCACTTTACAACTCAGTGCAAGTAAAAAGAATCCCATATACAAAAAACACCATAATGTTGTCAATCTGTAGAAGATGCCATAGAGAGTCATGAGAGTTGCTCCAAAAATAAGGGAGCTATGTGCAAATGAAGAAGCAATATAGTGGAAGAACCACACTGGTAAAATCCTTTCAAATAATGCTAACATCACTGCCACAAGAAATCCATGCCAAATAAACACAGATGGTGGATCAATATGCCTGCATGAGTGGGTGAAAAGCCACAATAGAAGAATGCAAGGCAACAACCAAAAATATGTTAGGGTGATCAGTCCTGATACATCCTCAGGACTCTCATGCTTGAGGGAAGGTGGATTAGAACTTTGTGTTGTTCAACAACCTCTAGAAGAGTGGAGCAAATAAAAAATAGGATTCTTGTCATCAAAATGTCCTAGTCAAGATGAAACACTTGCTAAATATCTAATGTCATGCTGATAAATCTATGTAATAAGCTAAACAGGGGTAGTTAGTCCATGTAAATGATTATCAAGGCCCATAAGTCGAAGCATGCGAGCGCCAAAAGCAGTGCGCATCTCAAAATAAGTAGGCATATATGCAGGTAGAACTGGAGTAGGATGTGTAGAGTATGAAACAACAATAGGCACAAAGCAATCAACTGCAATAATGTGAGCAACAAGAACAATGTGTTGCTCAGGCTCTGGTAGGGAACAATCCCCAATAGTGCCAGAACAAGTGGTAAGCTCATAATAGAGCATGTCATTGGCTGGCTGAAGAGTGTGGCAAATGGTGACAGAATCCATTATGTATGCAAAAAACCACACCCAAAATAATCAACAATCAAAAATGATAAGCTGCAAGACATCGGACTCTACCAAAAATATGTCTGTAAATGTAATGTGGACCCATCCTACTACTCAAAACACTAAAATGTTGACACTGGACTAAACTAGAATAGTTACTCTTTAGAAGGAGAACAAACTCCACTAAAGTCTGAAGGAGACTATCAACAAACAAAGACAAATATAAAATCTATCAAGAGAAGTCCACCATTTAAAAAATGCTCCAAAATACAATTGCCAGGAAGAGAGCTCAAACATTAGGAGCATCGAAAGGTAGGAAGAATAATAAGCTCAAGCATTTGGACGATAGTTACCACCAAAAATGCATCCGCAAATGAGATCAAAAAGTGGCATAAGTGGGTACAAATAAGTACAAAGCACATACAAAGAGGATGTCGGTCGAAGCTGACAAAGCATCCAAAATAGTGCAAAAAGAAAGTAGTGGAGTACAAAGTGGTACCATACAAACCAAAGGAGAAACGAAAATTTCGATTCAGCGACACTAAATCAAATAAAATAAATATACAAACAATTACAATATTGTTTTTAATAAAAACAATTTAAAAAAAATCTTTTGTGTAAAAAGAAAGACCCCCTTTAAATCACGCGACGACATAAATCAATTCAGAGCATATTGTTGCCCACTTGAAAGCGATGTCCACCACCAATCAGCATTTACTCCCACCATTAGAAAATGTTCCCCATCTTTAATAAGGTGACAAGCCACCACTTGCCAATGTCTCCCACTCAAAAAGGTCAATGACTTTTTTCCACACAAATCAACCCCACCATTTTAAATCAGCTCCCCTCGACCAATAAACTCTCCACTAAAAAAAATAATTCCCCCTCCAAAGTTGTACCAAAAACTTTATATTTTAATAGAGTGACATCCATGATTAATTGACATTACAGCTATAAATTAAGCTTTACCATAACTTTCAAACTTTTTGTTAAGACCACAATTTTGAAAGACAAGCAGTTTTTAGTTTAAAAAACTTTACCAGCTCGATGGCCGGTGATGGGAAGCTTGCAGGGGCACCATGCAGGCCGTTTAGTTGGAGATAAATGGCGAGCCAGGCGAGCCAAGGAGGACAACGAGGCCAAGGTTGAACGGGCTGGGCTTTCAACATGCAGCATACGGCACTTGAGATGGAGAGGCATCAGTTGAAGGAGAGTAAAATGGCAGTGAGTTTGCAATGGATAAAAAGGATAGTGAAGGTTCTTAGAAACGGCAGCATGGCTGGCATGGAACAAGCGGCAATCCAAGCATGATTACAAACCCTCAATACCATCTGACCAATATGGCATAAACGATAAAACGATCAGAAATAGCAAGCCAAGTAGGGCCTTCTCACTACAAAAATCTGAGGTTCAACATAGACTGAGCCAACAACAAGGCTTTAACAAATGAAAACTGCCTAGGAGGAATATGGATCATGCATAGAGGAGTACGACCAAATTTTGGGTCAAGGAGGTGGGTCAGGATTACTTGGACGAGCTTTGAAACCGTCGCAGAGTGCTTAATGTTCTCATCTCAGGTTCTCTCTAAGAGTGTATTATCACAGAAAAAAACATAAATGTATTGTTCATATAAAATACAAACTATCTATAATAGAAACGATGGTATTACAATGTCCTCACTTTTTTTTCATGTAAATGCACTCTAAGAGTGTTAATAAATAGGAGGATTAAGAGGTGAGTGCAGGATAAGCAGGGGGTCTTTCCACTAGGTGAGTGGTGAGACCATTTTCTCCCACTAAAGATTAAGTGGTAAGGCCACTACCTCCCACTGAGGAGTCAGTGTGGCCCACTAAACACTAAGAACATGTGCACATTAGATTGGTTTTAATCAAGTTTTAATCGAGCTTAATTAGACTACTCTAACAAATAATAATTTGATAATTGAGTAAAAAATATTCAAATAATCTTCTTGTTGTTAGCTTTGAAGTTTTAAATTGAGATGAACTTTGGGGCCACCTTATGAAGGAGTTATCCTCGCCAAAAATTAAATCAAAAAGAAGAAGATTGGTTCAAGTAAATCACATGTTCATTAAAAAAATTAAAATTTTGTGTATGTCTAGTATTATCATCAGCCAATATGTTTTTATAAGCTTCTTAATCGTACTAGTGATGAGGTTGTGATTAATTTATACCTACCTTTTTTATTTGAGCATGTAATTTGTTTAATCTTATTGAAATATTGCATAGTTTCAATTTTTTTTTTAAATAAAAAAAATCTCAAGTCCCCATGCCATGTAACATGTTGAAAACCATTTCTTATTGCTAATTACTAAGCTTTGGATAATTAAAGATTTAAATCCCCACAATAGATTTATAGGGGGCTAAGATTGGTTTGTTGGGTAGAGTGATTTATATTTAGGGTAGGCAATGCTCAATAGTACACCAAATTGAATAAGGCCGAATCATTTTCATATATTTGGAGTAAATCTTCATCATTAAAAAAAGATTAAAAAATTTGAGGCTCTTGTATATATATATATATATATTCTCATCTTACAAGATTACAAGTCATGATAAGGCATCTAAAATATTGATATTTTTTATCAAGTTATAAGAGGAAACAAATTTTTAGATATTTTTTGTACTTAAACTAAAAGGATGTTTAATCTATTGTTTGTTAAGTTTTTAAGGACTACTCAAACCTTTCATGATAGAGTTAGAAATATAGATCAAGTTTCATACAAAATTGAAAATTTTATCAATGAATATGAGATCATCATGAAAAAAAATTAATCCCATGAATTATAATAGGTTTAAGATCCAATAGAGGAACAATTTCAAAAGGGAGGCTCTAGAAGAGATTAGATAAGATAAACTTTGAGTGGTGCAACAATTGAAAACCTCAAAAAAATAATCCTAGGAATTAGAATAGGTTTGAGATGCAACAAAGGAACAATTTCAAATGGGAGGCTCTAGAAGAGATTAGACAAGATAAACTTTGTGTGGCGCAACAATTGAAAATCTCAGCAAAGTCATTGAAAGTGTTGAGATAAATTTGGGGGGAATTTTGATTGTTACCTTAGAGGTAAACTGAAATATCCCCAACCAGGATATTTTGGAATTTATTGAAAACTCGTTACAAACACTTCATAAAATTCAAATACTCAAAGTACATACAATATTGAACTCTAAAAACCATACTATATTCTTATTTCAATATAACATAATTATAAATGTTGTAATATGGTGTACAATTACATATAATGCAACACACATACATATTAAACCTGTAACAATGAAATACAACAAACATACTATCACGGCATCTTATTGAAGCTCTGTTGTAATCTTTAAATGAGATCACCCACATGAACCAAAGGGTTTTCATCCTCTAATTATGCAACCAATGGATTACCATCCACTGATCACCAAAGAATTACAAGGGATTTCATCCTTGAATCATGCAATTGAAGCACAAGTGCATCAAATTTGTAATGAATAACTTATAATGGTAATATATGATTTACAAGGAGATCAAACCTCATACTGATAGAGTTTTACTAGGAAGAAGGAATGGGAGAGGAACTATGAGAAGAGAGAGAATGTGGCACCACATTTCTATGTAGGCCAAACTAATGGGCATGATTTAACGCATGTGCAAGGATCAGAGAGAAAGGAATCAAAGGGCACAAGATCATCTCCTTCTCTCATGCTTCCATAATGACACCTATTTTACCCATGTGAAAGGGGAATCAATGATGGGAACCTTGTATCATTCATTGATGTACCCACATGCCTTCGAGAGTGTTCTCAATAACCTTCTGACTTCTCCACACACTCCTCATCTTGATGCCAACAATAAATTCATCATACTCCTTCCTTTTGCCTTTTCCACCAAGGAACAACATCAAGTGGTCAATAAAGCAATTAGATTTACCTCTTTAGTAAAGTGGTAAAACCCACTCCATGAACATGCTCTTGACCCTATGTGAGAATTTCATGTGAGCCATGCCACTTCATCCATAACCCACCTCCTCTGTTACATCATCACCTACATCACTTGCCACATCACCATGAATAATGATACGTGAATAGTGTCAGTGAATAATACATATGAATAGTAAATTTTGAATAGTGTTCTGACACACAATTAATCCCTTATAACACCCAACACAACCTACAAGAATTAAATAGGATAGTGGTCTTATTCAATTATCTCATAGGGAAAAAGTGGGCATTACAAATCCTTCCTTCCCAAATATTTCTTGTCCCCAAAAAATATAATCAACTTCATGGATCCAAATACTTGGATCTCAAACTAATTGTGGGAATCAACAATTCCCAATCCTCAAACCTTTTTTGAATATAGTTGTTCCACCATGCAACTGTTGCACTACTCTAATGTTGTTAGGGGTTAAAAGCCCTACATCAAGGGATGCCATAGTAAGAATTCTTTCCATCCCAACTACAACATCCCTATCTGCACCACATTCTTGGACTAAAAATAATCTCGGTTGCTCCAAATCATGTTTGTTATGTGTAATGATCATTACACCTTCCTTGGTCATGTGCAATATATGCACTCCTTACTCCTAAGAGTCTCTTTATCAACACTCATGGAAAATTTCTTCTCCAGCATACCTTGGATTTCAACTTCTTCATAGATTTTAGCTTCTTCATAAGGATGATCCTCTATAACCATCTCCATCTGTTCACTTGCATGAACAATCTCCACATCCAATGTTGGAAACTCTAGTTGGTTGTTTTCTTCATTCATTGGTAAATATTCCTTATGTGGCTAGGACTAGATCATTAGAAGATATATGGGTTCTCTTTGAATAGGAACATCTTCTTCATCTACCTCTAAGATGGTGGATTCCTCTGTACTTACCTACAAATATTTTACTTCCCTCTTTTGAATTAGCAACTTGAAGAGTTCCTCATGTCGTTGGGCAAGTTCAATGATTCTTTGCATTATGCTAACCATATCCATGTTTCTCATCTTAAATATCTGTAAAAGGTTAGTTCCCTAATAGGATAGTAGGATACATAGCTCTGATACCACTTAAATATCCCCAAATGGGATAGTTAGGAAAGAGATTGATTTTTCCTTAACTATAAACTACATGTAAATAAAATAAGGTAATCATCCACGAACAACACAATATAATTCCCAAAAACACTACAAACTTATGATTTCCTAATACAAACAACTGAATTACAAATAATATTCTTTAGGAAAATATTCATAAATAACAACTCTTACATAGAATGATTACAATGTTGACATATAGCCACACTTACATAGAATGCAAGACCACAAATCCTCACACATATTCAAATGAGATGTTACACACAACACATAAACTACTAAGATAAATATATAAATTCATGTGATGTAGAAGCCTACAACTTCACACAAACTAGATGAACTTCACTGAAAGACCTAAAAATAATACACTCTACACATTGGGACTCTAAATCTTCTTCAAATCACCTTCACAATATTTGAATGAGATTGTCCTACTAAACCAAAGGGGTTTCATCCTTTGATCTAAGAAGAAATGGGTTTTCATCAATTGATATCAATCTTTATTGGGTTTTCATCTAAAGAAAAAAGATTGAATGAACATTAGTTTAAACAATTTCATTAAAATTTTAAAGAGAGATATAAATTGGCAATAGATGATTTACAAGGAGAGAAAGATTCATACTTATAGAATTTTACCTGGAAGAAGGAATGGGAGAGGAATTGTGAGCAGAGAGAGAATGTGGCACAAAATTTCCATGTGAGCCAAAATGTATAATTTTGGGCATGCTTTAGCCCATGTGCAAGGGTCAAAGAAAAAAGAATCAAATGAGACAAGATCATCTCCTTCTCTCATGCTTCCATAATTATGCTTGTTTTACCCATGTGAAAGTGGAATCAATGATAGGAACCTTGCATTATTCACCCATGTGCCCACATGCCTCCAAGAGTGTTCTCAACAGATTTTTGACTTTTCTACGCACTCCTCATCATGATGCCAACAAATAATGCACCATACTTCTTCCTTTTGCCTTTTCTACCAAGGAACAACATCAAATGGTCAATAAAACAATTAGATTTGCCTCTTTAGTGGAGTGGTATGCCCCACTCTATGCACATGCTCTTGACCCCATGTGAGAATTTACTGTGGGCCATGCCACCTCATCCATAAGCCACCTCCTCTATTGCATCATCACTTGCATCACTTGCCACATCACTATGAATAGTGACATGTGAATAGTGCTAGTGAATAGTACATATGAATAGTGTTCTGACACATAATTAATCCCTTACAACACCCAACTTAGCCTATGGGAATTAAATAGGATAATGATCTTCTTCAATTATCTCATAGGGAAAAATGGGACATTATATAAACATATTTCATGCTACCATTTATAAAACTAAATTTGAAGCCTTGTATAGAAGAAGGAATTATTTATTAATTACAATTTCTTTAAAAAATGTTGTTATTCAATTTTTGGAGAGCTAAACATGATTTTGGCTTCACGAGTTAATATTGAAGTTTTGTTTTATAATAGCATGGAGGAACCATGATAGTAAATTATTTTTAGCAAACCCTGCATGTCTCAGGATTGAAAATATTGGGGAAACAGAAAAATATGTCACATAAAAGAAGAAGAATGATTGAATGAAATATAAAGTTGTTAAACCAATAGGGAATGTGAGATGACATATAGTCGAGGAAACACTTGTATATTTTTCCTATATTAGGTTTACCATGTAGACTTTATATGTATTAAATTATATCTACAAATATAGATTTAAAGTCTCTCTACAGGACCCATCATCATTGGCTTCAAACTTATCCTTGATGATGGGTTTTACAAAGAAATGGACTTATCCATGTAATTCATTCCTGAAAACTATCATCCTCTAGCACATTGCAAAGTTACACTCAAAATAAAAATATAATTTCTAAGTTATATTTTAATAGGGTATAGAGATCCACCAACAAATAATTGAAAGCAAATTTTGGTCAAACATTTTAGTTGTGATTGCCATGACTGAAATTTTTGCCAAATTTTAATGCACAGAAGGAAAGTGCATTGTTTGAACAATGTACTCAAAGAAATAATGATTAAAAGATATACAACGTAAATATATAGTAAGGATATCCTCAACCTCTGAGCTATAGAAGCATTCCATAAACAACACCAAACAATGTAAGTTTCCTTTATGGTCTACGTGCATATAGCTAAGCAAGTCTATTAGATGATGGCTAGAAATTTTTTACTCGCATTAGTGAAACATGTTGCATTATTCCCTATAATGATTATTTACATATGCAAATTTGGGTCATAACATAGAATTTTTGACAGAAGGCTCCATGCCAATAAAATGACCAGTTTGATTTTTTTACTTTGTTTCATTTCAATGTTACAAGGACATCAAAATTTTGATTCTCCTGTAATTTAAGCAAGTTTATATATGTCAAAATTTCAATGTTTCTTGTGCATAATAAAAATAAACCCCAATTTCTATTTAAAATGGTCCATTTTAAGACAGAGTCGAAGGCTCATACACATAATTTAATTAGTCAACCAACACATTTTATTAATCGAACTTCATACAAATATATAGGAGACATATATCCTATAATTGGGATGCTCTGATCCTTACAAAACCTCAACTTATTAACCAAATAATTAATAGCAATATGAGATATATTGTTTACTATTAATAATATATCTAACTAACTAACTATTTTGCCCAATAATAACTTTGTCGTATTAACCATATGATAACTAACAACTAACATTAAATAGATATTTATCACATAGTAAAAACTAATTACTATGGGAACTCTAAATTCCCAACATTACCTCCCTTAGACGTCACATGGGAAGAGGAATCACAAACACTAAATACTATAATACCCTCCCACACGATTGACATGAGGATGTCGGGTTCACCCGAAAATATATACGATGCATAATTTTTTAATTTTATTTTTTTTACAATTTTTTACAGTGGACCCAAAAAAGCTTCGACTTTATATTCTTTAATAATAATGACAAACTTTATCGACTTTAACTATTTTGACATAAAATAGACTCTTAACACATTTTTAATGACTTTAACCAATTTGACACAAATACGAAACTCTAAAATTAAAATGGATACTTAACATTAACACTTAACCCCTATTATGTTGACAATAATAACCCAAAATTCTAAATAATATAACAATTAACCTTAATACAAAAATAAAAAATAAAAAACAAATAAATTGCCCAGATGACTCAACTAGACTATTGACCAAAGTATAAAACATTCAATAAAACATTTACATAATGCATTATAGACCCTATAAAATATAGACAATCATTCAACAACAACACTATAGTCTTAAAAATATAGAACTTAAAAACTTGACCAAAACATATAACCAATAATAATAATACCTAAAACAAAACATGACTTTTATAAAACCAAACAAGAAATGCAAACTACGGACATGAGTTTATATCTAAACCAAAATGAAAATATTAAAAGAGCCCTAAAAACCTTCATTCACCGATAGAGAAGACTGAGGAGCACCGCCGATGGAGGAGATAGCTCATCATTTCAAACTAGATTAGCTTGGGTAGCACAACAATACACTATAGACTACACTGAGGGAGATGTGGATCAGATGAATCATGATGAAAACTGAAGTGCATAAAAGCTTTGTCGTTCAAATATAAGTGCAGCCAAGTCTGTGAAAGCCGTCGATGAGAGAGGACAGGTTTGGGAACTTGCCAATGGAGAAATGATCATCATTTGGAATGCTAACTCGCTGAGCCGTGGATTCAATACAGGCCGAGGTGTTGGACGATTGCCAGATCCTATGCCATTGAATATACAGGATGTTGAATAAGCTAGAGCTTGAAGTTGAACCAAGTGAATCCAAGTCATCGTTTGAAGCAGAAGAGTCGTTGGGATCTGCATGCGAGTCAAGAGTTCTTCGAGTTCATTAATGCCATGAGGAGAGGACTCTGTTGCCTATGCCAAGGAGAGAATAATGGGTCTCCATGGTTGGAGGATAGCTCATGAAATTGAAGGCCGATGCAAAGTATTCAATCCAAGTCCAATGTCAATTGAATACTTCAAAATAGGTTTGCTTTCAATGCAACTCTGGGCCACATACATATTAGAATGCAAACAAATTTTCAAATCCTCATGCAGAAATGTAGAGTAGAATATAGGAATCCAACCAAATAAAGTCTTCTCCTAATGTAAATATATGGCCCTGTGAAAATATCTGCAAAATATATACATATGTTTGATTTTCTAAATATATATTTTTTTTATTTTAATTTTCCAAATACATGGCAGGAAACAACACACAAACAAACAAAACTAAAATAAATATGCTTTATATAATATATATATATATATATATATATATATATATATATATATACTCCTTTTCAATTTCAGAATGTACACAATGAACATAATGGGTGAATAAATTGTGGAAAGAATGAACATTAATTTCCAAGTACACACAGAGATCCAAACCCTAATCTGAGTAGCCTACAATACATTATTCTACCTTTCTTGTTGCTTGCCTATAGTCTCAATCTTACATAGTACATGTAACTACTAAGTATTATGTCCCTTATTTTACTTTCTATATTTAACAAGCTAGAGTGCTTATAAGAATCATCCCAAATTAGATATCCAAGACCGATGATTGTAGAGTGAACACACACAACTATCGAAGCTATAAACCAGAAGAAAGAATAATTACAATAGATGCATTCAAAATGAGGTGGATATGGAATGCATTATAATGGATCAAATCTTACATCTCACTAAGCTCGCAACTCTATCACTCATAGCTTACAAAGCTCCTAGCTAAGTAACATAATAGTATAAGGGTTATAATCACACTATAGAAATGGCACAATAGACATGTAGCTCCATAAGCCTCATTGAATGCTCAAGTCATAAATGGATTAGAATAAACAATACTCCACACCAAATACAAAGGAGGATAGGCCATTAAATAGTAGGTTGAGTGGACTGGTGACTCGCTAGAGAACCTGACTATGTGGGTTTTACCACTGTGGATGGAGAGGGATCTGAGGGAACACTAATGGGTTGGAGGCCTTAGTGGTACAATAACTAAGGAGACCAAGTGAAATGGAGACTCCATCCACCCACTAAGTGACCTGATGCACTCATGTGTGTATGATGACATCATGATGATGTCATAAATTACCTAATAGACCTAATATCCACATAATCAAGGTGAATTATATATGTGTAGTAAATAACTACACCAACACCCCCTTAAGTGTAGCTTAGGTGGGTAGTAGAATTAGGTCCTAATAACTATACTTAATCAAGTACCCAATTACAAATCAATCTCTCACAAAGTGTAAAAAAAGAGAAAACTGGTGGGAAAAAACTCCCCACCCAAAAAAAAATTAGAAAAAAGAAGAAGAGGAGACTAAAAGGCCCCTCAGATGATGATGTTGAAGCAATCAATACTCTAAGTATAGCTCATAATATGACAAAGGTCGATAATGAGATCTTCTACGTGAAGACTGTAGAATCTCCTTCTACATTGAACAACAACAAAAGAAAAACTCAATGTGTGTACTAAAAGTCTACCCATTCCATAATGGAATATGAATTAAATAGTATGAATATATCTGAATACGGTCCAAATCAGATATGTGGCATAGGTCTAGCAAGATTGTGAACGTAAGTTTTAGGTAATGCCACTAAAGTAGACCAATTAGAAGAATGACATGGAAAATTCATATAAGAATGTCCATGTGAAGATGAGAATATGGCTCAACAACTATCAAAACTAAAGAATGTACTATAGATGAATCCCATGACTCAGTAATTTGAATATCCACAGGAACATATAAGTCATTGAAGCTTTCAATGAATATACACATATTGGAAATAGTATACTCCAATGTACAAGACTTTGAAGGATCTAGAAGAGCAACATCTTGAATAGGGATGGAAATAGAATATGCAATAGGAAAACTAAGGTTAGGTAGAATCTCATCCTATAGTGGTGGCTTGACAAAAAGAAGAGCACTATCCACTTGCATTGTGTCGTCCAGGGAATAAAAGTATGAGGAGAGAGTACAATAGTCTCTAAAGAGATGATAGGAAGTGGATGAGGAGTGATGTAAATCTCATTAATATCTCTGAAAATACACTATAGGATGCTACAAATAGTGTTGGGACACATGATAAGTTGTATATGGTGATGTATATCCCATGAAACATGGAACAACAAGGTACCATGAACCTTGTCATAAGAGTTAGCCTACCTAATGTTCTGATCATGATCAGTCAAGTTAGGAATATATCCACATAAAAATGGAATATGATGATTTTTATTGAACAAGTGTTCCATATACGTACACCAAGAAGCATTATTGGTCTTCTCTATAAGGACCACTGGCATAGACTCAACTTTCCTCATTAATATGTATCTCTCGAGTGGAGTCCACATGACCACCACTGAGAGTAATAATGCACACTCTAGAGATGGACTTTGGATAATGCTAAAAATGAGTCTAGTCAAATGAGGAAAATTAGTGCAAAAAGTGATAATGCATGCTCAAATGGATGTCAATCTCTACTGACAATGCATCTAGGAATATAAGAGCAATTTGTTTAAGTAGTCACCAAATGGACACAAGTAATATTTATGAAAACAAAATGTGCACAAGAGAGAGAATACAGGGCCCACATCAACCTCTCAAGACAATCAGCAGTGACCCCCCCTGTGTTTACAATTACAATCATGCTCAATGTGAGGACATTAGACTCAAACGATAATATGTCCAGATAGGTATGAATAAATAGTGAACAAGTGATAATGTACATCTCATCAAATGGATGTCACACTCAACTAACAATGCATCCATGAGAATGAGCAATCAATACAATCAACCAAATTAGTACACATGAAATGCAAACAGGCAAAGCAAAAGAACATCGAGCTTTGCCAGTAATTCATCCCTATGAGGAGAGAATAATGTAATGAGTGATGAATTAGAGAAGAATAGAAATTTTTAGTTTGTTTATGAGGGGATTTATCTACCTGCCACACCGAGCCTTACCCTCCATCTTTGACTAATAAAAATATGAGGTATGTAACAAGATAGACACAATATTTTATCTTTAATATCTCCTTATTACTCCCATAAAATATATATTTTTGTAAAAAAATCAAAAAATTCATGTCCTCACAAAATAATATTCACCTCTTCGATCAAAACATAAGGCCCCCCTTCAATAATCACCTCACTTTGGAAACCCCAATATGTGCAACAAATTTATTTTGTCCTTCATAATATTGTCTCCCCACTGCCAAAATAATTTCCCCCCCCCCTAAATTTTACAATTAAATATTCATTATAATGAATAGTTAAAAGATAAGTTAAAAAAAAGGTTCCCAAAAACCACTTTTGGTGGTTTGAACTGGTGGTGGAAAGAAACTAGTGAGCAATCT
Source organism: Torreya grandis (assembly GCA_037957365.1). Taxonomy (NCBI): domain Eukaryota; kingdom Viridiplantae; phylum Streptophyta; class Pinopsida; order Cupressales; family Taxaceae; genus Torreya; species Torreya grandis. The sequence continues at coordinate 2,773,448 of JARHVA010000073.1, read as the reverse complement.
ATGATGAAGCGAATAGTCACGTGCAGCTAGTGATGGAAACTGAAACCAAAGAAAGGACAACTAGCTCCATGGAAATCAGTGAGTGGATTAGGAGGCTGGAAGAGGTAAGAGAGGCTCAACACAACTTTTAGAGACAAACATGAATAGTATGGTGGTGGTAGAGTTGGTTTGAGGTGGGAAGATTTTGATTGTCAACCAAGGATGAAGCTTACTTTACCCAAGCTCGACCTCTAAGATCCAATGGCATTGGTACAACACATTGACACATCACACACGTTGACAGTGGTGAGGTAGGGCAAAGATGAGAAAACCAGGTGAAGGTAGTGTTGAAAACCATGATTAGCTTTTGATAGTGTGGGTTGTAATGGAGATAAGAATGCTTGTGAGGAATTCTTTCAATGATATGTCCATGAACCAGATGTCATGGCATAACAGTTGTAGATGAATAAATGTTCACCCAATGAAGGTATTGAAGGACCTATGAATGAGATCCAGTAAATTAGGAGACAATGATAAATTATAGCATGTTCAACATACTCAATGTGTTTAGTGAAGGCTTCACTTGGTAAGGATTATAGGATAAACTATGAGGGAAAGAGGTTATAAGGATGACAAAGATCATGCTTGACTAGTCTTCATGCTTTGAATCTTCTCTTGACTTTATGCATCCTTCAACATGAATGGATTGATCTTAGAATGTCAATAAATAGTCTAAAAATAAACATTGAATTACATAGGTAAAAAAAACAACAAATGTAAAAGTCATTTTGAAGACTCAGCTAGCACAAAGCAATCAAAATCCAATGATAATTGTTAGGATAACCACAAATGAAGCACTCAAATCTGAAAATGCTATCTCAAAAATTTCTAATACACAACAAATCTACTCAAGTATTTCTAAATAAAAATAATAAAAATAATGGTGTTCAATATCAAAAACTTGCTCTGATACCATGTGTGAATCATCTAGAATCAGACGCCCAAGATTGGTGATTGTAGAGAAAACACACATAATTATTGAAGCCATAAACTAGAAGAGAACAAAATTATAATAGATGTATTTATAATTAGGTGGAGATGGAATTCATTATAATGTCTCAAAGCTTACACTCATTAAGCTCACAACTTACACAACTCCTAGCTAAGTAGCATAAGGTTTACAATCACACTACAAAAATGGCACAAGGACTATGTAGATCCACAAGTTTCACTAAATGCTCAAGATAGAAATGTCTTAGAATGATTAATAACCTACACCAAATACAAAGGATGATGTGATATTAAATAGGTAGGTTTAGTGGACTGGTGACTCACCAAATGACTTGAGTGCGTGGGCTCCATGGTGTATGAGCAGAGAGGGCAATGAGGGAATACTAGTGGATTGGAGGCCTTAGTGGTGAAATCAATAAGGATCCCACTAAGTAACCTCATACACTCATGTGTGCATGATGATATCATAAATCACCTAATAGACCTAATATCCACTTAAGCAAGGTGAATTATACAAGTGTAGTAAATAACTACACCAACAGCACCATGATCAGTTTCAATCTTTTATATTTATACTTTTACTTTATTTTATATCTTTCTAATGTGAATTATTTACATAGTTCTATCATTTACATAGAGTTTGGGGAATAGATTGTCTCCACTTTTATTTTGGAACAAAGCTCTAAGATGGACCTGCTGGTTGTAAAAGGTTTGGTTTCAAATGGGATGCAATTTTAATATAATATGAATAAGAATATTATTATGAATAATAACAATAATAGTAATGACAACCAAGTTATAGCCAGTTGGGAAGATAAATTGGTCATAAACTTGTTGGACATTCATTTAGACAATCATGCCTTCAAGATCATAAAAAGGAGGGTTGGGTTTTGTTATTACCTCATAATTTATCCCTAAGGAGGAATTTATTATAGAAATTGATATTTGAAAAATATCCACTTGATATGTAAAGGAAGTCAGATGAAATTATGTATATCATTACAACATGCAAAGTCTCTTACAAAATATATCACATAAGAGAAATTGAGGTATTTGAAGTGGATAAATAGAAATAAAGAGATTTTGATCCTTAAGGCAGATAAGGGTAATGTTATTTCTATCATGAACAAGAATTACTATGATGCCAAAATGAAATACCACCTATATAATAGTGGGAGTTACCAAATACTTGACTATAACCCAATGTCACTGACTACAAAGAGAGTGAAAAAAACTATTAAGACTTCATCATTAGATGACTTGCTTAAGACAAAGTTGATTTCCAAAAAAGAGGTAACCTCAAAACTCTATGGTTCCATAAATATCCATAAATAAAGTTTACCTTTTAGACCAATTATTGACACCACTAATTCTCTGACCCCACAATCTTGCCACATTCTTGGCCAAAAGATTGAAACCCTTGGTTGGAAACCTTCTTCTTTGATCCATGAGTGAACTAAATTTGTAGATATTTGTAAAGACAAATACAGGGAGGATAAATGAGTTGTTAATTATATTTTATGTAGTGTTCTTCACCAAGATTTTGATCGAATACATAGTGTAAGTAGTTATAGCTTGAGAAAATGAATAAATGGTAAGGTTGGTTGCCTCTTGTCTAATGTGTAATTTATCTTTTTAAGGGGCTATTTTTTATCAATTAGAAGGGATGAAAATGTGTTTCTCTCTTTCACCAGTGTTGTCCAACCTCTTCATTAATTTTTTTGAATAAATGGCTTATTAACTTTCTTCATAGGCACAAATGGTGGAATAAGTATGTGGAAGACACTAATTTATGTTGACAACATGATTGAAATAATATACAAAACTTTCATTCTCATCTCACCAATTTGATACCAAATATAAAATTCACCAAGGAGGTTGATGTAGAAGGGATCCTACCATTTTTAGATGTCCCCCTTTCTTTTAAAGAGGATAGCTCTTTCACTTGAAATCTCCTAAAAAAATGCACCCACATAGATGTCTAACTACATGATTATTTACACCATCACTAGGCATAGAAAGTAGGGATGTTGAAGCTACTGGATATTAGGGATTTTAGTATTTGTGATGAAGACAACTTGGAACTAGAAGTTGAGAATTTAAAAAAGGTCTTTAGGAGGAATGGTTACATGGAGAAGCAAATTTGCAGGACTATTAAACAAGTAAAGGTAGTCTTGGCAAACAACAAAATGTAGAGCCTTCAACCAAGGGCCTGATGGATTTATTACCCTACATTTATAGGGGGCTAAGATTGGTTTGTTGGATAGAGTGATTTATAGTTAGGGTAGGAAATGCTCAATAGTACACCAAATTGAATAAGACTGAATCATTTTTATATATTTGGATTTAATCTTCGTCATTAAAAAAGATTAAAAAAATTGAGGTTCTTGCATTTATTTTATTTTCTTTTATTATAATTTTTTTTTGTTACTCTCATCTTACAAGATTACAAGTCGTAATAAGGCATCTAAAATATTGATATTTTTTATTAAGTTATAAGAGGAAACAAATTTTTAGATATTTTTTTTACTTAAACTAAAATGATGTTTAATCCATTATTCATTCAGTTTTTAAGGACTACTCAAACCTTTCATGATAGAGTTAGAAATATAGATCAAGTTTTATACAAAATTGAAAATTCTATCAATGAATATGATATCATCATGAAAAAAATTAATCCCATGAATTAGAATAGGTTTAAGATGCAACAAACGAACAATTTCAAATAGGAGGCTCTAGAAGAGATTAGACAAGATAAAATTTGAGTGGTGCAGCAATTGAAAACCTCAAAAAAATAATCCCATGAATTAGAATAGGGTTAAGATGCAACAAAGGAACAATTTCAAATCAGAGGTCTAGAAGAGATTAGACAAGATAAACTTTGTGTGGCACAACAATTGAAAATCTCAGCGAAGTCATTGAAAGTGTTGACATAAATTTGGGGGCAATTTGATTGTTACCTTCGAGGTAAACTGAAATATCCCCAACTGGGATATTTTGGAATTTATTGAAAACTCGTTACAAATACTTCATAAAATTCAAATACTCAAAGTACATAAAATATTAAACTCTAAAAACCATACTATATTCTTATTTCAATATAACATAATTATAAATGTTGTAATATGGTGTATAGTTACATATAATGCAACACACATACATATTAAAACTGTAACTATGAAATACAACAAACATACTATCACTGCATCTTATTGAACCTCTGTTGTAATCTTTAAATAAGATCACCCACATGAACCAAAGGGTTTTCATCCTCTGATTATGCAACTAATGGATTACCATCCATTGATCACTAAATAATTACAAGGGATTTCATCCTTTAATCATGAAAATTATTTACAAGGAGATCAAACCTCATACTTATAGAGTTTTCCCAAGAAGAAGTAATAGGAGAGGGACTATGAGAAGAGATAGAATATGGAACCACATTTCCATGCAGGCCAAAATGTATACTATTGGGCATGCTTTAACCCATGTTCAAGGGTCAAAGAGAAAGGAATCAAAGGGAATAGGATCATCTCCTTCTCTCATGCTTCCATAATGACACCTCTTTTACCCATGTGAAAGGGGAATCAATGATGGGAACCTTGCATCATTCACCTATGTACCCACATTCCTCCAAGAGTGTTCTCAACAACCTTATAACTTCTCCACACACTCCTCATCATGATGCCAACAAGAAATGCATCATACTCCTTCCTTTGACCTTTTCCACCAAGGAACAACATCAAGTGGTCAATAAAGCAATTAGATTTACCTCTTTAGTAAAGTGGTATGACCCACTCCATGCACATGCTCTTGACCCCATGTGAGAATCTCATGTGAGCCATGCCACCTCATCCATAAGCCACCTCCTCTATTGCATCATCACCTACATCATTTTCCACATCACCATGAATAATGATACATGAATAGTATCAGTGAATAGTACATATCAATAGCAACTTGTGAATATTTTTTGACACACAATCATTCACTTATAACACCCAATTTATCAAAATTAAATAGGCTAGTGGTCTTCTTAAATTATCTCATAGGTAAAATGGGAGCATTACTAATCCTTCCTTCCTAAATATTTCTTGTCCCCAAAAAATCTAATCAACTTCATGGATCAAAACACTTGGATCTCAAACCAATTGTGGGAATCAACAATTCCCAATCCTTGAACCTCTTTCGAATATAGTTACTCCACCATGCAAATATTGTGATACTCTAATGTTATTAGGGGTTAAAATCCCTACATCAAGGGATGCCATAGTAAGCACTCTCTCCATCCTAACTGCAACATCCCTATCTGCACCACATGTTTGGGCTAAAAATAATCTTAGTTTCTCCAAATCATGTTTGTTATGTGCCATGATCATTACACCTTCTTGGTCATGTGCATATATTCACTCCTTACTCCTAAGAGTCTCTTTATCAACACTCATGGAAAATTTCTTCTCTAGCATACCTTAGATTTCAACTTCTTCATAGATTTTAGCTTCTTCATAAGGATGATCCTCTACAACCATCTCCTTGTGTTCACTTGCATGAACAACCTCCACATCCAATGTTGGAAACTCTACTTGGTTATTTTCTTCATTCATTGGAAAATATTCCTTATGTGGCTAGGACTCAATCATAGTAATATTGATGGGTGCTCTTTGAAAAGGAATATCTTCTTCATCTACCTCTAAGATGGTGGATTCCTCCGTACTTACCTACAAATATTTTACTTCCCTCTTTTGAATTAGCAACTTGAAGATTTGCTCATGTCATTGAGCAAGTTCAATTATTCCTTGCATTATGATAATCATATCCATGTTTCTTATCTTCAATATCTGTAAAAGGTTAGTTTCCTAATAGGTTAGTAGGATACATAGCTCTGATACCACTAAAATATCCCCAAATGGGATATTTAGGAAAGCGACTAATTTTTCCTTAATTAGAAACTACATGTAAATAAAATTAGGCAATAATCCACGAACAACACAATATACTTCACAAAAAAACTACAAACTTATGATTTCCTAATACAAATAACTGAATTACAAATAATATTCTTTGGGACAATATTCATAAATAACAACTCTTACATAGAATGATTATAATGTTGACATATAGTCACACTTACATAGAATGCAAGACCACAAATCCTCACACATATTAAAATGTGATGTTACACATAACACATAAACCAATAAGATAAATATATAAACTCAATTGATGTAGAAGCCTACAACTTTACACAAACTAGATGAACTTCACTGAAAGACCTAAAAATAATACACTCTACACATTGGGACTCTGAATCTTCTTTAAATCACCTTCACAATATTTGAATGAGATTTTCCTTCTAAAACAAAGGGGTTTCATCCTTTGATCTAAGAAGCAATGGGTTTTCATCAATTGATATCAATCTTTATTGGGTTTTCATCCAAAGAAAAAGCTTGAATGAACAATAGTTTAAACAATGTCATTAAGATTTGAAAGAGAGATATGAATTTGCAATAGATGATTTACAAGGAGAGACAGATTCATACTTATAGAATTTTACTTGGAAGAAGGAATGGGAGATGAATTGTGAGCAGAGAGAGAATGTGGCACCAAATTTCCATGTGGGCCAAAATGTATACTTTTAGGCATGCTTTAGCCAATGTGCAAGGGTCAAAGAAAATAGAATCAAAGGGGACAAGATCATCTCCTTCTCTCATGCTTCCATAATGATGCTTTTTTTACCCATGTGAAAGTGGAATCAATGATAGGAACCTTGCATCATTCACCCATGTGCCCACATGCCTCCAAGAGTGTTCTCAACAACCTTTTGACTTCTCTACACACTCCTCATCGTGATGCCAACAAAAAATGCACCATACTTCTTCTTTTTGCCTTTTCTACTAAGGAACAACATCAAATGGTCAATAAAGTAATTAGATTTGCCTCTTTAGTGGAATGGTATGCCCCACTCCATGCACATGTTCATGACCCCATGTGAGAATTTACAGTGGGCCATGCCACCTCATCCATAAGCCACCTCCTCTATTGCATCATCACCTGCATCACTTGCCACATCACCGTGAATAGTGACATGTGAATAGTGCTAGTGAATAGTACATATGAATAGTGTTCTGACACATAATTAATCTCTTACAACACCCAACTTAGCTTATGGGAATTAAATAGGCTAGTGATCTTCTTCAATTATCTCATAGGGAAAAATGGGACATTAATAAACATATTTCATGCTACCATTTATAAAACTAAATTTGAAGCTTTGTATAGAAGAAGGAATTATTTATTAATTACAATTTCTTTAAAAAATGTTGTTATTCAATATTTGGAGAGCTAAACATGATTTTGGCTTCACGAGTGAATATTGAAGTTTTGTTTTATAATAGTATGGAGGAGTCATGACAGTAAATTATTTTTATCAAACCCTGCATGTCTTAGGATTGAAAATATTGGGGCAAGAACCTCTCCCTTTCAATAGGGTAGGGCATGAGAGCGACCTCAACACGGCGGAGATGTCACACAAAAGAAGAAGAATTATTGAAGGAAATATAAAGTTATTAAACCAATAGGGAATGTGAGACATCATATAGTCAAGGAAACACTTGTATATTTTTCCTATATTAAGTTTACCATGTAGACTTTATATGTATCAAATTATATCTACAAATATAGATTTCAAGTCTCTCTATAGGACCCATCATCATTGGCTTCAAACTTATCCTTGATGATGGGTTTTACAAAGAAATGGACTTATCCATGTAATTCATTCCCAAAAACTACCATCCTATAGTACATTGCAAAGTTACACTCAAAATAAAAATATAATTTCTAAATTTATATTTTAATAGGGTATAGAGATCCACCAACAAATAATTGAAAGAAAATTTTGGTTAAATGTTTTAGTTGTGATTAACATGACTGAAATTTTTGCCAATTTTAATGTATAGAAGGAAAGTGCATTGTTCGAATGATGTACTCAAAGAAATAATGTTTAAAAGACATACAATGTAAATCAATAGTAAGGATATCCTTAACCTCTGAGCTATAGAAGCATTCCATAAACAACACCAATCCATGTAAGCTTCCTATATGGTCTATGTCCACATAGCTAAGCAGGCCTATTAGATGATGGCTAGAAATGTTTTACTCGCATGAGTGAAACATGTTGCATTATTCCCTGTAATGATTATTTACATATGCAAAGTTGGGTCATAACATAGAATTTTTGACAGAAGCCTCCATGCCAATAAAATGACCAATTTGACTTTTTGACTTTTTTCCATTTCAATGTTACAAGGACATCAAAATTTTTATTCTCTTGTAATTTAAGCAAGTTTATATATGTCAAAATTTCAATGTTTCTTGTGCATAATAAAAATAAAACCCAATTTCTATTGAAAATGGTCCATTTCAAGACAGAGCTGAAGGCTCGTACACATAATTTAATTAGTCAACCAACACATTTTATTAATCAAACTTCATACAAATATTTAGGAGACATATATCCTATAATTGGGATGCCCTAATCCCTACAAAATCTCAACTTATTAACCAAATAATTAATAGCAATATGAGATAAATTGTTTGCTATTAACAATATATCTAACTAACAAACTATTTTGCCCAATAATAACTTTATCATATTGACCATATGATAACTAAAAACTAATAGTAAATAGATATTTATCACATAGTAAAAACTAATTACCATGGGAACTCTAAATTTCCAACATTACCTCCCTTAGACATCACATGGGAAGAGGAATCACAAACACTAAATACTATATTACCCTCCCACACGATTGACATGCAGATGTCGGGTTCGCTTGAAAATATATCCGATACATAATTTTTTAATTTTACTTTTTTTACAATTTTTAACAATGGACCCAAAAAAGCTTCGACTTTATACTCTTTAATAATAATGACAAACTTTATCAACTTTAACTATTTTGACATAAAATAGACTCTTAACACTTTTTTAATGACTTTAACCAATTTGACACAAATACAAAACTCTAAACTTAAAATGGACACTTAACATTAACACTTGACCCCTATTATGTTGACAATAATGACCCTAAATTCTAAATAATATAATAATAACCTTAATATACCAAAAAAAACAAAATTGTCCATATGACTCAACTAGACTATTGACCAAAGTATAAAACATTTACATAATGCATTATAGACCCTATAAAATAAAATATAGACAATCATTAAACAAAAAAACTATAGTCTTAAAAATATAGAACTTAAAAACTTGACCAAAACATATAACCAATAATAATAATACCTAAAACAAAACATGACTTTTATAAAACCAAACAAGAAATGCAAACTACGGGCATCAATTTTTATCTAAAGCAAAATGAAATGGGGGTGTCTCTTAGTGAGATGCATGCCCCAAATTATTTAACAACTAAATAAGTAAATTAATATAAATTTGGATTGTAAATGACCCAATAAACTTCCCTTGATCCAAAGGGGAATATAAGATGAAAAAACTAGAAAAATGACTTTGAATTCATCAAATAAACTATGACACAACTGTAATTGGTTCATTGTAACTCATGGTACTAATCAAAACTGGTACCACTTTATACAGAGGCTTGCCCTATGAGTTATGGAATAAAGGTTGATGAACATGATCAATGCCTTCTCATCCTTTTTGATAATCCATATCATATTGTAGTAGCACCTGATTAAGGCTTATCCTACTACATCAACCTGCATAAGGCTCAACACATAAACCCAACCATGTGACCAACATATATTATCTATGGCACATCTCATAGATGCCCAACAATCATTGATGACCTTTGTCCAAAATTATTAGTGCTAACAGCCCTTGTCAACTCGTATTAACATTGAAGACTGATCAAAGACTAGCTAATTATATATCATCTCCCCCTATCAAGTAAGAGATGAGAAAATTAGATAAATTCAAACCAGATTTAGTTCATCATAAAATCACATAACTAGATTTTAAATGTGTGAAAATCATATTTAATTATGCACTAACATGCATCAAAAAAATAATTCTTCAAATCATAGTAATAGAAGGCAATAAAGGAGAGAATAAAAATAGCAATAACACATAACACAGATCTATCGTGATTCACCCAATGTGGGATACATCCATCAAGAAAGTACCCAAATAAAATCTATAACAAAAAAAGATTACAAAGAACATCTCACAAAGATAGAATATCTCCTCCTGAATTTACAAATGAATTCACAAAATTACTGATCCAAATCTATCAATAATTTTTCACATATGTTATGCTACACCTGAACCTGCACAATACTATACCACAAGTTGTTATACCACACCCAAATAAACACATCACACTGCAAATCAAAACATTTACACTCTGCAAATAAACACATCACACAAGATGCAAATCAAAACATTTACACTCTGACTTTATCTCTAAATCCACACCAAACTTGTATAATATCAACAAATGAGGAAATCCACCTAACAAGGAGAAAACTTTCCATCCTTATCCAAGATAGTCTCTATCCATAAGGTAGCATGCCATAATCCACCTATTCAAGCTTATCTTATACCATTGTCATGGAGCTTGTTTCAAGACATACAAGCTCTTCTTTAGTCTGCACACATAGTTCTCCTTCCCTTTCACCTCATATCCCTGTGGTTACTCCATATACTACTCTTCATCCAAATCACCATAAAAAAAAGTAGTTTTCACATCTAATTATTCTAAGTGAAAATCCTCAATTACAACTAAACCAAGAATATTCCTAGTAGAAGTCATTTTTACAATATAAGAAAAAATCTCATCAAAATCAATACCTTATTTTTGTGCAAACCCCCTGACCACCATCTTGGCCTTATACCTTTTTCTCCAATCATCCTCTTCTTTTATTTCCTGAATAACCACTTGTTTGACAATGCACTATTGCCCTTGGGTAACCTTACCAAATCCCATGTTTGGTTCTCCATGAGAGATATATGCTTCCTCATTCATGGCTTGCTCCCACTTCTTCCCAGCATCTACCTACATTGCTTCCTCATACCACTTTGGTTCTCTATTGTCAGTGAGTAATAAATAATTCAAAGGAGAAAAATGTTCAAGTGCTTTTCTTACCCTAGAAGACCTTCTTACCATAGGAGTTTGGTGTCCTTGTGTAGAAGGTTCCTGAATTGATGTATTAGATACTTTACCATCCATAATGTCATCTAATACTCTGTACTCTTTCTATTCATATTCCTATTCTTGCAACTTATTCTTATACATGACTTTTTCATTAAAGACTACATCTCTAGACCAAAATATTTTCTTATCTTTAGTGTTCCATAAACAGAAACCAAAGTCATCCTCACCATATCCAACAAATGTGCATTTTTTTGATTTTGCCTCTAACTTGGTCCTATCCTCTTTCTTAATAAGAGTAAAAGCCTCACATACAAAGACTCTAAAAAGAGAATAATCAACATTCTTACCAGACCAAGCTTGTTTAGGAATGCCTCCATCCAAAGTCATAGAAGGTCCTCTGTAAATCAAATAAACTATCATGCTAATTACTTCTACCCAAAATTGTAAAGGCAATCCTACATGTAACCTCATGTTCATAGCACGTTCCATTATTATTCTATTCATCCTTTCAAATACCCCATTCTACTATGGAGTTCTTGGAAATGTCTTATGCCTATGAATTCCATTGTTATAATAATAATCAAATAAAGCATTATTACAATACTCACCTCTACTATCTGATCTGATACATTTCAACTTGAGACCTATTTCATTCTCAACCAAGGCTTTCCACTTCTTAAAAGTTTCAAATATATCATATTTATTTTTAATGCAATAAACCTAAACTTTCCTAGTTGCATCATCAATAAAAGTGAAATAATAATTGGAACCACCAATAGAAGATACCTAAGTTGGTCCTCATACATCAAAATGTACCAACTCTAACTTGTGTTCTTTCTTTGTGGGTCCAAATTTCAGGAACTTAACCCACTTATATTTCCCATACACACAATTCTCATATAAGTATAAATCAATGTCTTTTAATCTAGGCAACTTGTCTTTCAAGATCTTCAAGCCCTTATGGCTCATATGACCAAGCTTGTAGAGCCACATAGTTGCATTTCCATCTGCAACAACTAAATCAGAAGAATCAACACTACTATTCAAATATAAATTACTAAATTTATTACCCCTCAAAACCACAAGAGAACCTTTGGTAACTTTCTAAGAATCTATAATAAACATTACTAAACAACCCTCACTACCCAATTTCCCCACTGAAACTAAATTTCATCTCAACATAGGAACATGTCTAACATCCTTAAGTAGCCATATGTTCTTATTATACATTTTAACCTCAACACAACTTTCCCTACTATCTCACATGGTTCATCATCACCAAGATAAACATATCCTAAATTTTCTTAAACATAATCAGTAAAATAATGCCTATGTGGGGTGGCATGGAAATAAGCCCCTAAATCTAATACCGAAGACTCAGAAAAATTATCCATAGAAATAATTAAGGCATCCTGACATGATTTACTTGATGCCACATTTACCTCATTCATTTCCTCCTTGTTGTCATTCTTATCCTGAAGTGACCAGTAATCCTTCTTTGAGTGTCCACTCTTCCCATAATGCCAGCATATCATCTTGGCTCTAGATTTGGATTTAGATCTACTTTTTGACTTTCCACTATGTCCTTTGCTCTTGTCCTTTTTCCTCCCTCTAGTTTCAATAGATAAAGTATTACTTGAAGATGATTAGCTAGTGCTTTTCCTTCACATTTTTTTGCTAAGAATCACACTTGCAACATCCTCAAAATTTAAGCTTTATTTGGCAGGGACTACATTACTCACAACCATAACCAAACTATCCCATCTATTAGGCAAAAAACAAAACATCACCAAAGCTCTAACTTCATCATCAAACTTAATTCCAATAGAAGTGAGTAGACTTACAACCATATTAAAATCATTTAAATGACTATCAATAGAACCATTCTCAGACATTTTCATATTAAACAATATTTTCATAAGAAAAATTTTATTTGAGGTAGAGGGTTTCTCAAACAACTTTCTAAGCTTATTCATGAGATCCTTTGTAGATTTCTCATCTGAAATGTTGAGTGAAATAAAAGATGCAAGGCATAACCGTATGGCTCCCAATGCCTTCCTATCAATCAATGTCTAATCTACATCACTCATAGCTATAGATTGTCCTCTTTTCCCCTCCAAGGGGATATGAAGTTCCTTTTAATACAGGTAATCTTCTATTTGCATTTTTCCACAAACCAAAATTCTTTCCATCAAATTTCTCAACTCTGAATCTGATCTCCTCTCCTATAGCTCCCACTCAAACTAATAACCCTTTCTTTGATTTACCACTTCAAAAAAAATAAACACCATCAAAGTTATGATACCAGTTGTTAGGAATTAGATAAATTCAAACCAAATTTAATTCACCATAAAATCACATAACCAGATTTTAAATGTGTGAAAATTATATTTAATTATGCATTAACATGCATCATAGAATAATTACTTAAATCACAGTAATATAAATCAATAATAGAGAGAATAAAACCAACAATAACACATAACACAAATCTACCATGGTTCACCCAATGTGGGGTACATCCACCAAGAAAGTCCTCAAATAAAATCAGTAAGAAATAAAGATTACAAAGAACCTATCATAAAGATAAAATATCTCCTCCTAAATTCACAAATGAATTCGCTAAATTTTTTATCCAAATTTATCAACAATTTTTCCCATATGCTATGCTACACCTCCACCTAAACCTGCATAATACTATACCACAAGTTATTATACCACACCCTGCAAATAAACACATCACACGGTAAATCAAAACATTTTCACTCTGACTTATCTCTAAAGCCACACCACACCTGTATAATATCAACAAATGAGTAAATCCACCTGACAAGGAGAAAACTTTCCATCCTTATCTAAGATAGGCTCTATCCATAAGGTAACATGACATATTCCACCTATTCAAGCTTATTCACAAGCTCTATCAAAAAGGAACATGCCAACCTTATCTTTCCTCCTCCAAAGGGCACAACTTATAGTGTCATGTGATAATAACCAACTCCTTGAAATGATGAATTTAATTCCACTTTCAATAAATAACTAATCTCCCTAAAAATAAGGAAGTCGATCCCACTTCCAATAAAAAAGGAAGTCACATGGAAATAAATAAAGATCACAATTAATTCCCTAAAAATAATGAAATCAATCCCACTTCCAATAACATGGAAGTTAACATGGAAATTATTAAATAAACATTTAATAATATTCCACTCACATGTGGAGTACATGAGAAATGTGTTTCCCACATCTTTGAAGCTCTCTAAGCCCCCAAAACATGTCACCATGGTCATGTGATATCCCCAAAGGGCTCCACACATAAACCCATCTATGTGACCAACCTAAATTATCTATGGCACATCTCATAGATACCCAATAATCATTGATGACCTTTATCCAAAATTATTGGTGTTAGAAACCCTTGTCAACTTGTCCTATCATTGAAGACTGATCAAAGACCAACCAAATCTATATCATCTCCCATTATAAGTAAAAGGTGCATAAAGAGAAACAAAATCAAACAACACTGTCTACTTCATGTCATGACTATCAATGATATAAATCCAAAAAAATGAATGCAAGCTAAAAAATTCTACTATAATAGATCCTGGTATTGAGCCTAGTATCTTGAACAAGATGGGTGAATCATTGATCACTCAAAACATGCTATCAAGTCCATCAAGACCATAGGCATATACTATATTGGTTGCCTCATGAATAAATGAAGGGATAGAATAACCAAAATAATTAGAGTAGCTAGAAGATGTACCACTAGAATTACCAACATAATTTACTTCAACCTTGTTTTTTGTGGGGATCATGGGTATTGAAGAGGACATAAATCAACAAGATGGTCAATTCTACCACATTTATAACATCTTGGTTATCTCTAATGTTTGTGAGAACTATAAGATGAATTATCATTGTTACAACCATTAGTCTTAGAATAATTAGTGTGGTGATGTTTGTGTTTCGAGAACTCTAGAGAGTGTTGTGAATGATGTCAATGAGAGTGGCAATGTGTATGTCTTATAGGCTACTGAGTAGGGTATTGTGTAGAATGTTTTGGTTACAATTTTTGGAAATTTATTGGACCATGTCCTTTCTATAGTTGGTGTTTCCTAGCCTTTGTGAATTAGGCATCTTTCATTGGCAATTTTTTTTCTTCACAATTTGACACACATGTTAAGTGAACAATTCAAAAATAGAATCAAATGTTGTTCTATTAAGCTTATCAATATTTCGCAACATTTTTAAAAAATTAGTATAATTAGCATTGAGGCCATTCAAAATTATGTAAAGTTCATGTCATCATATATCTTGTTGCCTATATTACAATACTCTTATTTCAGAGTTTTCATAAGGGAGAGATATTCAAAAACATCTTCTTTAGCACTAAGCTTGTTATTTAACAACTACATTAGGATATAAATCTTTTATAGGTAGTTTTTTGTCATATATATTTTTTCATGTTTTGTGATATTTTTAGGCATTAGATTTAATGGCTTCAATGTGAATAATCACTTGAGCAGAACATGATGATTTGAGAAAATTAAGGGCACACTTATCACATTTCTAATATTCAAGTTTTTTTGCATCATATGTGGGTTGTTGAGTTTATTTTTCAAATATCTCCCAAATGTCATTGAATATGAAAGTATTTTCTATGTGTAAGCTCCATTCTTTGTAGTTTTTGGGAGTAATCATCTATTTTCAGAAATAAGACTCACAATTTTAACCATAATCACAAAAATATAGAAATAAAAAGGAATGCTACTTGGGATTTTTCCTTGACCCTCATATATAGATTTAGAAAAAAATAACTATGATTCAGGGACCTATCTAGGTATAATTCAAAAAATAAATTACACCCTTATAGTGCCTTTATATAAAATAAGGTCAAATTTTAGTTTGACCCAAAGATATATCTAATGGGTTTTGAAACCTTGACTCTCTCTTTTATAGAGTGACTAACAAAATTTCAATATACAACTCTCCTTCAACCAATATGAAAATACAAAGGAAAAATATTTTATTTATCCTGGATTTTTTGATTTAAAAATAAAATAAAATTTACATGTAAGTGAAATGTTTTTACTCAACTTTATCTAGCAGATAAAAATTGTGCATTCCTTCCCTTGTTGGGGCTCACATGAATAAATAATATAAAAATCAAAGCATTATTTAAATTTATAATGTAGTATTTTGCACCATACTTTCTTGGAACACCATATCATAGATATTTTGCATCAAACTGTACCAAAATGGAAGAGAATCTACCTAAGTGCATACAAGAGGTCGTATAGGGATTTTGTTGAAGTTTACAAACCCTTTAAAATAACAAATATAATGCATAGAGTGCTATGGATGCACACATATAGTTTTTATTTAACCTTAGGTCATATAGAGGCCTTATCATACCACTATAGATTGTGATCTTTTGTACCTTACAAAGGTAGATTGAAATAATGTTGAATCATACAATTGATTGTATAGGGGTTTCAAGGGATGTAATCAGAAAAGAGAGATGTAAAATATCATATAAATTAGAAATATGTGTTTGTAGAGTTTTTAAAAATGAACTCAGGGCATAAAGATGTTGAGAAACATCATAAAAATTCTTATGAAACTGATTTTAAACTATTTCCAATGAGTTAAAGTTCAAACAAATTAGGTTTATGTGAATAAAGATGCCATACAGGGTTGTTGGAAGTCATACACGAGGATTTATAGGGAAAAAAGCTTTGGAGACAAACAAACTTCATATCTTCATGGCTTCTCTCTCCTTTGTAACTTCAACCATCAAGCTTGTACTTTCAATCCTCCATACATCGATGAACCAGGCTTTGGTACCACTATTGGGATCAAATAATGGAGGAATATAAAAAAAATTATTGAATATAAGCATTGATCTTTATAAGGTACATCATCCTTTTATAACATATGAAAGTGGTTGTGAAAACTAACTAACAATAGATTTAACTAATATGAACAAACTAATAACCTAATACATAAATGAAATGGTAATTTATGATTACCATTTTACCTCAAGAAAATATAATGAGGTTGTCTCCTAGTGAGATGCATTCCCTAAATTATTTAACAATAAATAAAAAGAGTAAATATAACCTTAGATCACAATGATGCAATAAAAACTATTATCATAAAGGAAAATTCATAAAAGTTATTTAGATAATTAAACAATCGTATAATTTGAATAGGGATGAAAGCTTACAAATAACTCATGAATAGATTATGCATGGAAGCCCAACATTAATAAACTAAAAAGAACATATTTTTAATAAATTTTAAGACAATCATATTGAGGATGAAATCTCATTAATTAAAAATTAAATAATTAAAATATTTAATAAAATATTCTAAATACCTACTACTATTTGATATATGAGAATATACTTCTAGATATAATGAAAAAAATTTAATAAAAAAAATATTCACAAAATTATATCAATAAACAATTTTCACTTATTTGACATGGACAATGGAAATACTCTTACTCTTACATACTATTAGGTTACAATAATTTTAAAGAGGACTTTTGATCCATTATATTCCTATTCTACTTTTCGTAGATACATTTTTCTCTTACATGATATTTAATGTGTATGCATATATTTGAATGTTATATGTCAATTGTGATTATTTGTATATTTCTTGTATTAAATGTTCCAATGCTTTGCTTGATTTGTTTTTGTAGCATGTCATGATACTGTGAATACTCATTGCAAGAAAATAATGGAATTTGTCTATGAGCTTTACTTTATTTGGTATTTTGTTTATTTGAGTTTCTTGTAAACATAAAACATATGCCTTCATGAGTTGATAATCACATACTATACTTTTTACGTACAATTGTTTACTACTTATGTTCAATGAACATATAATGAAATAGTTACACATTTTTTAACTGAGGTCATATAAGAATTTCCATTGTTTACATTGTTAGAGTCTTTGCATTTCTCTTTGTAATTCATAAGATACTATGAAGTTTTTTTTCCAATTTATTTATAACATAAAATGATTTTATAATTTTGACTTGAGATAGGGAAGTATAAAAAAGACCATGATACTTCACTTGATGAATGTTAAAAGCTAAAGCATCCATTGTTATTCCTTGTGATCTATGAATTGTTCTTGCATGTGCTATTTGCATAGGGAATTGTTCTCACCTAATTATTATTTTGTTTATATATATATATATATATATATATATATATATATATATATATATATATATATATATATATATATATGATTCTTATCTTTATTTATGTATTTAGTATAAAAACATTTTATTTTTTGTCATTGAAATTTTCCAATGTTTATATGGTAGAAATGTATCCACCCAATGTGATTAATATCATTTGTGTAATATTTGAAAATGCCATCTGCACCATTACCTAACCCATCAAGTATATTATAATTTCCACCAATCAATTCTACTAGAATATGTTTTTTAATAGTCATCATGTTTGCTAATATTAGTTTTTTACTATCTATGTAATTGTTGTCAATTTCATTGTTATAGGTATGGTTGATTGCATTTAGCATGTACATCTCTCCTTGTAATATAGTAAGCATTTCTCCATTATGAATATTGACATCTTTATTGCTATGAAAAAAATATGGAAATGTTGGATCAAGTGGATTTTTATGGTATACAAACATATAATAATCCTTAGGACATTCACAAAATAATGTAATATTGTAAGTGCATAAACATTGATGAAAATTTCTTAAAATAAAAAAACTTTATAAATTGTAGCATAATTTTTATGAGCATCCTATTTATTTATTTTAAAGTTTTTTAGTATTGCTCTTGAAACTAAGAGTTTGGGCATCAACCATATTGTTATTATGGATCTCCTAAATAATACTTGTGGCCCAAAAATAGGTATTAGGTATGTTGTTAATAGTATTAGTGAGTTTTAAAATAAAGAATGAGCCTCATATAAAATGCAGTATGGAGTCACTGGTCATGGGTTTCAATTGTGTTATAGCTAACAATTTACATTCTTTCCATTTAAAGAACTCTACTAAATGAAAAATTTATGTCATTCCTTGTGGCATAACTTGCACCTTTAGACCAATTTATAGTTGTAATACATGTTGATTTAAATATAATATATATAATATTGTATATTTAATTATCAAAATATACTATAATAATATAATATAGTTTACACCAATATATATTAATGTGCTAAATAATAATATTAATATAACATTATATAATTTTGTTAGTGTGAAAAGGGTTCTCACCCAAACTGGTTTCACCCTTGGGTGCATTGGTTTTAACTTTGGGTGAGTTATACTCTTTTTAACTATTAACTTTACTTAGGAGTTAATAATGTGCACATATATTTATCACATAATTAGATGGATAATTATAAGCACATGTGTTTGTGCACAATCTAGTCACTCCACATAGGTGGACAACACCCCACTATGTGTTGTCCACCACCTTGTATCCTATTTTGGTGTGTGCACATGGAGGTGAGATACCCCACTTTGGTGTGTGCACATGGTGGTGACATGCCCACTATGGATTTTCTACCCCTCTCTTTCCTATATATTGATCACTCTTGTAGTGCATTTGTAATGAGTAAATGAGTAATGAGGAAATGAAAAATCAATGAATGAAGGAATTCATGCATTTGCTTTGTACATGAGTTTTGTATTCTAATAAGAATATAGTCTATTATTCTCATTCTTATTTCCTAGCATAAGTGCTTTCCATAGGAATGTTAGATTCTATCCTAATCTCACAAAATACCAGAGCTTATTAAGTACCTAGGGTAGCCTTGTAGGGTCTAAATCTATTAATTTCTCTTATTGTCAAGTATGTTCTTCTCTTTCATCCATAAGATGGTCCTAAGAATTAGAAAGATGTGAGAGGAATAACCAGATTCTAAGGGAGTTCCATAGAGTGTTTAGTTACAGGTTCTCTTCTTGGATCTTGATTGAAGCACATTAGAGCTCACCATCACATTCAAAACATCTTTTAGCACTCTCAGTTTGTTCTAGTTGAACATTGGATGCTCCATCAATAGGTTTTTTTTATAGAAGCTCTACATGCATCTAGAGAAGCAATTGAACAAATTTGAAGGTTTTCCTCCAAAATACATTTTTTCCCCTTCAAATTGTAGTTTTTTCCTCAAAAATCCTCCTCCAAATTTAATTTCTCAAAAATTCAGGTTTTCCGGTCTCATTGTAATTTTTTTATTTACCAATTTTTATTGTCAAAAAAAATTGAAAATTTTATATAAAAAATATGTCAAAAATAAAAAATACAAAAAAATGATATTAAAAATAAATAAAAATAATCACATAAAAAGGTGAGTTTTTCTAATATTGAAAATTTAAAAAAAAATCAAAACACAGGCCTATGGCCTGCATCGTCTAAGCATAGCCAAATGCAGGTTGTAGGCCTGCAGCCCAAGGCCAAAGGCCTTTTGGGTGAGGCTCACCCTAATGCAAGCTAAAGACCCTTTTGGATGGGGTTACCCCAAACACCAAGGCTATAGGCCTTTGGGTGGGGGTTGCCCCAACCATGCCTGAATTCTTCTCCTTTTTTAATTTTTTTTTCAAAAAAACTGCCTCAATTTTTTTGTTCTTTTTGCATTAAAAAAACAAATTGTCATTTTCAAAATATCCATTTTTTCAAAAACATAAAATCCCACAAAATAACTAGTTTTTTTAAAAATCAGGTTCACCAATTATAGTTATTTATACACATCTAGTATGCTGAAATTTTTTCAATAACTATTTTAGAAATATAGACAAATTTCGGCAAAATTCCTCTAAATTGGCGGCTCTCAACATTTGCTAACCATTCCATTAAATCTAGCGTATTTCTATAAAATTAGCAAATTTCTCTAAATCTAGTAGAGTTCTACTAAATTTGGCTATAGTTTCACTACATTTTATAGATTTATAGATTCAGTGGTAGTTTTGCTAAATCTTGGGAATTTGTGGGTGACCCCTCTCCAGGTAGTTTCAAAATTGTAGTTCAACTTTAGAAGGCTATATCTTGAGCTTTGGACCTCTATTTTTCAAGATTTTTTTTTTATTTCGACTAATTTTTCATTCTCTCTACACTAGTATAGATGGTTCATATTCTAGTGCCTGGTTTTTCAAAAATTATAGATTCTCACAAGTGACACTGCCTAGTTCTTATTTTGGGAACTTCAAAGCTACATAACTTTTGCATACGACCTCAAATTGAGGCACTTATTTTTTTGAAAGTGCATCATTTTTTGTGTAATTTTTAGTGGTAATGATAATTTAACTTAGTATTGTTCCAAAATTATACTTTTAGTATATGCTAATTTTATGAGGATTTATACAACATTGAAGTCAAGTCCACTTTACGTTTATTGCCGGTGGAAACTATAAATACACTAAATATAAATTTCCAAATTATTTTCTTATTTTTATTATGGGTACTTGTGCACATTTATTTCACTTGATATTTTATTTCATATTGATCAATGTAAAACCCATAAGTAGGCATGGAACATCTTTAAGAAATTGTATGGTCAAATGGATGAGGCTAGGGGGTATCAAATTGATAATGAACTCTCTAATATCGATCCATCTTTTTTTTACCACATTTAGGACTATCACTAAGGTGAATCAACTCCATGCGCAACTCAAAGAATGTGGACTTGATAAAAAAGATGTTCAATTAATTTTCAATGTGCTTGGTAAACTTCCTACTATATATGTTATGTTTGTATCTAGATTTCATACTCATCATCTGATAATAGGCAGGCCTATGTTATGCCCACATTTGAGTCCTTTACTAAAATTATAATGCTTGGTCAAACCAAGTTTCTCACTATGGGTCTTCTCAAGAAATCTAAGTCACAATCATTGATGGTTGGACCTCCTCAACATTCATGAGGTACTAAGTAGCAGAAATAATAATTACCCAAGCCAAAGAAGGCACCTCCATAGTCTTCACATCCTGCACCAACAACATCAAAATCCTACAAGAAGTATAAAAAAATTTAGAAGAAGGGATGACCATCTTGCTCATACTGTAAGAAACTTGGTCATGATGAGCATCAGTGTCATGCTAAGCAACTTGATGAATTGAAGCATTTAGTCAAGAAGAAAAATATTAATTTTGCATCATCTTATATAAAGGAATACTCTCCTTCTACTTATTCACAATCAAATAAAGGGAAAGGTCAAGCACTTGTTATAGTCGACAAGTCTTCTCAAAAGTGGATACTTGACTTTGGGGCCACACATCATATGGGTTCTAATTGATAATTTTTTTCTTCACTGGATCCTTGTTCATTACCTCACATTGTCACAGGAGATGATACACCAGTGGAAGTTAGTGGAAAAGGATTGATTGCAATGCAAGAAGGCACTTTTTTGGAGGTACTAAATGTTCCATATTTATGTGTCAACCTTATATTGGTCTACCAGATCACACATCTTGGGAATGGAAAGAAATATGAGTTCTTCCTTGATTCAATAGAAATTCAAAATCTTGAGGATGATGCCTTAGTTGCAATGGGGAAAGTTGATCATGAGTCTCAATTATATACATTCTCCCATTTTGTGCATCATTTCCCTTCTACTACCTTGATAACTCTTACATATTTAATGAGTAAACTATGGAATGAGTGGTTTGGCCATCTCAACTACCACTACCTTCAGCAACTCAGTTCAAAGGATATGGTACAAGGACTCCTTCTCATACATTTTTCCCATGGCATATGTTTAAGATGTACAATCGAAAAGCATCTAGAGGATAAATTCAACAAAAGGGTCATTTTGGAGGGATTTATAATTACTTGAATTGGTTCATAGGGATCTTATGGATCCATTCCCCACATTATCCCTTAACAAAACCTATTATGTCCACACTTTCATTAATGACTATTCACAGTTTACTTGGGTCTACTTCCTTCATTAGAAGAGTGAAGTCTTGAACTATTTTCAAGACTTCAAGGCTCATGCTGAAAAATAGTCTAAAAATTTCTCAAAATTATCTACACAGATAATGGCCAAGAATATATGAATCATCACCTTGATCAACTTTACACACTTGAAGGGATCTACCTGAAAAATTCCATTATCTAGATACCCCAACATAATGGTGTTTCCAAATGGAAGAATTTCACCTTGAAAGAAATGGAAACTTTCATGATCCATGTTTGTTTTCTTGGTCCACAATTTTGGGTTGAATCTATTAATTGTGTGATTCATATTCAAAATTGCATTCCTCATAAATCGTTGAAAGGTGTGACTCCTTTTGAATCTGGGTGTGGTGTGGTTCAAGTCTTTGGCTTCCATACATTGGAATGCATTCCTTCAAATAAATGCAAGGATCTACAACAACAAATTTGACATTACCTTTTTGTTAGCTACCCTGATGACATCAAGGGATATCAATTATTAGATCCATAGATGAAAGAGCTTTTCATTATTAAGAGTGTTAAGTTTGAGGATACAATTTTACCCTTGACATCCAACACTCCATCTCCTCCATACATAGTGGAATCAGATGATAGTGACTGAGATGATGCATCTTCACCTCCACCCGAGCCATCTTCAACAACTAATGCAACCCCATATTCATCATCACCTCAATTGGTTTGATAGACTCTTCAATCAGTAAGCACCTTTATTGGGGATCCTTTAGACACTCAAAGGACTCATTCACAACATCACCATCTTTCACATGTATACATTTCACTTGCTTTTAATCCATAATATTTTTATGATGCATCTGGTCATGCTAAGTGGGACTCAACAATGGAGGAAAAGTATAGTTCCTTGATGAGGAACAACACTTGTAATTTAGTCCCCCTTCTAAATTAAAATAAAATGGCTCATTATAAGTGGATTTACCAGACTAAATATGCATTGGATGAAACTATTGATAAGTCCAAAGCATGCCTTGTTGTGAAAGGTTTCTCACAAGTTCTTGGTATTGACTACACTGAGACCTTTATGCATGTTATTAAGATGAAATCCATTCATTTGATTCTTTATATTGCTACAAATCATAGGTGAGTTGTACATTAAATAGATATGAAGAGTGCATTTCTTCATGGGTATCTTCAAAAATAAATCTACATGGAACATCCATAAGGGTTCATTAAGGAATCTTCTTTGGTGTGTCACTTGTAGAAGTTTGTCTATGGCCTCAAACAAGCCCCTTGAGCTTGGTATGCCAAGATGGACTCATTTCTTCTCTTGATCAACTTTTTGATCTATCACCCCAATCCTAATGTCAACATTCTGAGATAGAATGACTTCTATTTAATACTGGTCCTCTACGTTGATGACTTAATACTTACTGGGAGTTCCTCATCCATCATTGACAGAGTCAAAACAACTTTGCACGAGCACTTTGTTATGATTGACTTGGGCATTTTGCACTACTTTCTCAGGATTGAGATCATTCGTTCTTCTTTCTAGATCACTCTTTCTCATCCAAAGTATGCACTTTATCTTATAGCTCAATTCAACATGGTTTATTGTAAACCTACACTAGCTCCCTTTATGTCTAGAGTTAAGCTTAAGGTGAAATTTTCCACTCCACTAGTTGATTCTAATTTGTATCATCAACTTATTGGAATTCTCATTGATTTGATGCACACTCACCCTAAAATTTATTTTTTAGTTGTTATGGTCTCTCTCTTTAAGCAAGAGCCACATGAACTTCATTGAAAAGTGGACAAATTCATCTTACATTACATCTAACACACTTATTGACATGGGATACATTATGCAGTAGGGATGATTCTAGACTTGGTCGAATATACAGATTCAAGTTGGGCTGATGATTCTAAGAATCATAAGTCCACATCTAGTTACATCTTTCACCTTGGTTTAGGTCCCATTAGCTAGTAGAGTAAGAAACAACATAATATTGCTCTATCTTTGATTGAATTTGAGTATTGGGGGGTTGTTAATCTGCTACTAAGGCTATTTGGCTTTAGAATATTTTAACTAAGTTTTCTATCACTATTCCATGACTATCTATCATCCTTTGTGACAATCATGGTACCAGTCAAATCTTAAAGAACCCAATTCATCATTAGCATACCAAACACATCAAGATCCATGTGTATTATAATAAGGATTTGATTCACGAGAAAGTAATTGATCTATGCTATTATCATATGGTAGATTAAATTAGTAAGTTTCATCACTTTTGAACTCTTTTAGAGGTTGGGACATTGATTCAAGGGGTAAAATTGACTTTCCTACATCATACTCTCATGGGGGAGTTTTTTCATATGGTTTTTCTCCTTCTCTTATGTTATGAGGGGATTGGTTGTACATGGCTACCTCATCAAACCTTGTTGACAGGACTCATTTATATTTTTTTCATGATTGTTTAACCCTTAAAGTTGCACTTGGGGGGGGGATGTGGTATGAAAAGGGTTCTCACCTAAACTGGTTTCACCCTTGGGTGATTTGGTTTTACCTTTGGGTGAATTCTACTCTTTTTCACTATTAACTTTACTTAAGAGTTAATAATGTGCACATATATTTAGCACATAATTATATGGCTAATTATGTGCACATGTCTTTATACACAATCTAGTCACTCCACATGTGTGGACCACACCCCACTGTTGTTATCCACCACCTTGTCCACCACTTTGGTGTGTACACATGGTGGTGACATACCCCACTTTGGTGTGTGCACATAGAGGTGACATATTCCACTTTGGTGTGTGCACATGTTAGTGACATGCCTACTATAAGTTATCTACCCCTCTCTCTCTTTTCTATATATTGATTACTCATGTAATGCATTTGTAATGAGTAAATGAGGAATGAGAAAATGAGGAATCAATGAATTAAGGAATTCATGCATTTGCTTTACACATGCATTTTGCATTCAAATAAGAATATTGTTTATTCTTCTCATTCTTATTCCCTATAATAAGTGCTTCTCATAGGATTGTTAGATTCTAGCCTAATCTCACAAATTTTAATAGTTCCATACTAAATATTATAATAATATATTATTTCTATGTGAATGGCATACACTATAATTATAGTAAAATATAATGGTATTATAATATTATAGTAATAATTTTTTAATATAATATAATATATAGTTCTAACGTATTAGACAGACATTGTCATGTTAATCAAGGTAAATCAATCAATAAAAGACATTTTTTTATTGATTTTTTTGAGATAAGGATTAGTTGCCATATTGTTGGCTAGAAGTGGACAGGGACCATGTTGTGGGAGCTCTTTGCATGCACTCAAAGTGCCAAGTTTAGCAAATATTATGTTATAGAAGAATAAATAACAAGATTTATGTTTCTTATAATGGTAGGATCTTGTGGGCATTGGAAAGTCATCATTATAAGCTTTCAATTTTTATTTTTTTTGTTTTTTGATTTAGGGTTAGAAAATTATGGGAGAGGGTTCTGTACTTTGACCCTAGAGAAGGGTTGCAGTGACTGAAGGCATTTGATATTTTTAGAGGCATTACTGTACAAAACTCTTATAAGGAGTCTCTAACTTAAAAAAATGTGATGGATATTATCATAGAGGTTTTTCAAGCCTTTGATGTACTTAGTGGCATCTTTAGTTATTGTAACCCTAATTTTGATCTATGGCTCTAGGGTTGTTCTATTTAGATCCAAAAAATTGGGGAGGTTGTGTTTTGAAACCCTAATTAAGGATAGGAATAATTTTAATAAATATAAGATTACAATGGTGACTACCTCAAATGATCTAGGTAGTATTCCTATAATGTTTTTTACGGTTTCATGAAATTAGTGGCATCAAATAAGAAGAGTTATGTGTAAACACATGGATATGATATATTGATACAAGTGATGTTGACAAGAAAAACCCCATAGTTGGAGTAAGATCTTTGAGATTAGGAATAAATTTCCTAATTATGACTGGATCTTCTAGAATGATGTTGTTTACTTTTTTACTCTTTGTCTCAGTTCTAATC
This sequence comes from Torreya grandis, assembly GCA_037957365.1. Taxonomy (NCBI): domain Eukaryota; kingdom Viridiplantae; phylum Streptophyta; class Pinopsida; order Cupressales; family Taxaceae; genus Torreya; species Torreya grandis. The sequence goes on along the minus strand of JARHVA010000073.1, from coordinate 2,746,331 downwards.
TATTTTATTTTGCATTGATTAATTGATAATTTATTAGCTTTGGGGGGATTTTTCCTAATTGATGTTCTTGCATTTTTTTATTTTTAAAGTATAAACCCTTGTTCATTAGTTTTTTTTTATATTGTGTTGGGGAGACTCGGGGTTTAAATGTTTCCTCACCGTTATTTAATATATAGAGTGCCAAAGTTTTTTGAATTTTGCTTTCAATTAGAGTGAGGTTGTTATTCTATTTAATAGTAATAAGGGAAAGTAAAAGTAGTGGCTTGAATAGAACTAATCTATAGCAAGTTTAGTGTTTGGATTATGGAAGGTCAAATAATTGTTGCTTCTTTATCCTTGATTTCTTATCCATATAAAATTGTGTGTCTAATACCGTTTTCATTCTTGCTGATAAAAACTACAATATCACAACTAAAAATAATTTCACATAGTTTCTCTCTAAGGAATTTTAAATCAAATAGAATACTAGGGTAAGTGCACAAAGTTTGGGGACAAAAAGGGGCCTACCTATGGACATGTTTTTCCTAAAAATTGAGAAAGATAAATTTCTATAGATAATTTGAGATAGTTACACTCAAAATTTGAGGATAGTGTAAGAACATAAATTGTAGGATTTTGAATCTAGTTTCTTGAACACTATTTATTTTTTAAATGGTTAAGTATAACTAAATCAAACATTTAAATTTTTAATAGGAACTCTTATATTTTTAGGAAAATAGAGTAGATATTTGGTTGTGTGGCCCCTCATTTTTTTAGAATCATTCAATATTGTTTAAATACATTTGGTGAAGATTTAGATAAGGTCATATAATTTATAGCCTATAGTTTTTAATTAATTTTACAAGTAAATAGATCCTAAAAACTAACAAAAAATAGATAGTTAGCCATGCAACCCCCATAACTACCTTAAAAAATGAAAACTAGTTTTTTTTAATGCATGTAGAATTTGGCCTAGTTTCTAACCATATGTTTTCTTTTGTATTTGGATGTATATTTGTGGCATGCAGTGGCCTAAAAAATATATAGTTGGAAATCAAAATAGATTAAAACCTTAAAGTAGTTCAAAATTTATAAAAATCATATATTTAGAAAGAGGAGAGCATGTTTGTCATCATGGTAATAATTTTATGAATTTTCTTGGTTAAATTTGTAGTGTATTTGGTGATGAAAGTTGAATTTTGTTGTTATCTATCAAAACTCATGGATGTGACTGTGTTGACATGTCCAAATATTTGGCTCAAGAATCCAAGCCATTTCCAAACCAAAAGACTTGGTTTTTTAATTCAAACTAAACATAACACATATACATTATGGAATGTGTATGTATTATGTAACACGTACACATTATGTAATGCATATGCATTATGGAATGCATACATGTTATGTTGGCATACCATCATGAAGGTAATTAGGAATTAAGTTCAATTTATTTTGACCAAAAACTCACATCTTTAGAGATGTCATATATATCTTAAATTTACATCACCTATCAATCAAAATTTTGGCTTACTTGTGTTTAAATGAGCAACATGTATATAGTACATTATTAATCAAATGATTGGTTTACCCTTGTAACAATTTTATAAATAAATATATCTAATTTAAACTGCATAACATCTATTCATAAACATTATAAATAACATGATCAAATTTAAAACAATAAAACTAGACTATATGCAAGTATTATTAATTGAAAAATAAAAATTATATCAAAAGGGTTGTAGTCTTACTAGTGAGGATGATGGTTTCTTATATTCATCCACTAGAGTAAAAATCCCTCTAGGTCCCTAACACGAAGAGTTAAGTGGTTAAGGCTAAGATTATGCCATGGGTGATTTTGATGGTGTAGATGCCCCTTACTTATAGTTGCTTAGCCAAAGGAGCTCATTGATTTAGATGTACGCTTACTCATTATTGTAATCTGTTGTATGTTTATTTCCAAAATATGGAATGAGATACCAACATTCTATGTAATTTAGTGATTCCATGTAAATTCTCCTTATTAAAAATAAATAAAAACTATAATACCCCACCCTCCCATAATTAATAAAAATATTGCAAATCCTACTATCACATTAAATTAATTAGGGTAGCTGGTTAAAAGCCACTTTCCTATTTGATATGATCCAATAAATTCATTTATACTATTCATGGAGACATTTTAATTTAAATTCATAGTCTAGAGTTCATGGAGACATTTTTGTACTTGATAACGGGTTGTGTTTGTGAAGTGTGGTAGTGGAAGGTTGGAATCCCTAATTGCATGCAAAATGAGAAGATGCAACAGTGGATGCAATACTACCTTATTATAGTGTTTTCCTCTTTCATGGCATTGTATCATTCTATCTTCTATGGAATACATTGGAATAGGACAAGCAAAGTGAAATTGGGGGAAAAGGGTGATGTGTGCATGAGTAGAGATGGGCATTACACAGTACAATTAGAGGAAGTGAAGGCATGGACATAAGTGAAGTGGTTAGGGAAGGTGGCATTATGCAATATGGAGGGGAATTTGATCAAGAAGATGGATTCACTCAATTATTTTAGGAGGGGATACAGCCTCAATTTTCATGTATAAGAGCCATTCTTTGTAGTTTTTTGGGAGTAAGTTATCCATTTTTAGAAATAAGACTCATAACTTTAGCCATAATCATAAAAATATAATGATAAAAAGGACTGCTACTTGGGGCTTTGCCTTAACCCTCATAAATAGATCCATAATATAATAAGTGTGATTCATAGCTATGTCTAGATATAAATCATAAAAAAAAACTTTTACACCCTTATAACACCTTTAGATAAAATAAGGTCAAAAAATATTGTTAACCAAAAGATATATCCAATAGGTTTTGAACCCTTGACTCTCTCTCTTATCAAGTGACTTAACAAAATTTCACTATCCATCTCTCCTTCAACTAATTTTAATATTCAAAGGCAAAATATTCTATTTATCCTTGGTTTTTCTAATTTGAAAAACAAAATAAAATATACATGCAAGTGAAACAAATTTACTTAGATTTACCTAGCAATTAAAAATTGTGCCTTTATTTCCTTTTTGGGGGACACAAGAATAAAACAATATAAACAACAAAGCAATATTCAAATTTATAATGTCATTTGTGCCACACTTTCTTGGAATGCCATATCATAGAGCTTCTACATCAGACTACACAAAATGGAATATAATTTGCCGAAATTCGTATAAGAGGCCATACAAAGATTTTGTTGATGATTTTATATGCCTAAAAATTTAAAAAAAAAATGCAGAGGACACTATGGATGCACAAATATAATTTTTATTTATACTCAAACTGTACAAAGCCCATGTCATACTAGTGTAGATTGAGATCTTCTATACCTTATAAAGGTAGATTGAAACAATGTTGAACCATACAACTAGTTGTACAAGAGTTTTAGGGGATGTAATCAACAAAGAGATGAAAAATATTTTATAGGTCAGAATTATGTATTTTTAGAGGTCGTACAAATGAATTTAAGACATAAAGATGTTGAGAAACATCATGAAAATGTTTGCAAAACTAATTTTTAATGGTTTTCAATTAATTAAAGTCCATACAAATTAGGTTTTTGTGAATTGAGGCACCATACAGGGTTTTTGGAAGTCATACAATTGGATTTATAGGGGAAAAAAATCTTTGGAGATAAATAAATTAAAATGACCATATTTTAAAAATTAAAATAACCATCTTTATAATAAATTTTAAGACAATTATATTAAGGGTGAGATCTCATTAATTAAAAATTAATTGACTATAATATTTAATAAAATATTCTAAATACTTACTATTTGATATATGAAAATATACTTCTTGATATAACTGTGTGAAGACTTTTGGATCTAAAAATATTCACAAAGTTATATCTCGAAATAATTTTTGATTTTTTAACATGAACATTATAAATACTCTTTCTCTTGCATATTATTTGTTTATAATAATTGTGAAGAGGACTTTGGTCCATTATATTCCTATTCTACTTTTGGTACATACATTTTTCTCCTACTTGATAATTGGATAATGGATTGTGTTATGAGATGTGAAGTACTAGTGGATGGTTGGAAACCCTAGTTATAGGGAAAATGAGAAGATGGAGTAATGGATGCAATATTTCTTTATTTTAGTGTTATCCTCTTATGTGGCACTACATAATTCTATCCACTACAGAACACAATAGAATTGGATGAGCAAATTGAAATTGGTGAAAATGGGTGATGTGTACAAGAGTAGAGATGGGCACTACTCAGATCAAGTAGTGGTAGCAAAGGCATAGAAGTTAATGAAGTGGATAGGGAAGGCAACATCATATGAGGTGAAGGGACATATCGTCAAGAAGTTAGATCCAATCAATGATTTGAGGAGGGGATACACCTTTAAATTCACTAATGACATAGAGGATAAAACTCATTTGTTTTCATGGTTGTTAGCATCTAGAACATGAGAGCTGGTGGCAAGAAGGTGAAGCTTATACCTCGACTTAGGAGCCAATAACTTCAACTCCAGCATTAATTGGTTCCTGCAAATGTACCCCTCCAACTTCATTGATGTACACACTTTTGAGATACACCCTTAGATTTAAAATCCCCCTAAGAACATCTTCCATGAGGATGCCAATCTGTTTGACTCCCTCCATTCCTCAATGGATGATGGAGCATGTAAAGGTGCATTATCAGATGGTGTATGAGAAGGATGATCCGTCCACAAATTAAATTGATATGAGTGAGTTCATCAAGGAAGAGCTAAGGCTAATGCATCTTGACATCATGGTTATCAACATGGATAAGTGATCGATTGCATGGTCCTTGGTAATGCATTAGATGTTGGTGTTATTGGTAGCCTTTATGTTGTATAAAAGGTGGTGGGTATAGGAATATGGACATTCACAATTGTTACAATATATAAATTTTATAAATTGACATTTGGTATTTACTTCAATAGTAGTATATAATATTATTTGTAAACATTGGAGGTCTCTTTTTCCATGTATAGAGGTGATGAATGTCAATTGAGTGTTCTAAAAGGTTGTCTTACTTCAACTCATTTGTCTAGGTTTTTAAAAAGAAAAATTGTAGGTTCTTTTTTCCATATTTTGGTTTCAATTTCATTATACTCAGTTGCTAGTATGAGGAAAAGGAAAACCATAGTTTGTAGAGGGCAAAAAATATTTTTTTCATAAAAGCATGTAATTTTTTTTTTTTTCATAAAAACATGTATTTAAAAAAAAATAGAATCAATAAATAGGTAATTGAATTTACTTTGGCTTTGTTGTTTGGCAAGTTTTCCTCTGTTATTTCCATAATAGACTAGTTGCCAATTTTATTGTAGATGTTCAAATTGCTGCTACAATGCTAGTTGTGTAGTGTTATGTGGTGTTGAGAAGTTAAATTCTTGAATTTGTAATGAACATATGCTTTGAACAAACTGCATCTATATTTAAGTCTATTGTAATAGTTTCATTTACTATTAATATAAAACTACAGTCACCACTGTCATAGTTAGTTTTAGGAATAAAATAAAAAATTATAACACATATTTCTCTATGTGGTAGGAGGTTGTCTTCATAGATTTTGCTTAGTGGGTCTATTATGTTTAATATTATTGTCATTTCCCCTTTAATACCTCTTTTAAATAATTTTTCAATAGTTCTCTTGTTATTTGTTTGTCAAGCATTGTTTTTTATATAACAAGGATATCTCTTTCAAAGACTTCTTTACACTTGTAGTTGTTGATATTGACAATTGTTGCATGCATGTCGCTTGATTTTTGTTTCTGCAATTTATTTGTAGCTAGTTTTATTTCATAAACAATGTAAAAATGTAAAGTAAATAATGAATTTGCAAATGCATACCTCTTTTGATGTCTATTTGATTCCATATTTGGATATTTTATTTGAATATTTTTTTCCGTGTTTGTTGAAATGATTTGTCAATAAAAAAATTATCAATAAATTTGTGGTTTTTTTCACTATTTTTCTACACTCCAATGTATAAAATGCACATAATTGACTTACATGCAGACATTGGTAATCTAATTAAAATTATTGCATACCTTTTAATTTTTTATTTTCCATTGGAAGGTTTTTTTGGCATTTTTTATTTGTTTATTTATAATTTATTTTGTAGAATATTTTTATAAAGTTTTTTTTTTTTTTTTTTTAAAGAAGAAAGGCAAACCAAATTGCATTGTGGTCAATCTAGTATGCATGAAAGAAATTGATATATATATATATATATATATATATATATATATATATATATATATATATATATACACACACACATATATATATATATATACACACACACACATATATATATATATACACACACACACATATATATATATATATACACATATATATATATACACATATATATATATACACACATATATATATATACACATATATATATATACACATATATATATACACATATATATATATATACACATATATATATATACACACATATATATATATATACACACATATATATATATATACATATATATATACATATATATATATACACACATATATATATATACACATATATATATATATACACATATATATATATATACACATATATATATATACACATATATATATATACACATATATATATATATATATATATTTGTCAATGTTTGTCTAAAAGTGGTATATCATGGTGTTTGCATCTATTGTTGGCATATTTGGGACAAAAAATAAATTGTGCTTTTAGATACATTGGTGTAGATGTTCTCGTGAAGTTTTGATTTGCATCATGTCAATATTAAAGTCATTGACTAAAACAATCTTCATATTGGATTTTAGAATTGAAGTGAATTTTTCTATAAAAGTTAATAAATGTACAAGAGAAGCATTTTTTGTTAAATAGATGTTTGATATGTGTATGAATATATTTGAATGCAGTATGCCAATTATGATTATTTGTATTATTTTGGTACTAAATGTTCCAATGCTTTGATTGATGTTTTTTTGGTAACATGTCATGATATTGTGAATACTCATTGCAAGAAAATAATAGAATTTGTCTATGAGCTTTTTTTTATTTGGTATTTTGTTTATTTGTCTATGAGCTTTGTTTTATTTGGTATTTTGTTTATTTGAGTTTATTGTAAACACAAAACATGTGCCTCCATGAGTTGTTAATCACATACTATACTTTTTTATATACAATTGTAGATTACTTATGTTCAATGATCATAAAATAAAATAGTTACATATTTTGTCATTCAGGTCATATAAGAATTTCCATTGTTTACATTATTGGAATCTTTACATTTCACTTTATACTTCATAAGATACTACAAAGTTTTTTTGTTCAATTTATTTATAACGTACAATGATTTTATAGTTATGACTTGAGATAGGTTAGTGTAAATAAGACCATGATAATTCACTTGATGGATGTTAAATTCTAAAGCATCTATTGTTAGTCCTTGTGATCTATGAAATGTTCTTGCATGTGCTATTTGCATAAGGAATTGTTCTCACATAATTATTTTTTTATTTATATGTATATATTTTTCTGTAATTCTCGTTATATGATTCCAATCTTTGTTTATGTATTGAGTATAAAAATATTTCATTTTTTATCATTGAAATTATCCAATGTTATATTCTAGAAATGTATCCACACAATGTGATTAATTTTGTTTGTGTAATATTTGAAAATGCCATCTGCACTATTGGCTAACCCATTAGGTACATTATAATTTCCACCAATCAATTCTACTAGAATATGTTTTTTAATAGTCACTATGTTTGGTAATATTGGTTTTTTAGTATATATGTAATCATTGTCAATTTTATTGGTATGGGTATGGTTGATTGCATTTAGCATGTATGTCTCTCCTTGTAATATAGTAAGCATTTATCCATTATGAAGTTTGACGTTTTTATTTCTATGAAACAAATATGGAAATGTTGGATCAAATGGAAGATTTTTATGGTATACAAACATATAATAATCCTTAGAACATTCACAAGTCAATGTAATATTGCAAGTGCATAAACATTGATGATAGATTCTTATAATAAAACAACTTTATAAATTGTAGCATAATTTTTATGAGCACCCTAGTATTTTGTTTTATGTTTTTTAGTATTTATCTTGAAAATGAGAGTTTGGGCCTCAAGCATATTGTTATTATCGATCTCCTAAATAAAATTTGCACCCCAAAAATAGGTATCAAGTAGGTTGTTAATAGTATTAGTCAAATTTAAAATAAAAAATAAGCCTCATTTAAAATGTACCATGGATCAGTGGCCATGGGTTTCAAGTGTGCTATAACTAGCAATTTACATTCTTTCCATTTAAAGAACTTTGCTTTACTAAATGCAAAATTTGCGTCATTCCTTCTAGCATAACTTGCACTTTTGGACCAATTGCTAGTTGTAATACATGTTGATGTAAATATAATATATAATATTTAATTCTCATAATATACTATAATAATATAATATAGTTTGCACCAATAAATACTAATGTGCTATATAATAATATTAACATGAAATTTATAATTTTAATTGTTCAATAATAAATTATATAATAGTATATTATTGTTATGTGAATGACATACATTATAATTATAGTAAAATATAATGGTATTATAATATTATGGTAATGATTTATTAATATAATATAATATATTGACAAATAGTGTCATGATAAAATCAAGGTCAATCAATCAATAAAAGACATTTGTTTTTTGATTTTTTTGAGATAAGGATTAGTTTCCACACTGCTGGTTAGAAGAGGACATGTACCATGTCGTGGGAGCTCCTTGCATGTGCTCAAAATACCATGTTCACCAAATATTATGTTATAGAAAAAGAAATAACAATATTTATGTTTCTTGCAACCGTAGGATCTTGTGGGCATTGTAAAGTCATCATTATAAGCTTATTGTTTCTATTTTTGTTTGTTTTTTAGTTTAGTGTTAGAAAATTATAAGAGGGGCTTCTGCACTTTACACCTAGAGAAGGGCTACAGTGATTGAAGGCATTCAATATTTTTAGAGGGATTTTATAGGCATTATTGTGCAAAACTCTTTCAAGGGGTAACTAACTTTAAAAAAAGGTGAATGATATTATCACAAAGGTTTTTCAGGGCTTTGATGTACTTAGTGGCATCTTTCGTTATTGTAACCCTAATTTTGATCCATGGATCTCGGTTTGTTCTGTTTAGAGCTTGTAAACTGGGGAGGAAGTATTTTCAAACCCTAATTAAGGATAGGAATAGCTTTAATAAATATAAGATTGCAACAATTACTACTTAGATGATTTGGGTAGCATCACTACAATGTTTTTTAGGGTCTCATGAAATTGGTGAGTATGATTTATTGATATATAAGTAATCTTCTAGTTTCCAAAGTAGATATCTTGTAGAGTTGCAGCTGACACTCATGAATACTTTGATTATAATTCATTAAAAAAAACCATACCATGTATGTTGAATTAAGGTTTTTATTTTACGCACACATGAAGTTAGGCTAAAAAATAACATTTTATTTATTTTGGGAAGGACATTCTTGAGGTGAAATGGGTGGTGAGTCTTTCCACCATGCATGATCAAAGGCCAATAATGTGGTCTTAAATGTTATCCATCATCTTGAACATGTTGGTAGTGTCAGATTTGATCCATGAAGCACTAAAGGTATATTTCTCCAACTATAGCTTCAACTTTGACAATGTTTATTGTCAGTGTTTCCACGCTCCTGAACAGTAGTTAAAACATGCTTCTAGTTGGATTTGGAAATTTTGGTTATGGGAACACATGTCATTTACATATATCGATGTGCTTGAAGTGACAACTTTCACTTGGGGGTCCTATAGGTACAAATGTCAGCTGGAGGATAGGCACTTGTCTCTTTACTGTAAAAACATTACATTTGAAGACCTATCACTACAACTTATGCCATGGATTGGTCTCCAAGACTCCATCAACTTGATTCAAGGTAAAAACATACTTCTAGGTGGATTTAGACATTTTGGTTGTGGGCACACATGTAGTTTTCCTATATCAATGTGTTTGAAGTGAGAACTTTCACTCGAAGGTCCTAGAGGTAGAAATGTCAGTTGGAGGTTAAGCACTTGTCTCTTCACTACAAAAACATTACATTTCAAGACCCATCACTACAACTTATGCCATGGATTGGTTTTCAAGGCTCGTATTAGCATCTTGGAATCATTCTTCACCTCTTCTAAATAAGCCACCTCCTTTTTTTTTCATGCCTCCCTCTTATTTTTTATTCTTATTTATCCACCTTTCTCATTCCAAACCTATTACTTCCAATGTATATGAGATTATTCCACTCATAACACTCCATTAACCTTTGGTCTTCTTCACACTCCATAGGCACCTCAGTCACCTGCACTGCCTAAGGTCCATTCAACCATCATCATGGCATCATCAAGACTTCCATCCTTCATCAATCAACCTCCTCCTATAATTAATCACCTCTCTAAGTAACAATGACACTCGTTTATCCTCAATTTCAAACTTGCAGTTCTCCTGAGCATGTGTCCTTTCTTGGGATATGTCAAAATCTTTTAGATCTATTTTTCATAGTTGATTCCCCTTTGGGATGTGTCGATAACCATAACACCATCATTTTCACTCCCTGTACATCTATCTTTACTAGGGGCATTGTTGATACCATCAGATTGTAGCTCATCAATTGACCATAATTCACCTCATCTACCCCTATTCTTTACATCCAATTCCTCTATTCCCTCTACTTATCATCAAGTCTCGTGTTCCTCACATCTTTCTTCCCTTTTTTGGGTTGGGAATGTCAGGGAACCCTAGAACAATAAACATGCTCCGATTCCTACTGAGTCAGGATCTTGCTCTACCAATTAGAACACATGTGATTACTTCTTGTATTAGCAACTAAACACGGAATTATACCAGAATCAATAAGTAACTAGAAATATGAAACAACACAGGAATATGAGAGACAATACACAATTTTATTAAATGCATAGAAGAATATACAATAAGGAAGATGCCACTTCTTCCTCCACCTCAAAGGTTCGCCACGTCTCAAGACCTTCTTCCCTCTCTCTCTTGGTCCCAACAATCAACTCCAATACAGAATTGATGTTTACCTCTCCAACCAGTCAGTAACATGCTGCCAGTTCACCAACTACACAACCGTACTCCAAGTAGATTCCGTGCTCTCTATTGCCTGCAAATCACTAGACCTTACTCACCATGTAGATATCTCTACACCCCTGAAGAACCCTTGTCCTTGTCTCACCAAGTCCTTATGATTCTTCAACCAGTACCCCGATGGATCAGCTCCTTGACCTTGCAGACCTTGCAACTCTCCCTGATCATACACACTCAGTACCCCTTTGGAACTAGGAGGAGCTACACTAGCTCTCTCTAAAAGCTCTATGGCTTTCTAGCACACTTTTACAATACAACCCATGAGTCCATATATAGATCTCATGTTTACAATAATTAGACTAACATAATTACAATAATTAGACACGCAACTCAAGACTAAGACTAGCCTTCAACATGCAAACTAACAGTCCAAAAATAGACTCTCCAGAATCAACATGTGAACTACCTGTTCACGCACAGGCTGCCAACACCGGCACCTCCAAGACCGATGTCGGCCGACTGGTAATCGTCGTCGGTTGCTTCCTCACTGCCATCTGACTGACGTCGACTGATCAGACTGACGTCGGTTTCCCTGCAACTGATTCTGCAACTCCCCGCAACTCTGCATCCTCCGTAACTTCTCCTGTTTGCATCTTGGTGAAGCTTTTAGCTCCACAACCTAACAATCTCTCACTTGGAGATAAATAGCTGCACCTATACCTATACCTGTACACCGTCTAAATTATTCCCTGGCTTGTATCCCTCTTCAAGATCCATCATGAAGACCAACCACCACACAACTGTGATGTTATACCTGTCATTCAAGTAACCTGCCACATCTGAACCTACATATCCATGTAGTGAAGAACTTGACCCTGCATAACAAGAATCCCTACTGCTAGTCCCACTGAACTGCCCTCCAGTACTCCTTCCCCGAATTGGCTCCATACTTTTTGACAACCCCCATTGATTGGGAAAATTCAGGCCTACACTAGACCTCATGTGATTTCGAACCCTGTTTCAAGCTAAGCTTGAATTGTCCAGCCATTGGTGTGCTTACCGATTCTGCATCCTGCGTAATGAACCTCGCCAACACCGTCTTCACATCAACTCCCACTGGAGATAAAATCTCCATGTCTCTTATGCCAAAGAATTTCGCTGCTCCAAATTCTTCATGACACACCTCTGAACTAACCTTACCCTTAGCTCAGCAAATACCTGTATGTACAAACCTACTAGCAAATCACCCACATACAGTAATAGAATAATGTTGCAATCATTATCCACTTGGTAAGATAAACATAATAGTTACACTGACATTGACTGAAGCCATGCTTAGTCATCCACCTGTCAAAACCTATACCACTGTCCTGCAGCTCTCTCAAGACCATATACCTTGGCCTTCCGTCTCATGTATCCATCCACTCTCTTCTCTAAAACGGGAATCCATCTCTCTCAGTGCTTACTTCCAGCTGACAACTCTACCAACAAATACCTGTTTGGTTCTTCTCCAAGGACTCACACTCCTCATCCATGCCAAGCTCCCACTGTATCTGGACTCTACCTGCATTGCCTCTTCCATCTTCCTAGTTCTTGACCATCAATAAGCAATATAAAGAAGGTGAACAATGAATATGAGGTTCACTTACCCTTTCTAACCTCCACATGAGCGTTTGAGACTTGTTGACAGCTTGCTGTCCGCCCAATATCCATTCCAGTGACCGATTTCGGCCATCTCCTAGTCAGCTCCCGACCGATGTCGGTTCCCTACACTGACCCTGACTATCGACATCATTTCCCTGGCCGACACCGGTATCCTTTCTGCCAACGTCGATTCCCTCATGACCGACGTCGGTCTTCCTGTTACCGATGTCGGTTACTGTATGACCGATGCCGGTACCTGTGTTCGTCTGTGAGTGATAACTTTTTATCCGCGAGCTCTCCGTGAATTAAAATCCTAATCAAATCAACCTTGCTCTGCTCAGAATAATTCAATTCTCTCACCTGATCTCTGTCCGTCATCTCTTCCATGAACACCAAGGCTTTCCAGTTCTTTAGCTTGTCAAAAACATCTGTCTTCCGCTTCAAAACTTGCATTCTCCTTCTACATATGTAACCAAGCCTACAAAGCCACATCTCTGTAACAGAAGGTGAATCAGTAATATAAGTAGATAGATAAAGGATACCTACTTTCTTCCCACCATCTAATTCAAGTGTATCCGCTGTGAGAGTTACAGTATATCTCCCATCACCCAAATTTTTTGAAGAAATTAGACTCATCTCCAAGACCGGTACCTGCATGACTTCCTTCAACCACTGTGTGTCGTCCATCTGCAATTTCAGCTTCACTTCCCCTTTGCTAATTCTTTGGCAAGGCTCACCAGCTCCTCTCCCTGGGGCTGCATGGAAAGAGGCAACATAACCTGTTATCCAAGATTCAACTTCATCCAAGAAACCTTCCAAAGCGTCATGTACAACAACACCTACAACATCTGCATCTTCAGTTCCTTCATGCTGATCTGCTACCAACCAACAATATCTTTGCCATTCCCTGCTCTTTCTTTCCATCAATCAGACCATTCATGCTATTCAGTTTCTCCATTCGTAGCTTACTTCCTTCTGCCATTGCTATACTCCCACTCAATCAGAAACCCCTGTGAGTAACCTGTAATCAACAAACACTACCAGATCTGAAACCACCTATTAGTAACCCAACCAAAAGCTCTGATACCACTTGTCAGGGAACCCTAGAACAATAAACATGCTCCGATCCCTACTGAGTCAGGATCTTGCTCTACCAATTAGAACACATGTGATTACTTCTTGTATTAGCAACTAAACACGGAATTATACCAAAATCAATAAGTAACTAGAAATATGAAACAACACAGGAATATGAGAGACAATACACAATTGTATTAAATACATAGAAGAATATACAATAAGGAAGATGCCACTTCTTCCTCCACCTCAAAGGTTCGCCACGCCTCAAGACCTTCTTTCCTCTCTCTCTTGGTCCCAACAATCAACTCCAATATAGAATTGATGTTCACCTCTCCAACCAGTCAGTAACACGCTGCCAGTTCACCAAGTACACAACCGTACTCCAAGTAGATCCCCTGCTCTCTGCTACCTGCAAATCACTAGACCTTTCTCACCATGTAGATATCTCTACGCCCCTGAAGAACCCTTGTCCTTGCCTCACCAAGTCCTTATGATTCTTCAACCAGTACCCCGGTGGATCAGCTCCTTGACCTTGCAGACCTTGCAACTCTCCCTGATCATACACACTCAACACCCCTTTGGAACTAGGAGGAGCTACACTAGCTCTCTCTAAAAGCTCTATGGCTTTCTAGCACACTTTTACAATACATCCCATGAGTCCATATATAGATCTCATGTTTACAATAATTAGACTAACCTAATTACAATAATTAGACACGCAACTCAAGACTAAGACTAGCCTTCAACATACAAACTAACAGTCCAAAAATAGACTGTCTGGAATCAACATGCGAATTGCCTGTTCACGCACAGGCTGCCGACGCCGGCACCTCCAAGACCGATGTCGGCCGACTGGTAACCATCGCCGGTTGCTTCCTCATTGCCATCTGACCGACGTCGACTGATCAGACCGACGCTGGTTTCCTTGCAACTGATTCTGCAACTCCCCGCAACTCTACATCCTCCGTAACTTCTCCTGTTTGCATCCTAGTGAAGCTTTTAGCTCCACAACCTAACAGGAAGAATTGAATCGGCATCTCTTGAGACCATGTAGACATCTCTTGGGAAGGAACTATTAATACATAAATAAACAAGGTGGTAAAGGGCATTAGAAGTTTTAAAAAAAGCTACAACTTTATTCATGGTATTTCGCCAAAAACCCTTATAAATTGCACAATATTAAGATTAAAAATATAATAAAATTCTAATTCATTAAAAAAAAAAAAAAAACAATGATTATATATATATATATATATATATATATATAATATGATATATTTATATCGGATATATATATATGTGAAAGTGGCTGTTATACCTAAGTTAGTAGGATTTGTCATAGGAAAGTAGGGTATTAATTAGTAGTATTTCTATGTGCAATAAAAAAAAAAATTGGTCTCTGTAAATTAATTTGTTTGAGAATCCATAATCGGTAGATAAAATTACCTCATTATTTAAAATTTAAAATACTACTTTTATATTGTATGAATGAAATATATCAAATATATATATATATATATCAAATGTGAAAGTCGTTGTTAAATACCTAAGTGATAGTAGTATTTGTCTTAAATTTTAAATAATAAGGTAATTTTATCTACCGATTATGGATTCTCAAACAAATTAATTTACAGAGACCCCAAAAAAAAATTATTGCACATAGAAATACTACTAATTAATACCCTACCTTCCTAAGACAAATCCTACTATCACTTAGGTATTTAACAGCCACTTTCACATTTGATATGATCCAATAAATTCATTTCTACTGTTCAGGGATAAATTTTATTTTAAATTCATAGTCTACAGTTCATGGAGATATTTTTCTACTTGATAATCGCATCACGGGTTGTCTTCGTGAAGTGCCGCAGTGGAAGGTTGGAAACCCTGGTTACATGCGGAATGAGAAGATGCAGCAGTGGATGCAATACTGCCTTATTCTGGCGATTTCCTCTTCCGTGGCGTTGTATCATTCTAACCGCTACGGAATACATTGGAATAGGACAAGCAAAGTGAAGAAATTGGGGGAAAACGCTGACGTGTGCGCGAGCAGAGATGGGCATTACTCTGCGCAGTCAGAGGAGGCAAAGGCATGGAAGCAAATGAAGTGGGTTGGGGAGGCGGCGTCATGCAAGGTGAAGGGGCATTTGATCGAGAAGTTGGATCCCCTCAACGACTTCAGGAGGGGCTACGCCCGTAAATTCACTGATGATGTTGACGACAAAACTCATCTGTTACCGTGGCTGTTGGCATCGAGAACAGGGGAGCTCGCGGCGAGGAGACGACGCGTATACCTCGACTTGGGAGCCAGCAGCTTCAACTCCAGCGTCCAATGGTTCCTGCGAATGTACCCCTGCGACTTCACTGAGGTACACGCCTTCGAGATACTCCCTTCGCGTTGGAATCCCCCTGATAACGACTTCGACGAGGACGCCAATCTTCTGCCCGCTGATGCCCCGAGGCCGGATGCCATCCGCGTCCATTCGACTCCCTCCATTCCTCAATGGATGATGGAGCGCGTGAAGGTGCATTATCAGATGGTGTCTCATAAGGATGATCCGTCCACGAATTCTGTAGATATAAGCAGGTTCATCAAGGAAGAGCTGAGGCTGACGCCTGCTGACACCGTGGTCGTCAAGATGGACATTGAAGGCGGGGAATGGCCCATTCTCAGAGAGTGGTTGAAGGACCCTGAAATGCCCCTCATTGTGGACGAATTGTTTGTAGAAGTGCATTACGCAAGCCCCACCCTGAGTGTTTTTGGATGCGATAACTACGCTCCCCATAGCAGGGAGGACGCTTGCTGGCTCATGGCTGATCTCAGGTGTTATGGCTTCTACGCCCATTCCTGGCCCTGAACACTTCCTTCACCTGACACATTAGTTTTCAGAACCACTTTTTATTTCTTTTGCATTGGCATTCCTGTCATATATATATATATATAATATATAAGGTAATCTTCTAGTTTCCAAAGCAGAGATCTTGCAGACTTGCAGCTGAGGCTTATGAATGGAGATTCAATCATTCTACTGGGGCAGGATTTTTCTTTCTTAAATAGTATTTCCATATTAGATTGGAAGTAGTTCTTCCATATTAGATTTCTGAAAAAGTTTTTCAGAAACAGAGATCTTGCAGAGTTGCAGCCGACGCTCATGAATGAAGATTCAAGCATTCTACTCGGGCAGGAATTTGCTTTTTTTTTAAATTGTCAATGATGAAACGCTTAGGTGGAATTTTATGAAAATTTGAAGTCCGTAAACTATAATGCGGGACTTAGTCTCAGATTCTTCTATCCCTACTGAGATTCTGACGCGTGGTAGCCCGGCCTTTCAACTTCTTGCTAGAGATTCTGACGCGTGGCAGCACGGCGGACATGAAGGCTCTACCATGCGGATCCCAACTTTTTATATTTCGGAGATGTAACGCTTTCATAATTACGAATTGCAATGATTGAGTCGCTGGATTATAGCACTTTACTCTTACTTGTACTTGGAGTGATTGATAAACACAAATCAAATCTCAATAATGATGTATTTATGATTAAAATATGGCACTAATGAATGGGTGGTACATGGTATTAAGGATATATTTTCGATTATTTGTTGATTAAAAAAATTATTTGATTTTTTAATTTATGAATTTTTTAAAGTGTAATGTTCATTTTAAAATTAGGTGTACATATATATGTAAGAAAATAGGGATTATAAAAGCTCTTTATCTTGTTTATATGTTATTGTTAAATTTATGATATGAAAATGTGCATTCAAAATTGTCACATTTAATATATTGAAATTTAAAATTGATGAGATTTTTTTTGGGACCATATAAACACTTTTGGATAGTGGTTTGTCATTTTTAAATTGATTGTCAAACTTGTTTGTCTATTTTTGCTTTTTCATCTCTTTTTCTAATTTCATATATTTTAACTTATGTCTTTTTGTAATGAGTTGAATCTACAAATATAAAGTGTGTTAGAGAAATCCAATAATTTATCAAATCATTCAAACAAGAACGAAGATGTCGATAAACATAAATTATGTAACAAAAATTATATAAAAGAAAAAATTTCAGCAAGTGTTCTAAGAGTGCTCAGAATAAATCAGAAATCAGAAGTACTTAAAGATTGTGCTAATGATCAAATAAATATAATCACTAATCTATTTATATGTGACTTAAATTCAAACTTTGGTGAGATTCATGCACATGTCGACTTCCAACAACTAGAAATGAGATAGGCAGAAAATACTAGATGTGCCTCTCTTATAAAAAGGGAGGCACAAACAACAAATGTCAAAAACATATAGATGAATACAAAGGGTGTTAGTAACGTACAAACGATCTCGACATGGGACAAATAAAAAAATGAGAAAAATCACATGGAAACAAACAAAAAGGTTTCAAACCAACAAAAAAACCAACATAATTAATTTTCTCAGTTTGTAATCCATTTATCTATGTAGAAAAAATAACTTTGCATTACTTTTACGTGCAAGAATGGGCAAATATATGATAGGGGATGGGTGTGGCATGTGTTATATGGTATATGTGTGGTGGGTTTAGAGGATGTGTGTGTGTGTGTGTGTGTGTGTGTGTGTGTGGGGTCTAAAGTGCTTGTACCAAATTACCATGGAATAGTTTGAAGTTGTTACTTTGTAATTTTTAATTGCATACAACTCAGTTTAATCCATTCGATGTTTATGCTTACCAAGTAATGTTGTCTTCATAAGCATCTTGTTTGCCTCTATTAGCAAAAAAAACATAAAATTTTAAGAAAAATGTATTTTGGAAGGATTATTGAAGTGAATATAGACCAACATTAATGTGTCAAAGAGAGCTTGGAAACATATGGATAGTTGAATTGAATTGAATGTTTTTAATAAAGTTTTACACAAATTAATCTATGGGGTCATTCACTAATTTTATTTGCATACAAACAACCCTTTAAAATAAGTAGTTGTAATATCTATTTACTTTTTTAATATTAAATCTTTTGTTGTCTATGTTGATAAAAATTCATCTATTTTTGCTAATATATCATCTTCAAGCAAGGTAGTCATTTTGGTCCAAAAATGGTCTCTTCCTTTCTCAAAAAATGTTCTGAGCAGTCAAGTTCTTCAAATTCTCAAGCCTTTTCAACTAAGGAAATCGCAGGTTCAAAAGGTGAGCTTTCGCAAAGGAAACATTCAAAACACTTCAAGGCATTTCCTAAAAAAATGATAAGGTTCAACCAAATGGTTCAACGCCAAATTTCTATAAGTATGGTTCAAAAGCGGGATTCAATGATATATACTGAACCATTGAACTCCACTTCAAAGTGGTTCAAAGTAGTTCAAAGTTCAAACGGTTCAAAAGGTTTGAGTGGAAGATTCGAGAGAAAGGTTCAACGAGTTCAAAGTTTGAGAGAATGGTTCAAGTGGAAGATTCCAGAAGATGTTTCAAGCAAAAGATTCCAGAAGAATAGTTCAACCGAATGGTTCAAACGATTGGTTCAACAATAAGTTGAACTTATAAGAAGACTAAGTGAATGCGGCTCTTTGAAAGAAATATTGAACCGCCCGATGAACTTTGAACCATTGAACCATTGAACCGGTGCACTCCGAAAGGTTCAAAGGTTCAAGGTTCAAAGTGGTTCAAGCAACCAGTGACAATTGACGTCCCCGTAGACGTCAAATTCAGGATAATCAAATATCTGTTGATTTTCAAATGGCGCAGACTCGGGAACAAACTCATTGACCAGCTGAGGAAGGAGCCAAAGGAGCCAGCAGAAAGTGAGAGGATAGCCCCGAGAGATCGGATCATCAAGAAGAGACAAAATATAGCAAGGAAAGAGGGAACAATACAGAAAATCTAGAAATATCTGCAGGAGAGTTATTCTAGTAGGTGGAGCAGTCCACCAGGTGGATATCAGAGAGTGCAAACATTTAATGGCACAGCCTATTTTTTCTCATTGGAGTAAAGACGAGGGAACAACTACGTAGGCATCATAAAGAGGACCAGGCAGCCCATACTTTGGAGGAGACATTTGACATAATTAGAATGCCAAAGTCCAGGCTGGTAAACTGCTCCAGCATGGCCTCTACACAGAACTTCCCCTATCCAATGCATTCAATATAGCATGAGCCATTTCATGAAAATAAGCGCCAAGTCTTTCTTTGAGTGCTATATATTGTAATCTCTCATTTTGGAGAAGGGAGATCTCTCTGTTATTAGAAGTGAAACTCTACCCAAATTGAAAGGCATTTCTGAGACTTTGAGCTTAGACTATTAATCATATTTTATCAATTGAATGAGAAAGTAAGTGAGCTTTCAGACTTTGTGTTGAAATAGCTTGTGTTATCTAGGAAATTATTCTTATGTCTTTTTCCTAAATACAGTCTTGTCCATTTAATCAAATAAGCAGAACAAGTGGAAATAATCTGGAAGGTGTCCTAAAGCCGATTGTGGAAGACTTTGTGATGTCATAATTGTCTTTAGTCTGTGTGTTTTGTGTTTCAATGTAAAGGATATTGGAGAGACTTTGAGCTCCCCTTATCCTTTGTAATATTTTACTCTGGTGTAGTTGAGGTGAAGACTTTGTGTTGCACTTCATGCTACTATGTTACTTTGTCCTAAATCAGTAGGAGAAGCAACGAAAGACTTTGTGCTTTTGTGGGTTTCTTTTAGTTCTAGTTACTATCTGGGAAATCTTCCTCTGATTTTTTGAACATCATTTCTGAAAGAAGAGAAATGCCTTTAGTAATTACCCAAGATTTCTCCTTTGCTCTATGAACATCATCTCTGAAAAAAGAGAGATGGATGGTGTTATCCCACCCCTAAGTGTATTTTCAGCTTATATTAGTTACAGTAGTTTACAGGGAACCTCCCCTTGATGAGAGGAGAGATTTATCTCATTTTGATGTGGTAAACCTGCACATTTTGCCATATAAATCTCCTTATGCTGAGGTTGATATACCTATTTTGTCATCAGATAGCTGGTGACAAAATATTCACCCAACACAATACGTACCACATTAGGATTGGATGAGTGAATTGAAATTAGGGAAAAAGGGTGATGTGTACAAGAGCATAGATGGGCACTACTCAGATCAAGTAGTGGCAGCAAAGGCATGGAAGTAAATGAAGTGGATAGGGAAGGCAACATCATATGAGGTGAAGTGACATATGGTCAATAAGTTAGATCCAATCAAAGATTTGAGGAAGGGATACACCTTTAAATTCACTAATGACGTAGAGAATAAAAATCATTTGTTGTCGTGGTTGTTAGCATCTAGAACATGAGAGCTAGCGGCAAGAAGGTGATGTTTATACCTTGACTTAGGAGCCAACAACTTCAACTCCAGCATTAACTGGTTCCTGAAAATGTACCCCTGCAACTTCATTGATGTACACACTTTTAAGATACACCCTTAGATTTGGAATCCCCATGAGAACATACTCCATGAGGATGCCAATCTGTTTGACTCCCTCCATTCCTCAATGGATGATGGAGCATGTAAAGGTGCATTATCAAATGGTGTATGAGAAGGATGATCCATCCAAAAATTAAATTGATATGAGTGAATTCATCAAGAGCTAATGCTGATGCATCTTGACATCGTGGTTATCAACATGGATAAGTGATCGATTGCATGGTCCTCAGTAATGCATTGGATGTTGGTGTTATTGGTATCCTTTATGTTGTATATAAGGTGGTGGGGATAGGACTATGGACATTCACAATTATTACAATATATAAATTAGCATTTGGTATTTACTTCAATAGTTGTATATAATATTATTTGTAAACATTGGAGGTCTCTTTTTACATGTATAGAGGTGATGAATGTCAATTGAGTGCTCTAAAAGGTTGTCTTACTTCAACTCATTTGGCTAGGTTTTTGAAAAGAAAAATTTTAGGTTCCTTTTTCCATACTTTGGTTTCAATTTCATTGTACTCAGTTGCTAGTATGAGGAAAAGGTAAACCATAGTTTGTAGAGGGCAAAAAATATTTTTTTCATAAAAACAAGTAATTTTTTTAATATATTTTTTATAAAAGCATGTATTTAAAAAAAATAGAATCAAAATATAGGTAATTGAATTTACTTTGGCTTTGTTGGTTGGCAAGTTTTCCTCTGTTATTTCCACAATAGACTAGTTGCCAATTTTATTGTAGATGTTTAAATTGCTGTTACAATGCCAGTTGCGTAGTGTTACATGGTGTTGAGAAGTTAAATTCTTGAATTTGTAATTAATGTATGCTTTGAACAAATTGCATCTATATTTAAGTCTATTTTAATAGTTTCATTTATTATTAATATAAAATTACAGTCACCACCATCATAGTTAGTTTTAGGAGTAAAAGAAAAAATTGTAACATATATTTCTCTATGTGGTAGGAGGTTGGCTTCGTAGATTTTGCTTGGTGGATCTATTATGTTTAATATTATTGTCATTTCCCCTTTATTACCTCTATTAAATAATTTTTCAAGAGTTCTCTTGTTCTTTGTTTGTCAAGCATTGTTTTGTATATAACAAGCATATCTCTTTCAAAGACTTCTTTACACTTGTAGTTGTTGATATTGACAATTGTTGCATGCATGTCACTTGAATTTTTTTTCTTAAATTTATTTGTAGCTAGTTTTATTTCATAAACAATGTAAAAATGTAAAAGAAATACAGACCTCTTTTGATGTCTATTTGATTCCATATTTGGATATTTTATTTGAGTATTTTTCTCCATGTTTGTTGAAATGATTTGTCAATTAAAAAATTATCAATAAATTTATGGTTTTTTTTCACTATTTTTATACTCTCCAATGTATAAAATGCACATAATTGACTTACATGCAGACATTAGTAATCTAATTACAATTATTGCATTCCTTTAAATTTTTTCTTTCCATTGGAAGGCTTTTTCCAACATTTTGTATTTGTTTATTTATAATTTATTTTGTAGAATATTTTTATAAAGTTTTTTGTTTATTTTTTAAAGAAGAAAGGCAAACCAGATTGCATTGTGGTCAATCTAGTATGCATGAAATAAATTGATATGTATATATATTTTTGTCAATGTTTGTCTAAAAGTGGCATATCATGGCATTTGTATCTATTGTTGGCATATATGGGACAAGAAATAAATTGTGCTTTTATATAAATTGGTGTAGATGTTCTTGTGAAGTTTTGATTTGCATCATGTCAATATTAAAATCATTGACTAAAACACTCTTCATATTGGATTTTAGAATTGAAGTGAATTTTTCTATAAAAGTTAATAAATGTACAAGAGGAGCATTTTTTGTTAAATAGATATTTGATATGTGTATGCATATATTTGAATGAAGTATGCCAATTATGATTATTTGTATTGTTTTGGTACTAAATGTTCCAATTGTTTGTTTGATTTTTTTGGGTAACATGTCATGATATTGTGAATACTCATTGCAATAAAATAATAGAATTTTTCTATGAGCTTTGTTTTATTTGGTATTTTATTTATTTGAGTTTATTGTAAACATAAAACATGTGCCTCCATGAGTTTTTAATCACATACTATACTTTTTATATACAATTGTAGATTACTTATGTTCAATGAACATAAAATAAAATGGTTACACATTTTGTCGTTGAGGTCATAAGAATTTCCATAGATTCCATTATTGGAATCTTTGCATTTCACTTTATACTTCATTAGATACTACAAAGTTTTTTTGTTCAATTTATTTATAACGTACAATGATTTTATAGTTATGACTCTAGATAGGGTAGTGTAAACAAGACCATGATAATTCACTTGATGAATGTTAAATTCTAAAGCATCTATTGTTAGTCCTTGTGATCTATGAAATGTTCTTGCATGTGTTATTTGCATAAGGAATTGTTCTCACATAATTATTTTTTAATTTATATGTATATATATTTTTTGTAATTCTTGTTATATGATTCCAATCTTTGTTTATGTATTCATTATAAAAACACTTCATTTATTGTCATTGAAATTTTCTAATGTTTATATTGTAGAAATGTATCCACATAATGTGATTAATTTTATTTGTGTAATATTTGAAAATGCCATCTGCACTATTGGCTAACCCATTAGGTATATTATAATTTCCACCAATCAATTCTACTAGATTATGTTTTTTAATAGTCATTATGTTTGGTAATATTGGTTTTTTACTATATATGTAATCGTTGTCAATTTCATTGGTATGGGTATGGTTGATTGCATTTAGTATGTGCATCTGTCCTTGTAATATAGTAAGCATTTATCCATTATGAAGTTTGACATCTTTATTTCTATGAAAAAAATATGGAAATGTTAGATTAAATGGAAGAGTTTTATGGTATACAAACATATAATAATCTTTAGAACATTCACAAGTCAACATAATATTGCAAGTACATAAGCGTTGATGATAGATTCTTAAATAAAACAACTTTATAAATTGTAGCATAATTTTTATGAGCACCCTAGTATTTTGTTTTATGTTTTTTAGTATTTATCTTGAAAATGAGAGTTTGGGCCTCAACCATATTGTTATTATCGATCTCCTAAATAAAATTTGTACCCCAAAAATAGGTATCAAGTAGGTTGTTAATAGTATTAGTCATTTTTTAAATAAAAAATAAGCCTCATTTAAAATGTACTATGGACTTAGTGGCCATGGGTTTCAAGTGTGCTATAACTAGCAATTTATATTCTTTCCATTTAAAGAACTTTGCTTTACTAAATGCAAAATTTACGTCATTCTTTCTAGCATAACTTGCACTTTTGGACCAATTGCTAGTTGTAATACATGTTGATGTAAATATAATATATAATATTATATAATTAATTCTCATAATATACTATAATAATATAATATAATTTACACTAATAAATACTATTGTGTTATATAACAATATTAATATGACATTTATAATTTTAATTGTTCAATACTAAATTATATAATAATATATTATTGTTATGTGAATGACATAACTATAATTATAGTAAAATATAATGGTATTATAATATTATAATAATGATTTATTAATATAATATAATATATTGACAAATAGTGTCATGCTAAAATCAAGGTCAATCAATCAATAAAAGACATTTGTTTTTTGATTTTTTTGAGATGAGGATTAGTTTCCACACTACTTGTTAAGGTGTGGAGCCTAAAAGCTTCACCAAGGAGCGGATTGCAGGGTTGCAGAAGTTACACAGCGACCGACGTCGGTCAGGAGCGACCGACGTCGGTCAGGAGCAGTTGAAGAGACGTCGGCGTCGGCAGGAATCGACTGACGTTGGTCACAGGCAAGTAGGCAGGAACCGGCGTCGGTTACCTGTGCGTCCAGAGAGCTATTTCCGAGGACAGAACCGAGTGTTTGCATGATGAGTTTAAGTCTTAGTCTTAAGTCCGCATCTCTATTATTAGTAAGACTATTTTTAGAGCCCTTGTTCAAGAGGCTTAACTGTTGGTTGTAAGTGCATGCTCAAGTTTCCTAATTCTATATTAGGATAGATCTTCTTAGCTTATGGTAATGTATTGGAATGTTGAAAGAACAGTATAGAATTGTATAGGTGAATCAATCCAGGTTGTTGGAGTTGATTGTACTTGAGAGAGAGAGCTCTTGAGGGAAAGAGATCTAGAGAGAGATCTATACATCTGAGAGAGATGTGGAAGAAAGAAGTTTCTTCAATTGTATTCCTTATGTAAAGAGTTTAATACAAGTTTTCAGGGTGGTTTCTTGTATCTCTTGTTCTTTGCTATTTATCATTCTAGTTACTTATCTATCTGATTTAATTCCACGGTTTATTTCTTCCATAAGTGTAATCAAATTGTTGGTTGATCCCCAACACTACTTGCTAGAAGAGGACATGTACTATGTCATGGGAGCTCCTTGCATGTGAAAATATCAAGTTCACCAAATATTATGTTATAGAAAAAGAAATAACAAGATTTATATTTCTTTTAACGATAAGATCTGGTGGGCATTGTAAAGTCATCATTATAAGCTTACGGGTTCTTTTTTTTTTATTTTTTAGTTTAGTATTAGAAAATTATAGGAGGGGATTCTGCACTTTACACCTAGAGAAGGGCTACAGTGGTTGAAATCGTTCAATATTTTCAGAGGGATTTTATAGGCATTATTATGCAAAACTCTTTCAAGGGGTCTCTAACTTTAAAAAAAGGTGATTGGTATTATCACAAAGGTTTTTTAGGGATTTGATGTACTTAGTGGCATCTTTGGTTATTGTAGCCTAATTTTGATCCATGGATCTCGGTTTGTTTTGTTTAGAGCTTGTAAACTAGGGAGGTAATGTTTTGAAACCCTAATTATGGATAGGAATAGCTTTAATAAATATAAGATTGCAACAGTGACTACTTAGATGATTTGGGTAGTATTCCTACAATGTTTTTTAGAGTCTCATGAAATTGGTGAGTATGATTTATTGATTTACAGGACAAAAAAGGGCCTATCCATGGAAATGTTTTTCTAAAAATTGAGAAACTTGGACATGTGTTCGTGAAGTGTCACAGTGGAAGGTTGGAAAGCCTAGTTAGAGGTGGAATGAGAAGATGTAGCAGTGGATGCAATACTACCTTATTCTGACCATTTCCTCTTCCATGGTATTGTATCATTCTATCCACTACGAAATACATTGGAATAGGACAAGCAAAGTGAATAAAGTGAGAATGTCTTACACAAGGATGCCAATCTTCTACCCGCTGATGCCCCGAGGCTAGATGGCATCTACATCCATTTCACTCCCTCCATTCCTCAATTGATGATGGAGCGCGTGAAGGTGTATTATCAAATGGTGTCTCATAAGGATGATTCATCCACAAATTTTGTTGATATAAGCCATGAGGCTGATATTTATTTGGGATTCGGAAGAGTTGAGGTTGACCCTTGCTGACACCATGGTCATCAAGATGGACATTGAAGGTGGGCAATGGATCATTTTTAGAGAGTGGTTGAAGGACCCTAAAATGCCCCTCATTGTCGATGAATTATTTGTAGAAGTGCATTACGTAAGCCCCACCATGAGTGTTTTTGGATGGGATAACTTAACTCCCCATAACAGGGATGATGCTTGCAGGCTCATGGTTGATATCAAATGTTATGGCTTCTATGCCCATTTTTGGCCCTGAAGACTTCCTTCACCTGCCACATTAGTTTTCAAAACCACTTTTTATTTCTTTTGCATTGGCATTCCTATCATACACACACACACACACACACACACACACACACACACACATATAAGGTAATTTTTAGTTTCCAAAGCAGAGATCTTGTAGAGTTGCAACTGAGGCTTATGAATGGAGATTCAAGCATTCTAGTATCCCTACTGAGATTATAATGTGTGGTAGCCTAACCTTTTTCAACTCCTTGTAGGATGTTTCGTCGTGTTTGCAGAGGGCCTGATCACATGCAATGTGGATCCCAACTTTTTATATTTTGGAGATGTGTAAGTCATTTTAGATGGGATTATTATTACTAATGTTAACCAATGTTATTTGTGGGCATAGTAATCATTGGTTTGGTAAGTGTAATTGTCAAATATTGGTCATTATATCTCTACGAATTTAAATGATTGATTAGTCGCTTTTATTAAGTGGATTGTAAAATGTTAGTTGTATCAAAGTGATTGACAAATAGTAATTAAATTTCAATAATAATGTATATATGATTAAAATATGGTATTAATGAATGGATGGTACATGACATTATGATATGTTCTTTGTTTGATGAGTTGATAAAAAAAAATATTCCATTTTTTTATTTATGAACTATTAAAGTAGTAATGTCCACTTCAAAATTAGGCATATGCATGTATATAAGGAAGTAGGGATTATAAATCTATTTATCTTGTTTATATGTTATCATTAAATTTATCATTACAATTTAGATATGGAAATGTGCATTCAAAATTGTCACATGTGTACTAAAATTTAAAATTGAGGAGTTTTTTTTATACGATCGTACAAACATTCTTGGATAGCGGTTTGTCATTTTTTAAATGATTGCCAAACTTGTTCGCCTACTTCTCCTCTTTCACCTCTTGCTCTAATTTTGTACATTTGAACTTGTGTCTTTTTGTAATAAGTCTAATCTACAAATATAGTGTGTTAGAAAAATACAATAATTTATCAGACCACTCAAACAAAAACAAAGATGTTGATAAACTTAAATTGTATAACAAAAATTATTCAAAGAAAAGATTTCAGCAAATGCTCCAAAAGTGCTTAGAATAAAATGCTAGCTCAAAAATGAGAAGTGCTTAATGATTGTGATAATGATCTAATGAACCCAATCACTAGTCTATTTATAGGTGACTTAAATTCAGACTTTGGTGAGATGCATGCACGTGTCAACTTCCAACAATTATAAATGAGAAAGGTAGAAAAGACCGGATGGGTCCTGTTATAGCTCAAAATGGCACCTTATGAGAGGGTGATTGAATCCATCTCAACTTGGGATATGAAATGGGATTGAGTCTAGGTTGTGGGTGACCTCTAAGTGATTCAAACCTCTATATTTAAGGGCTAGTTCCCTTGCTTTATCTATTAAAGCTCATCACCTAAACTACTTGTTCATTCGAATGAAAAGGGAAACAGAGAACATAAAGTAAATATATCATAACAAGGTGATGTAAAAATTGTAACCTTACCACTACCAACTAATTACATTGACACTTCAAGCAAAAGCCTAACTTGCGCATGACACTACTCCAAAACTACCCTTGCATCAATATTTCTCAAGGAGGTTTGTGAAGCTAACTTAAGCTAGGAGGACTAAACTCAAGGTCATGACTTGACACTTATCGAAAGACAACTCACTAAAAATCATGAAAAACTTCATTATAACACTTCAGGAGACCTAAAATAGACTTTCAAAGCTGAGTATGAATGCAAATAAGGATAATATGCTAAGGAATAGAATCTATCACTTAGTAAGATTAGCTAGTTAACAAACACATTGAAATAACTCATGGATAAGGTAAACTAGATCATTATTTATTGCTTAGAGGCTAAAAATGTTCAAGGATTTACCATACTATTATTCCCAAAATCAACTCCACTTGTTTTGTGGACAACCCTTATGAAACTTGGCTATTTTATAATCTACCCTCTAAGTTCATCGTTCGAGACAAGTTTCTCTTGATCTAAGGTGAAGTTGTCTGTTATCTGATCAAAATGTCAGTTTTGATCATTTTTAGGGTGTTAATGTTAGTTTATTTTATTTTTATTTATGCATGAGTGGCCTTTTTTGTCGCCCTTACATTATTTTTTTGAAAATCATGCATTAGCGGCATTTTTTGCCACTAGTGCATGGTCTACCCCCAGGCACATGTCAAGGTGGAAAATTTTCCACTCAAGCAAAGATTTTCAAAATCTCAAATTTCATGTGGCATTTATGGCTACACGCACCAAGTTTTAAAATCTTGTTTTGAGCTTTTAAATAGATTTTGTTTGTCATTTCTTTTATTTCATGTTTCCTAGACTCCTCTCCAAAACTGCTCGACCACACAAACAAGGGAGATCTCAAATTCACTGCCATCGAGCTTAGGATTTTGAGTTTGTCGAGTAAATTTTTTGTTCTCTCTATTTCTAGGTTTTCATTTTTTGAGTATTTCCTATTGAAGTTTGAATTTTCATTTTGTTTTGTCTTTCGGTGGTTCAACCCCTGTTTTATTTTTGTTTTACCATAGTAAGCCTTAGTCATCAATTTAGCTTTGCCCTAGGTTTTCATTATGCGTGTCATCGATGCTTTGACCTGACTTTGGTTTGCCCTTCCAATTTGGTTGAAAATCATCACAAATAAATTGGTGATGATGGCTTTAAAAATACTGCTCTCACACTTCCCATCACGAACAAGACAAATGCATAAATACCAAAATTCACTACATTTAAGTTGTATGAAATGTTCTAAATAATAGTGTAAGGGCGGTGAATTTTACCACTTTATCTTAGTGAAAACAACAAACTATACCACATGTAATGTCGGCAAAAAATACCACTCAAACATTTTCCTACAATATCAGCTATTTTCATCGCTTGACATCAAAACCTCCATTTTCTTTCCATAGGCATTGTTAGCATTTTTTGTTGCTCCTACACATAAAAGATATGCATCAGTGGCTATTTTTTCTGCTTATGAATAAACACAAGTTTTATCCTACATGTAACGGTGGTTAATTTTGATGCCCATGCAAACATCCTCTTGAATTTTCCTAACTCTGGGATATTTCCAATTTTGCTTTTTTGAGCCCACTTTCGTCTAGTTTTTTGGCCTACTTGCATTTTAGCCCTTTCAAGTGCATCTCCATAGTCATGATCATCGACATGTAGTTTTTCTAGATTGTCAGTACTTTCCCTAATTACATGATCATGACTTTTTATTATAGTTTCTTCTATGGATCTTCTTTCCTTATCGAAATCCTTTTGGTAAAATCTCTTTCAGATGACTGAGTATTCTTTGAATAAATCGAAAGAGATAAAGTATAAATACCAAGGTGTTTTTCCAATCACCTTAATTACTTCTAATTTTGATGACATTAGAGATACAAAGATTGGTCATGTGGACATGGCTAAGTTTGTGGAGAGAACTAAGTCTAGCAATCCCAACTCTGAAATGAAGAAGATAATTGACATCAATATTCATTTGGTATTTTGTTTCCTAGTAGCAGCTCACAACACGAAATTCATTCTTCAATGTGCTCAATTTTATAATAAAGACACTAGGGCTGTGTTGGATGCTAGTGGCAATGTGGTAATTAGATTGGATCCTGAATTCATTGACAAAGTGTTTATGTGCCCTCATACTATAGAAGTGATAAAACTTGATTTTATTGAAGCACAAAAAGAATATGACAAAAATCCTAAAAAAGCAAAGAAGGTAATCAATAATAAATGGCTCAAGATGTCAAGGTAAAATTTTTTAAGGTGGCCACAGAGTTTTCTGAGAAGTGAATTTATAGAAGAAGTTGGTGATCTGATAACTCTTCTCAACAGGGTAATAGGTTTGCCCTCTTCCTCACAGTTTCAAGAATAGATGTATCCCTTCATCAAGGTAATACTCCAAGGCAAACAAACCATCTTCTGGGGAGAACAAATCAGTAATGCTTTACATGAGCAATTGATGAAGGTATCCACTACCTTCAAGTTCTATATCACTTCTTATGCAGTGTATATTGTAGCTTCAATGAGAATCTTTCCAAGTCTAACATCATAAGGAGATAGGAGAGTAATCCCAGTGTATTAATACTACTCTCAATTAACATTGAAAGGTTATATTCATCATTTTAGGAAGGTAAATAATGTTTTATTTTTAGTATTCTTATGTCCTTTTGATCCTCAACTAGAATAAAGAAGAGTGTCAGATGAGGCTTGGATAGTAGTAAATGATTTTGGATGCAAGTTCTTACAGTTTCCTTCTTTCTCATACCTAATGGTTGGCTTTTTCCAAGGTCATCCTTATATGCTTCCAATATTCCCCTCAAACAAACTAGTCTTAATGGAGCTATGCAGACAAATAATCATCATGCATAATAAGCAAATGGAACTGGAGAATCCTGGTTTCAGGTTCCCAATTGAAATTGGCAAGTTTTTAGTGTTAACTACTAGGAAGGCTAGAGTCATGGAAACTGAAATGCGGCTTGTAACTATGAAGCAATTCAAAAGAAGACCAAATTTTGATTATATGGGCATGAAAGACATAATCAACAGGAAAACCCAATTTCATGAACCTATGATTAAAGATGTTTGGGTAGATTTGAGAACAGTGGAAGATGTCAAGGAAATGAACTACATCAGGTTATCTCTTGAGCAAATTAAATATCTGGGACTTACTGACATCCCTGAGAATCTAGTGGATGATGGAGATTTGATTAATGATAGATACAATACTAAAAATATTGCTAATGCTCCTCTTCCTCCAACCTAATGGTCTCAAAAAGATCTGACCTCAGGAAAAGATTTGAACTTATATTGGCAAACACCAATAACTGGCTAGCGATCAAGAGAATCATTTTGAAAGAATTTCTCACAGGTTTAGAAGCTAAGATTGAAGAGGAAACAAGAAGAAAGGTAGAAAATAGGATGAAGAACAAAATTGATTTTCCTTCTTCCAAGAAACATAAGCCTAAGATCATATTTGTGATGAAGAAGTCAAAAGTTGTGGAAAAAGAGTCTGAAATAGAAGATATGGAAGTTGAGAAAGAAAGCAATGAAGAACCAGTGATGGAAGAGATAGATATTGAAGATAGGCCTAAAAATCAACAAGAAGAGAAAACTTTGTCCCCACAAGAGAATGTACAAAAATAAATGAGAGTATCTTCTTCCCTGCCTAACACACCTATTACAACTCCTTCAATTGTTTCTCCTATTAATGTTCACTCTTCTGGATCACCCTCTGCAGATGACTTTGATTTTAATAAGCTAGTGCTATTAAAATCCAAGGCCCAAAAAAAGACAAAGGTTCTTTCAAAAATTCTTGGGGATAAGGGACACAAATTTCTAGAAATTGCAAGACCTCCACAGGATGAAACCATTAAAAATTTTGATATAATTGATTACTCTATCTCTAGAGTTGAATTAGGAAAGATAACTCATGAAAGTGCCAAGAGTGATATGCAATCAGCCATGGACATCCTGATTCAAAAATTTGATAAAGAGAAAGAAATGAAGGATCCCTACAAAGCAATGGTGGAACAATTGACTGTAGTGGTAAGGAGAATCACTTTCACTTTAGAAGCAGTAATTCCTGAGGCTATTTTTATAGAAGACCCCATCATTCAAAAAGAAAAAAAGACTCATCTCTAAGGCAAAGTACTTGAAGAGTACTTACACAAGATACATGCATAAGGAATTTCCTTGCTTATGAAATTATCTGAGAAAATAGATAAAATGAATAAAATAAGAGCAGAACTTGATGATCTCATTGAAGTTATTTGTTAAGATATTGAGAGCATAGAAAAGAATCATGATAAATGGGTGGAGATGAGAAAACCAAAAATAAGCACTCTAATATCAATTGGTGCCATTATTGATAGGGATTCTTATACTGAAACAAAAGAGGCATTGACATATAGGATCTGTGTGCTGAAATATTTGATCAATGACCTTGAATCTGTAAGAGAACTCAGTGAACAAAGTGATGTCAATATTTTGCATAAATTAGAGGATCTACCTTGAAAGCTTATGTCATAAGATAATCAATTTCTCTCTACAAAAGAAATGATTCAAGACTTTGAAGATATGTTCTAAAAATAATAGGAAGATAAAACATTTTATAAAGCCTCTATGGACAATATCCTAGACAATTAGTTGACTCTGGATAATTTGAAACCCAAGTTAACTAGTCATGCAAAATCAGTCACCACAGTAAGAGATGCCATAGTTAGAGCCAAGATGATTTTCAGGAACACTATTAGTCTAGACAGTATCAGGATACAAGCAGCTTTCACTATGTATGATGGACACATGAAGAAAGATGGTGATACGAATTGAAGCAATGTCTTTTTCCCTTAGTTTATTTTCCATTTTTTCAAATGTACTTTTGAATCAACTTTGGA
The DNA here is from genome assembly GCA_037957365.1 of Torreya grandis. Taxonomy (NCBI): domain Eukaryota; kingdom Viridiplantae; phylum Streptophyta; class Pinopsida; order Cupressales; family Taxaceae; genus Torreya; species Torreya grandis. The sequence continues at coordinate 2,712,908 of JARHVA010000073.1, read as the reverse complement.
CATTTTTACATGTACTTTTTTCATATGTAATTACATGTAAAAAATAGGAACTCCCAAGTCAATAAGGACTCTTATTTTAGAATAGGTCAAAGTAGTTAGGTTTTTCCTAAATTTTCTCAAGGCCTCTCCCTATAAATAAAGAGGGCCTATTTTGTAATAGGGATCTTTGAGTTATTGAAACAAAACTCTACCAAATTAAAAAGCATTTTGAGACTTTGAGTTCAAATTGTAAATCAAATTTTATCAAGTGAATGAGAAAGTAAGTGATATTTCAAACTTTGTGTTGAAATAACTTTTGTTGTATTGGAAATTATTCTTATGTCCTTTTCCTAATATGATCTTATCTATTTGATTAAATAGTAGGGTGAGTGAAAATAATCTAGGAGATGTTCTAAAGTTGATTGTGGAGACTTTGTGATACAACATTTATCTTTAGTTTGTGATTTAGAGTTTTAAAGCAAAGGATATTGGAAAGGCTTTGAACTACTATTATCTTTTATGATTATATATTATGTTGTAGTTTTTGATGAAGACTTTAGGCTACACCTCATTCTACTATGTTCTAAGTTACGAATCAACAAAAGAAACAATGATAGACTTTGTGCTCTCGTGGGTTTCTTATTTTTTCAATCAAATATCAAGAAAGTGTTCTCTTATTTTGTAAACATCATTTTTGAAAAAAGAGAAATGGATGATGTGGTCCCACTCTTGATATAATATTTAGTTTAGATTAGTTTTTGATAGCTCATAAGGAACCTCCCCTTACTGAGAAGAGAGATTTATCTCATTACACTGTGGCTAATATAACCATTTTGCCTTTAGTTAGTTGACAACAAAATATTCACCCAATAGTTTTTGGTGACTCCACTGGGGATCAAACATACAATTTGAAGCCTCACACTTCAATTTGAAGCATTTCCAATTCTTTTCCATTCAACATTTTGGTAGATTCATGGTATACGTGAAGCCAGAGAGCTCAAGGTATTATTGATCCTGTATTTGAGTTGATACAATAAAATAATTTTGATCTCTTGCTTCTACGATCTCGCCTTCAATAAACTAGGAGTTTCCCTCCTACCAACGTCAAGTTTCCAATACCAGGTGAAGCTTCTAGTTCTAGTGCTAACAGAGTTTTATCTATTCATACTCCATAAAGGTTTGTTATCCCACATTTAAATCAACAGATCATGGCAGCCCAAGGCCCTTAGGGTAACACTTTTGGTCCTCTAAATTTAACCCTACCTTTGCATGAACTACCTCGTAGTTCAAGAAAAAAAATTCTAAAGTTATATGGTGATAGAAAAGTTCACCCTAATGAACACATTGCAACTTTCTGCATAGCCTGTGGTGTGATAGGTGTTGAACATGAAGATGTAACAGTAAGGTTTTTTTTAGAAACACTGCAAGGTGCTGCTGCAAATTGGTTTTATCATCTTCAAGATCAGACTATAACCAATTGGAACACTCTCAAGACCAAGTTTGAGGCTAGGTTCAAACCCTAATAAGATGCACACACCTTATTGGCTCAACTTACACAGATGAAGAAGGAGCCTTATGAGCCTATGAGAGACTTCATTGCTAAATTCAAAAAGTTGAGGAATAGGATTCTTGCAATTGCTTAGCCAACTCCATAGAATCTTAAGTGCTTCTTTATCAATTTTTAACTTCCCAAAGTGAGTTTTCTATTAAGACGAGCTGGCCCTGTAGATCTTCCTGTAGCTCAAATTTTGGCTACCAAAGTCAAAGATGATTTTATCCTTGTAGGTAAGATAAGAAGAGATTCTAACAAAAGTAGATTTTTCTCTTTTGCTAAAAATTCTTCCACAAGCACCACCGACCCTATAGTGAAAAAGTTAGCAAATGAATTGCTAGCTCTGAAAAATAAAATGTCCTAAGGTATGTCTACTCCTCCTGCTTATCTAGATATGCCAAGGAGGATGTTTCCCAACAATTCATATCAAGGCAACATTGCTAAAATCAAGGGCAATCCAATCATCTTTCTCCTACATAAGGGAAGCTTGCCATCGAAGTAGTGCCAGTCAACTCAACAGTTGGTTATTATGAAACCAAACATGATCATTATTTTCAACCTGAGTTAGACCAAGAGAATGATGGTAATCTCTTTGCAGAAGGAGAAGAAGAATTATTTGGTGACTCCACCATTGATTTTCTAAATTAAGAAGATGAAACTAAAAAAAAGGAGAAGTGCATGATGGAGCATATGCTATTTTTACTAGGTCCCAAAATCAGTCAACTCAGCAAGTTGATAAGAGAAAAACTTCAACTAGTGATCTCAATTTATAAATGGGGAAATTCACTGCCCTTCCAATCAAAGGACCTGATAAGCAATAAACATGTAAGTTCATCTAACAATCCTGTATCTTCTACTTCTGTCCATCAGACCAGTACCACATCAAATAAAAATTAGAATGATGGATTTCCTTCCTTTGTTTCTAGTTTATTCTAGTTATTTGGCATAATTGATCATGCTAGGAAGACCAAGATTCAGATGTCTGAAGTTGAGTATTTTCAAGCTAATCCTGAATAATTTGATAGGTTGGTTGAATACATCAAAAACAAAACCATCCCTACAAGATAAGAGTTTCTAAAAGTTGCCCATGATTTTTTTTAAAAAAAATCTACTAAAAATAATATTGTCACTACTCCGCTTGTTGCCTCTGAAAAAATAGAACCTTTTTATGTTTCTCTATTGATAAATGGTCATAAGTTGAGCAATTATATAATAGACTTTGTAGCCTCTTATAATGTTATGCCTTCCAAGGTAGCAGACTCCCTCGGTCTTACCTTAACTAAGACTTTTGGGAGATTTTTCTCCATGGAAAATAAGCAAGTACCACTTTTGGGTCAAATCAAAGATGCCCAATTTGTATTTGTAGCTTTTTCAGAAAAAAGGATTAAGATGACAGTCCTAGTAGCTGATGTTCCAGCTTCTTATGGCATTCTACTCAGATGTAATTTTTGTAAGGATGTAGGTGGGGAGTTGAACATGGATCTATCTAAAGCAAGGATACCTGTTAAAGGTGTCATAAAAAATTTGCTTCCTAAAAAAGAGGCAAAATATATTGTTACCCAAATGGCAAATCCTGAAGCTCAAATTTTGTTCGAATCCTCAGGAATGGGTAATTATTTTTTATTCACTGAAGATATTTCTAATGAACCAGAAGGGTTTTTAGATGAAAGTTTAGGTGAAGGCATAATAACACTATATTATTCCCTCACTGATGAAGAGGAATCTTCTGATCAAAGAAACTTCAAAAATTTAAATTCTAATGAGGTTTGAGTTTTAGAATTTGATGGTAGTTATTCCTCTACCGATTTTGAATCTAGAATTATTTTGATATCCCCACAAGGAGATATTTTCCCTTGTTAATATAAGTTTCAATTTTAAAATACCAGTAACACCAACAAATATGAATCATTATTGCTCAGGTTGAAAGTTGCTCATGTTAAAGGTGTTAAGATTCTTCATGCCCGAGGAGATTCTGAATTGGTGGTTTGTCAAGTGAGAAATTTGTATCAAACTAAAAATAAAATATTGTGACATTATCTCAATCATGTATGGGATTACATTGAAAGTTTTGATGCTTTCAATATCTCTACAGTACTAAGAGAGTTTAATGATCGTGCAGATTCGTTGGCCATCTCCACAACTCTAATGGTTCCTCATAAAAATTTTAAAGGAAACAAATATACTATTGAGCTGGTCTTTCAACCAAGTGTACTTGATAATGTTGATCATTGGTAGGTGTTCAATGATGATAATCAAATTATTGCTTTCCTAGAAAAGAAAGATAATTTTGATGAACTCTATTTTGAAGGTAGTGAATCTCCACCATGAAAATCAATTTCTGAAATAGATTCACAAACTAGTGAAGAGTTTCTTCAACTAAAAGGGAATAAAATTCTAAAAGGTTTGGTTTCACTTGAAAATATTTTTGATAAGCATGATAGATATATTAAGCAATAACAACAAATGGATTCAAGTTCTTCTATGGAATTTGAGAAAAAAATTTTGAGTTCAGAGACAAATCCCAAAATGGTCAACATTGGGAAATGTTGCACTGATGATGAAAAGTTCAAGTTCATTACTCTCCTCCGATATTACATTGATGTTTTGGCATATTCTTATGATGATTTGAAGTCCTTCAGGCCTAAGGAAATTTAGCATAAAATTCCTCTTAAAGCTAGGGCATTGCCTCACAAGTAGAAATAAAGGCAATATAACCCCAAAATATCAAGTACTATCCTTTTTGAGATTCAAAAGATGTTGAATGCAAGTATAATTTTTTCAATCCATCATTCCACCTAGAACACAAACATAGTTTTTGTAAGAAAAAAGAATGAAAAAATTTGTATTTGTGTTGATTTCAGGAATCTCAACCAATCTTATCTAAAGGATAATTACCCCCTACCCATCATGGATCAAGTATTACAAATAGTAACTGGTTCAGAAATGTTGTTTATGTTAGATGGTTTTTTTAGGTATAATCAAGTGGAAGTTAATGAAGCAGATTAGTATAAAACTAATTTCACTACGCCTTGGGGCACATTTGCATTACACAAAATGCTTTTTGGTCTAATCAATGTTGGCGTCACATTCCAGAGAGAAATGGACTTTGCCTTCAGAGATGAAATAGTAAAGTTTATCATGTTATATCTTGATGACTTGATTATTTTCTCTAAACATCTTTCTGATCATGTGCATCATTTACGACAAGTGTTGGAATGCTGTCAACAAAATGGTATTTCTCTCAATCTTAAGAAATCAATTTTTGGGGTTACAAAAGGTAAACTTCTCGATCACATTGTATCCTGAGAAGGCACTAAAATTGATTCAAAAAGAGTCAAATCTATTCAAAGTCTTACTCTACCTACTAGTAAGACTGCAGTTCATTCTTTCTTTGGAAAGGTGAATTTTTTGTGAAGGTTCATTCCTGAATTTACAGAGAAAACCCATCACATAATCAATATGATGAAGGGTAAGGCTACTTTCCATTGGACTACAGAAGGCAAAGCAGTATTTAAAGATATCAAGAAGGCTATTTCTCATGCTCCAATCCTTATTTGTCCAAACTATACCAAAGATTTTAAAGTATACAACTATGCTTCTGACCATACACTTTCAGCCATTTTAGTTCAGCAGAATGAAGAAGGTGTGGAATCTCCCATATCATTTATGAGTTGTCCTTTCAAAACTCAAAAATTGAAATATTTAAACATGGAGAAGCATGCTTATGCCATGGTTAAGGTGGTAAAGCATTTTTGATTCTATATCCTAAATTCACATACTGTTGTTTTGGTGCCTGACAACAGTAAAGTCTATTCTAACTCAACAGGAGTTTGGCACTAAAAGGGACAATTAGATTGCTAAGATCCAAGAGTTAGATCTTGATATCAAACCTACTAATCTTGTGCATGGAAGAGTCTTGTGTCAGTTGATTGTTGATAATATACCAAAAGAAATAGGGGATGAAGAAGCAGAAGTTGAGGACATGCCAACAATTTTTTTAATCACTACTATTGATGAGTAGTATTCCAATATCACTCATTTTCTTACCTATGGTGAGTGTCATACCCATCTATCTTATAAAGATAAAAGAACTATTAATTTCAAGGCTACTAACTACGTCCTATGGGATAATGGTTTGTACAAAAAAAGCCTTGATGGAGTATTTTTTCGTTGCATGGATAAAGTGCAACAAAGTAAACTTTTGGAGTCTTTCCACAATTAAGCTTGTGGAGGATATTTTTTTATACCTGTAACGGCTCACAAGATCCTACGAGCCAGGTACTATTGTCCTATATTATTTCAAGATGTGTACAATTGGGTACGTAGATGTGAGTTATGTCAATAGTTCATTGGGAAACCTAAGTTGGCCGCATTACCTCTCAAGCCGATGGTGATTGAAGAACCTTTTCAACAATGGGGTATCAACTTCATTGGCATTGTGAACCCACCCTCAAGTGCCAGACATGACTATGTCCTCACCATGATAGACTATTTTACCAAGTGGGTGGAAGCCATCCCAATTAAGCATGCTACTTTGGAAGTGGTATGTAATTTTCTTAAGGAAAATATTATTTCTTGATTTGGAGTTCCAAACAAAATTACGGCAGACAATGCTAATTATTTCTCTTCCCATGAGATTACTAACTTTTGCTAAAAACATGGGATCACTGTTTCCCACTGTTCAGACTATTATCCTGTAAGAAAATGGTCAGGCAGAATCAAGTAACAAGAATCTGGTTACTATTATCAAAAAATTGGTAAATGATAATCAGAGAACTTGGCATAAAGCATTATTTGATGCTTTATGGGCAGACAAGATCACCACTAAAAGGTCAATAGGTATGTCACCATTTCAGCTTCTATATGGTCTAAATGTAGAGATACCAATTATCTTGGAACTACCAGCATTGAAGTTGGCAAAGGTAGTAGAAGATCAAACTTTTGAAAATTCTATTGATAAAAGGATCATATACCTAACTAAACTAGAGGAGCAACGAACTATGGTAGTGGATCGTATTGTTGAGCATCAAAGTTAGGTAAAGAAATTCTTTGACAAGAAAGCAAGGATTCATGAGTTTTAGATTGGAGATCAAGTCTTATTGTGGGACAAGAGGAGAGAACTAAAAGGGATGCATGGAAAATTTGATTCTTTGTGGAGAGGTCCATTCACCATTCATCAATTATGTGGTGGAAATAGATTCTTACTAGAATATCAGGATGGAACACCATTCTTGCTACCTTACAGTGGCCAACATCTGAAACACTTCAATCTTTGAAGTATCAGATAAGTTCATTTGTACATTTATATAGTTTTATGTTTTTATTTTTGTTTTTGTATTTTTGTTTAGTTATTTACATCTTTTTATTTTTTTAGCTTGACTCCATAGCTCAATGGCATGGATGAAGGCACTTAGAGATTGGATTCTACTCCCTTCAATCATTTTAAATTTCAATCGATATAAGTTTCCCAGCTGGAGCTAGCTATTATTCCCAAAATTAGCTACACTTATTTTATGGATAACCCCTATGAAACTTGTCTGTTTCATAATCTACACTCTAAGTTCGTCATTCAAGACAAGTTTCTCTTGATCTCAAGTGAAGTTGTCTGACATCCTATGAAATTTTATAATATTCCCTTGCCATAACTTCTCAAAAATCATGAAACCCATTGTAATCTTTATCTAATCAAAATGTCAATTTTGATCATTTTTAGGGTGTTAGTTTATTTTATTTTTCTTTATGCATGAGCGGCCTTTTTCACCACCCTTACATTATTATTTTTTTATAATCATGCATCAGTGACACTTTTTACCTCTAGTACCTGATCTACCCCCAAGCACATATCAGGGTGGAAAATTTTGCCGCTCGAACAAACATTTTTGAAATCTCAGATTTCATGTGGCATTTATGGCCACGCACACCGAGTTTTAAAAGCTTGTTTTGAGATTTTAAATACATTTTGTTTGTCATTTATTTTATTTCAAGTTTCCTATACTCCTCTCCAAAATTGCTCGACTGCACAAACAAGAGAGATCTTGAATTCACCACCATCGAGCTTAGGATTTTGAGTTTGCCAAGTAAGTTGTTATTTTTTTCTATATTTTTAGGTTTTTATTTTTTGAGTATTTCTTGTTGAAGTTTGACTTTTATTTTCATTTTTTTATCTTTTAGTGGTTTGACCCCTGTTTCTTTTTGTTTTACCATAGTAAGCCTTAGTCACTGATTTAGCTTTGCCCTAGGTTTTTTTTATGCATGTCATCGGTGGTTTGACCTTAATTTGGTTTGCCCTTCCAATTTGGTTGAAAATCATCACAAATAACTTGGTGATGATGGATTTAAAAATACCACTCTCACACTTCCCATACTGGGCAAGACAAATGCATAAACACCAAAATTTACCACCTTTAAGTTGTATGAAATGTTCTAAACAATAGTGTAAGGGTGGAAAATTTTATTGCTTTATCTTAGTGAAAATAGTAAACTATACCACATGTAATATTGACAAAAAATACTGCTCAAACATTTTCCTACAATATCGACTATTTTCATCGTTTGACATCAAAACCTCCATTTTCTTGCCATATGCCTTGTTGGCATTTTTTTCTGCTCCTACACACAAAAGATATGCATCAGCGGCTATTTTCACTACCTATGCATAAACACAAGTTTTCTCCTACATGTAACGACGGTTAATTCGATGCCCATGCAAACATCCTCTTGAATTTTCCTAACTCTGGGATATTTCTAATTTTGTTTTTGTGAGCCCGCTTTCCTCTAGTTTTTTGGCCTGCTTGCATTTTAGCCCTTTCAAGCACATCTCCATAGTCGTGATCATCAACATGCAATTTTTCCAAATTGCCAGTACTTTCCCTAATTTCATGATCATGAATTTTTGTTGTAGTTTCTTCTGTGGATATTCTTTCCTCATCGACATCTTTTTGATAAAAGCTCTTTCAGATGATTGAATTTTCTCTGAAGAGGTTGAAAGCAATGAAGTATAAATACCAAGGTATTTTTCCAATCACCTCAGTTACTTTTAATGTCGATGACATTAGAGATACAAAGATTGGTCATGTGGACATGGCTAAGTTTGTGGAGAGAACTAAGTCCAACAATCCCAGCTTTTAAAATGAAGAAGATAATTGATAACAATATTCATTTGGTATCTTCTTTTTCGATAGCAACTCACAACATGAAATTCATTATTCAATGTGTTCAATTTTATAATAAAGTTACTAGGGCTATGTTGGATGCTAGTGGCAATGTGGTAATTAGATTAGATATTGAATTCAATGATAAAGTGTTTATGTGCCCTCCTGTTACAAAAGTGATAAAACTTGATTTTTTTGAAGCACAAAAAGAATATGACAAAAATCCTAAAAAAGCAAAGAAGGTAATCAATAATAAATGGCTGAAGACGTCGAGGGAAAATTTATCAAGGTGGCCATAGATTTTTTTGAGAAGTGACTTGATAGAAGAAGTTGGTGATATGATAACTCTTCTCATCAGGGTAAGAGGTTTGCCCTCTTCCTCACAGTTCCATGAATGGATGTATTCCTTCATCAAGGTAACACTCCAAGGCAAACAAACCATCTTCTGGGGAGAACAAATCAGTAATGTTTTACACGAGCAATTGACAAAGGTATCCACTACCTTCAAGTTCTATATGACTTCTTATCTAGTGTATATTACAACTTCAATAAGAATCTTCCATGTCTAACATCAAAAGGAGATAGGAGAGTAATCCCAGTGTATCAATACTACTCTTAATTAACATTGAAAGGTTATATTCATCATTTTAGAAGGGTAAATGATGCTTTCTTTACAATATTATTATGTCTTTTTGATCTTCAACTAAAACAAAGAAGAGTGTCAGATGAGGCTTGGATAGTAGTAAATGATTTTGGATGCATGTTTTTACAGTGTCCTTCTTTCTCATACCTAAGGGTTGGCTTTTTCCAAGGTCATCCTTATATGCTTCCAAGATTCCCCTCAAACACACTAGTGTTAATAGAGCTTGAAGACAAATTATCATCGTGCATAATAAGCAGATGGAACTCAAAAAACTTGGTTTCAAGTTTTTAGTTGAAATTGGTAAGTTTTTAGTGTTAACTATTGGGAAGGCTAGAGTCATAGAAACTGAAATGTAGCTTGTAACTATGAAGCAATTCAAAAGAAGACCAAATTTTGATTATAGGGACGTGAAAGACATAATCAAGAGGAAAACCCAATTCCATGAACCTATGATTAAAGATGTTTGGGTAGATTTGAGAACAATGAAAGATGTCAAGAAAATGGACTATAACAGGTTATCTCTTGAGCAAATTGAATATATGGGACTTACTGACATCCCTGAGAATCTAGTGGATGATGGAGAGTTGATTAATGCTAGATATAATATTGAACATATTTCTAATTCTCCTCTTCCTCCAATCCAATGGTCTCAAAAAGAGCTGACCTCATTGAGGAAAAGATTTGAACCTATATTGGCAAACACCAATAACTGGATAGTGAGCAAGGGAATTGTTTTGAAAGAATTCCTCACAAGTTCAAAAGTTGAGATTCAAGAGGAAAAAATAAAAAATGAAGAAAACAGGATGAAGAACAAAAGTGATTTCTCTTCTTCTTCCTATCCACATAAGCCTAAGATCATATTTGTGAAAAAGAAGATAAAAGCTGTGGAAAAAGAGTTTGAAATAGAAGATATGGAAGTTGAGAAATAGAGCACTGAAGAACCAGCAACAAAAAATATGGAGATTGAAGATAGGCCTACAATTAAATAAGAAGAGAAAACTTTGTCCCCAACAGAGAATGTACAAAAAGAATCAAGAGTCTCTTCTTCCCCGCCTGACACACCTATTGTAGCTCCTTCATCTATTTCTCTTATTATTGTTCCCTCTTCTGGATCACCCTCTCCTTCCAAAATAATTTTTGACAACCCTCAAAGCAATTTTGAAGATATTCTTCATTCCTCAGGGTCTATTCATAGTTTGTCCTCCCCATCTTTTGATATTGGAGATAGTTCTACTTTTGATCACTTAGTAAAAGGTGTAGTTTTTACTGACACTCCAACCTATTGTTTCCACTACCTTTGCAAGTGCAGCTCCAATGACACCAATAATCGAGATAGATCTTAATGTGAGTAATTTTATGCTTCCACTATGGTTCTCAGCTTATACACCCAAAAGGAAGAAACAATCCATCTCTCCAAATGACTTTGATTTTAATAAGCTAGTGCCAGTAAAAGCCAATGCCCCAAAAAAAATGGTTCTTTCAAAAATGCTTGGGGATAAGGAACATAAATTTATATAAATTGCAAGACCTCCACAAGATGCAACCATTGAAAATTTTAATATAAATGATTACTCTATCTCTAGAGTTGAATTAGGCAAGATAACTCATGAAAGTACCAAGAGTGATATGCAATCAACCATGGACATCTTGATTCAGAATTTTGATAAGGAGAAAGAAATGAAGGATCACTACGAAGTAATGGTGGAACAGTTGACTACTATGGTAAGGAGAATCACTTTCACTTCATAAGCAGTAACTCCTGAGGCCATTTGTATAGAAGACCCCATCATTCAGAAAATAGAAAAGACTCATCTCAAAGGAAAAGTACTTGAAGAGTACTTAGATAGGATGCGTGCATAAGGAGTTTCCCTTCCTACAGAATTATTTGAGAAAATAAATAAAATGAGAATAATAAGAGTAGAACTTGATGATCTCATTGAAGTTATTTCCCAAGATATTGAGAGCATAGAAAAGAATCATGATAAATGGGTGATGAGAAAACTAAAAATAAGCACTCTAATATCAGTTGGCACCATTATTAATAGGGATTCTTATACTAAAACAAAAGAGGCATTGACATGTAGGATCTATGTGTTGAAAGATTTGATCAATGACCTTGAATCTGCAAGAGAACTCAGTGAACAAAGTGATATCAGTCTTTTGCATAAATTAGAGGAGCTACCTTACAGGCTTACATCATAAGATAATCAATTTCTCTCTACAAAAGAAATGATTCCAGAATTTGAATATATGTTCTAGAAATAATTTGAATATAAAACATTTTCTATAGCATCTATGGACAATATCCTAGACAATCAGTTGACTCTGGATAATTTGAAAACCAAGTTAACTAGTCATGCAAAATTAGTCACCACAGTAAGAGATGTCATAGTTAGAGCCAAGATGATTTTCAGGAACACTGTTAGTCCAGACAATATCGGGATACAAGAAAATTTCATTATGTATGATGGACACATGAAGAAGGATGGTGATACGAATTGAAGCAATGTCTTTTTCCCTTAGTTTATTTTCCATTTTTTCAAATGTACTTTTGAATCAACTTTGGACATTTTTACATGTAATTTTTTCATATGTAATTACATGTAAAAAATAGGAAGTCCCAAGTCAATAAGGACTCTTATTTTAGAATAGGTCAAAGTAGTTAGGTTTTTCCTAAATTTTCTCAAGGCCTCTCCCTATAAATAAAGAGGGCATCTTTTGTAATAGGGATCTTTGAGTTATTGAAACAAAACTCTGCCAAATTGAAAAGCATTTTAAGACTTTGAGTTAAAATTGTAAATCAAATTTTATCAAGTGAATGAGAAAGTAAGTGATATTTCAAACTTTGTGTTGAAATAACTTTTGTTGTATTGAAAATTGTTCTTATGTCCTTTTCCTAATATGATCTTATTTTTTTTCTTAAATAGTAGGGTGAGTGAAAATAATATGGGAGATGTTCTAAAGTTGATTGTGGAGACTTTGTGCTACAATAGTTATCTTTAGTTTGTGATTTAGTGTTTTAAAGCAAAGGATATTGGAAAGGATTTGAACTACTATTATCTTTTGTGATTATATATTATGTTGTCATTTTCGGTGAAGATTTTGGGCTACACCTCATTCTATTGTGCTCTAAGTTACGAATCAGTGAAAGAAACAATGATAGACTTTATGCTCTCGTGGGTTTCTTATTTTGCAGTCACATATCAAGAAAATGTTCTCTTAGTTTGTTAACCTCATTTATAAAAAAAGATAAATGGATGATGTGGTCTCACCCCTGAAATTAATATTTAGTTTAGATTAGTTTGTGATAGCTCATAGGGAACCTCTCCTTGTTGAGAGGAGAGATTTATCTCATTACACTATGGCTGATATAACCATTTTGCCTTCAGTTAGTTGATGAAAAAATATTCACCAAACACATACACAGGTGGAGGATATAAACTTAGCGAAAAGTGGCTCAACATATAGAGAAGAGGAGAGAAGAGGAGAAGAAGAGTGTAGGAGAGAGAGAGAGAGAGTAGACAAGTGTCATGTGACTTTAAAAAAGGGGAGTTATGGAACTAACTCAATAGATCCTAAAATTCATATGTAGTTCCCATAATGATGGTCTAACCCTCCATGTGTTGTGGGAATTGAGGTGCTTGCTTGACACCTTGACTAGCTTCTTGAAACTTCTCTTCTTCTTGACACATTAAAGGACAAGTGGATTTCTTGGTGGTCAGATCATTTTTTTCTACCTCTTTGCTCTGATTTTTACACCTCTCAACTAACCCCTATAGGGTCTCCTTAACACATCATCTCTCTCTCATGCAAGGTGTCTAGTGGGCTCTTCATCTCATTGGGCTTATTTTGCACAAAAATGTCAAAACTTAGTTTCAACTGCTTTACCTCATCCAAACTTCATATATGGCCTATTAGATTCATATTGGACATGTAAGAATCTATTTTTAGGTCTCAAACTAGCCCCAACAAGTCATTCTCTACCAAAAGCTTCAAATAGGCCTCATTCCTTATAGCCATAAAATAGTAAAAACCTCCTTATGTAAATAAACCTATAGAGGATCTTAAGAATTTGAGGGAATATTCAAGTACCTATAATGGAGTTATAGCCTAGGTTTAATTTCATGATCTGAGAGTGACTAGAGATATCAATTTCTACCCTTTCTCTCTCCTAACTAGGCCTCAACCTCCCTACCAAGAGTGAAAAATACTTCTAAAGGATCCCCACACATTCCATACCAAAAATAATCATTTGATTCAGTAATAAAATATCCTCCTTGATCTCCATGTCAAATTTGAATTTTTGACTCATTATACAAACCTATAAGATAGCAAAAAATAGTCTATTTAGCCCTAATCTATACAATTATGTATAGTACTATAAAAAATAATGGCATCAGAAGATTATCATAGGAGTATTTAAAATTATATGGGTGGTTTTGAATTTTTTATGATCCATCTGGAGGAATAGAATTGCATTTCTCTCTCACCTAGTTTTTATAGCCTTCCTTGGTAGCCTAAAAGTGGTTTGAACTCTTAACGATTTTTCATAAATCTCAGTGCATGAAACCAAAAAAATTACACAAATTATAATTAAACTAAGGTATTTAACATCCCTAAGAATATTATGCTCCCATGCAACATATGTGTTTCATACGAACCAAAACTAACTAGCCTCACAGACTGGCACTAGGCATTCTGAGAGGTTTGGGAACAATTTGGGCTCTATAGGTGCTTATATGAGCTTCAATTGATCTCAAATGACCTCAATGGGGTATACTATATTCCTCTTGACATGTTCCAATGGTTCTCTAGTCACGATCCCTCACCAAACTTATAATACATGTCAATGTCCAAGCTTAGAGTTTTTGAAGCAAAACACTTACCATACCTTAACTACATGTATTGTCACATTTCCTATCACTATAAAATTTCTATGACTTCATGAAATGCTTATTTAGACCCTTTAAATATATTATAAAGTATCCAATTTTATCAACCCACCTTAACTAATCTTCATCTCTCAAACAGATTGTCCAATAGGAATATGAATGCCATTTAGGACTTTACAAGGTTATCATGATTGTATTTCTCTTAATATCTTGATTATCAGGTTTATAAGTTCACCATGAAACATTTTCATAGGTATTTAAACATCTTCTCAGATCCTCTATGGTCTTTAAATCTCTTTACCAATCCATTTCCTCAACTTGTTGAATATATAGGCTTGTGTAGGCACCTAGGTCTGTGCAGGGTTAAACAAGGTCTGCCAATACTTCTATTTTTGTTGATTGTGTCTGAAACTATGATGACACAATCCTAATCAACATAAAATCATCTCAACCAATTTACTCTCTTTATATTTCTTCATGCAAACATAAAATTTCTTTGATTAGGCAGATAGACTTATTGAGGACTATGTTGTAGGTAACTATCCTATTACCCCTATTTGGTACCTTTTCCTATATTCCCCTCTTGGCTTACAAACTAAGTGAATTCAATATAATAATATCCTTCATTTATAAATCATCCATACAAACCTCTATTCTTAGGTTTAGGTATAGCCCTTAATTCCTTTCATAGACCTTAGAGATGACTATGTATGTGCAACATGATTGTATGCCCCTTTGTTTAGTCTTCTTCTTTGATCCCCTATTTAGGCTCACTTAATAACCCTAATCTCTCTTCTATATTTTAAAACACTTATAAAAACCACTATCCCATTTTTTTAAATTATTGGTCATCCATGTAAACCTATAGGTGGTTAATGGTTTGTAGGTGTGTTCCTTATAGATGGTCTACCAACATGGCTTAGAAATTTAGTGAACCACATTGTCATTCATGAAACATTTCCATGATTTGCAATATGTTGAATCCTAAAAACCTCATTCAAAATCTCTAACCATATCACTACATTCCAAATATTTACTATTCAAAACAAACCTTTTAGTGAATGGATGTAGGTATCAGTTTGAATAGTTGAATGTGTATGGAAGGATTTCTAGGCCTCAAACCAATCTTAAATCTTTTGCAATGAATCCATATCATGTTGTTATTTCCTTGAGGTAATTTTACTATTTTTAAGACTCCAAACTTCCATTAACAGTATTGTCTAAGGCCCATTCTTGACTAGTTATAGGTGGTTGTTAGTAAATCTAAGTATGTGATTTGGAGTTAGGCCTTTTTAAATTCATCAGGGCACTTATCATAGTGTTCAATCCTCATTGGGGAACCTTTTTCATTGACTCTAAGTTCAAAAATCACTTCCAAAATAAATCACATCCTCTATTCTTAATGTCAACTTACAGAGTCCTATAAGTGGTGTTTATAGTAGTTTGACTATGATTTTGGTCTTCGAGATCTTTTCAAACCATATCATGCAACTATGGTGCCCAACCTTCATCCAGATTTTCCTTCTCATTTTTAATTGCAAACTCATTTAGCTTCTTCAAAACATGTTCAAACCTTGTGCATTCATTTTTCATAGTCACAGCCCTGTAGGTGACTGTCACTAAGTCTCTCTTAGGCTTCTTACTTATCATCTCAATCTTTAACATTCAATGACTCTAGGTGTTTGGAAAGTATTCATTGGTCATCTGACTCCTTACTTGAATTGATACAATGTTTCTTGATTTTGAGAACCTTCATGAGATATGGACACCATGAACCTTCGTTAAAGTTTCAAACCTATAGGTGGTAGGTAATGAAGACTGCAACACTATTTTTGAATCCTTGAAAAGTATGATCATGACTGTCATGACTCAAATACCATTACCTCCATTGCATCTACATGATAAATCAAGAAAAAAAACTCTCAATCTCCTTGAAGAACACATTCCAAATCACTCAAATCACCCTTCACCCTCTCTTTTATCAAAGCAATATTCAATGTTTGACCAAAAGATACATCTAATGGGGTTTGAACCCTTAACCCTCTCTTTTATCAACTAACTAACAAAATTTCATTATCCAACTCTCCTTTAACTAATTTGAAAATACAAAGGCAAAATACTCTATTTATCCATGGTTTTTCTTATATATATATATATATATATATATATATATATATATATATATACACACACACACACACACACACACACACACACACACACACACACACACACACACACACACACACACACACACACACACACACACACACACACACACACACATGCAAGTGAATTTTTTTAAATCAACTTTACCTAGAAAATAAAAAATGCACCTTTCTTCCCACAAGAAAAAAATGATAGAAAAATCAAAGTAATATTCAACTTTATAATGTAATATTTTGCACCATACTTTATTGGAAGGCCATCTCTTAGAGATTTTGCATCAGACTGTTGCAAAATGGAAGAGAATTTGCCAAAGTCTGTACAAGAAGCCGTATAGGGATTTTTCTAAATATTTTAAATACCTAAAAATAACAAATAGAATGCAATGGATGCTATGGATGCACATATTTATTTTTTATTTAATCTCGGATTGTATAGATGACATGTCATACCAATGTAGATTGGGATCTTCTATACCTTAAAAAGGCATATTGAAACAATGTTGAACCATAAAACAAGTCATATAGGGGTCTCAGTGGATGTAATCAACAAAAGAGAGATGTAAAATACCATACAAATCAGAAATACGTGTTTTTAAAGGTTGTAAAAAAAATTTAAGATATAAAAATGTTGAGAAACAATGCAAAAATGCTTGCAAAATAGATTTTAAACTATTTCCAATGAATTAAAGTCCATACAAATCAAGATTCTATGAATTAAGATGCCTTATAGGCTTGCTATAAGTCGTACAAATGGATTTATAGGGAAAAAATTTGGAGATAAAAAAAAACTTCATACCTTCATGCCTTCTCTCTCCTTTACAGTTTCAACCATCAAGCTTGTAATTTTAGTCCTCTATACATGGATGAAATAGTCCTTGGTACCAATGTTAATGGAGGAATATAACAAAATTTATTCACTATAAACATTGATCTTTACAAGGAATGTAAACCTTTTACAGCTAAAAAAAGTGGTTGTGAAAACCCACCAACAATGAATTTAACTAGATGGAGTAGTGGATGCAATATTTTCTTATTTTGGTGTTATCCTCTTATGTGGTGCTACATTATTCTATCCACTAAAAAACACATTAAAATTGGATGAGCAAATTGAAATTGGGGAAATAGGGTGATATGTACAATAGCAAAGATGGGCACTACTCAGATCAGGCAGAGGCAACAAAGGCATGGAAGTAAATGACGTGGATAAGGAAGGCGACACCATACAAGGTGAAGGGACATTTGGTTGAGAAGTTGGATCAAATCAATGATTTGAGGAAGGGATACACCTTTAAAGTCACTAATGATGTAGAGACAAAACTCATTTATTGTCATGGATGTTGGCATCTAGAACAGGGGAGCTGGCACTAAGGAAGTGATGCTTATACCTTGACTTGGGAGCCAACAACTTCAACGCCATTGTTAACTAGTTCATGCAAATATACCCCTACAACTTCATTGACTCCTTCCATTCCTAAATGGATGGAGGAGTGCATAAAGGTGCATTATCAGATGGTGTATAAGAAGAATGATCCATCCACAAATGCAATTGATATAAGTGGGTTCATCAAGGAAGAGTTGATGTTGATGCATGCTGACATCATGGTCATCAAGATGGATAAGCGATCGATTGCATGGTTCTTGGAAATATATTGGATGTTGGTGTTATTGGTAGCCTTTATGTTACATAAGAGGTTGTGGGTATAGGAGTATGGACATTTAGTTTTGCAATTGCTATAGTATATTAGCTTAAATTGTTTTAGCAGGGGATTATAATAAGTACATACAGGTTTGGGCTGGAATATGATTTTACGATTGTCAAAATTCCATATCTCTTTTTTTGAAAAATAAAGTGAAATATTATTTATTTATTCAAATATATACATATATATATATATATATATATATATTGTTTAAAAAAAATATAGTTTTCACCCTCTTTACAAACTATAGGTTTATCTTTTCCTCACACTAGTAGTTGATTATAATGAAATTGAAACCAAAATATGGAAAAAGGAGCCTACAATTTTCCTTTTAAAATACCTAGCCAAATGAGCCGAAGTAAGAGACAACCTTTTAGAATACTCAATCAACATTCATCACTTATTTTCATGCAAAAAAGAGCCTTCCAATGCTTACAAATAATATTAGATACGATTATTGAGTTAAATACCAAATATCAATATATATATATATAGATATATATATATATATATATATATGTATATATATATATATATATATATGTATATATATATATATATATATATATGTATATATATATATATGTATATATATATATATATATATATATATGTATATATATATATATATATATGTATATATATATATATATATATATGTATATATATATATATATATATGTATATATATATATATATATATATATATATGTATATATATATATATAATGTTAGCTGTGTAGTGTTATGTGATGTTGAAAAGTTGTTGAATTATTGAATTTGGAATGAACATATGATTTTAAAAAAATGGATCTATATTTAAGTTTATTGTAGTAGTTTCATTTACTATTAATTTAAAATCACAATCACCATGGTCATGGTTAATTTTAGGAGTAAAAGAAAAAATTGTAACATATATCTCTCTATGTGGTAGGAATTTGTCTTCGTAGAAATTGATTAGTGGGTCTATTATGTTTAATATTATTGTCATTTCCTATCTAACCTTTGTTAAATAATCTCAGAAGAGTTCTCTTGTTCTTTATTTTTCATGCATTTTTTTTATGTAACAAGGATATCTCCTTCAAAGACTTCTATGCACTTGTAGTTGTTGATATTGACAATTGTTGCATGCATGTCGCTTGATTTTTTTGTTCTACATTTTATTTTGTAACTAGCTTTATTTCATAAACAATATAAAAAAGTAAAAGAAACATGAATTTGTTAATGCATGTCTATTTGATTCCATATTTGGAGATTCTATTTGAGTATTTTGTTCCATGGTTGTTGAAATGATTTGTAAATAATAATAATAATAATAATAATAATAATAATAATAATAATAATAATAAATTTATATTTTTTTCACTATTTTTCTTTGTTCCAATGGACGAAATGCACATAATTGAAAGATATACAGACATTGGTAATCTAAATAAAATTATTGCATACCCTTTAACTTTTTCTTTCAACTGAAAGTTTTTTTTTTTTTTTTTGGCATTTTGTATTTGTCGTGTTTGTCTAGTTATAATTTATTTTATAGAGTATTTTCATAAAGTTTTTTGTTCATTTTTTTAAATAATAAAGGAAAACCAAATTGCATTATGGTTAGTTTAGTATTCATGAAAGAGATTGAAATGTATATATTTTTTTGTCAGTATTTGTCTAAAAGTGGTATATCATGGTGTTTGCATTTGTTGTTGGCATACTTGGGACAGGAAATAAATTGTGATTTTGCATATGTTGGTGTAGATGTTCTTGTGAAGTTTTGGATTTCATCATGTCAATATTAAACTCATTGCCTAAAATAGTCATCATATTAGACTTTAGAGTTGAAATGATTTTTTCTATAAAAATTAATAGATGTACAAGAGGAGCCCTTGTTGTTAAATAAATATTTGATATGTAGATGCATATATTTGAATGCAGTATGTCAATTATGATTATTTGTATATATTTTTTACTAAATATTCCAATTCTTTGTTTGATTTTTTCTTCTAATTTTTTTTTGGTATCATGTCATGATACTGTGAATACTCATTGTAAGAAAATAATAGAATCTCTCTATGAGTTTTGTTTTATTCGGTATTTTGTTTATTTCAGTTCTTTTTAAACATAAAACATGTGCCTCCATGAGTTGATAATCATATACTATAATTTATATGTACAATTGTAAACTACTTATGTTCAATGAACATATAATGAAATAGTTACACATTTTGTAATTGAGGTCATATAAAAATTTCCATTGTTTACATTGTTCGAGTCTTTGCATTTCACTTTGTACTTCAAAAGATATTATGAATTTTTTTTGTTCAATTTATTTATAACGCATAATTATTTTATAGTTTTAACTCGAGATAGGGCAGTGTAAACAAGACCATGATAATTCACTTGATGAAGATTAAAAGCTAAAGCATCCATTGTTAGTCTTTTTGTTCTATGAATTGTTCTTGCATGTGTTATATGCAAAAGTAATTGTTCTCACATAATTATTTTTTTGTTTATATATATACATAATTCTTGTTATATGATTCTAATCATTGTTTATGTCTTCAATATTAAAACATTTCAATTTTTGTCATTGAAATTTGTCAATGTTTATATCATATAAATGTATCCACATAATGTGATTAATTTCATTTGTGAAATATTTGAAAATTCCATATGCACCATTGGCTAACCCATCAAGTATATTTTAATTTTCACTAATCAATTCTATTAGAATATGTTTCTTAATAGTCATTGTGTTTGGTAATATTGGTTTTTTACTATATATGTAATCATTGTCAATTTCATTTTTATGGTTATGGTTGATTGCATTTAGCGTGTACGTCTCTCCTTGTAATATAGTAAGCATTTCTCCATTATGAAGTTCAACATCTTTATTTCCATGAAACAAATATGGAAATGTTGGATCAAGTGGAGGAGCTTTATGGTATACAAACAAATAATCATCCCTAGAACATTCACAAGTCAACATAATATTTCAAGAGCATAAACGTCGATGACAAATTCTTAAAATAAAACAATTTTATAAATTGTAGCATAATTTTTACGAAGCCCCTGTTTATTTTGTTTTAAGTTTTTAAGTATTACTCTTGAAACTAAGAGTTTGGGCCTCAACCATATTGTTATTATGGATCTCCTAAATAAAATTTGTAGCCTAAAAAATAGGTATCAAGTAGGTTATTAAGAGTATTAGTCATTTTTAAAACTCAACAGAAAAAAAAGATTCATTTAAATTGTAGTATGGACTCAATGGTCATGGGTTTTAAGTGTGCTATAACTAGTAATTTACATTCTTTCCATTTAAATAAATTTGCTTTACTAAATACAAAATTTACGTCATTCCTTATAACATAACTTGCACTTTTGGACCAATTGCTAGTTGTAATGAATGTGTGTGTGTGTGTGTGTGTGTGTGTCTGTGTGTGTGTGTCTGTGTGTGTGTGTGTCTGTGTGTGCATGCGCTTTTATAGTGTGTGTGTGTGTGTGTATATATATATATATATATATATATACTATAATAATGAAAATATAGTTTACACAAATATATACTAATATGTTATATAATAATATTAATATAACATTATATAATTTTAATAGTTCAATAAAGTAAATTATATAATAATATATTATTGTTATGTGAATGACACACTATAATTATAGTAAAATATAATGGTATTATAATATTATATTAATAATTTATTAATAGACAGTGTCATGTTAATCGAGGTCAATCAATCAATAAAAGACATTTGTTTTTTTAATTTTTTGAGATAAGGATTAGTTGCCATACTGTTAACTACAAACGGACAGGGACCATGTCATGGGAGCACTTTGTATGCCCTCAAACTGCCAATTTCATCAAATATTATGTTATAAAAAAAGAACTAAAAAGTTTTATGTTTCTTGCAATAGTATGATCTTGTGGGCATTAGAAAGTCAGCATTATAAGCTTTCGATTTCTTTTTTTTGTTTTTTAGTTTAGGATTAGAAAATAATGGAGGGGCTTCTGGACTTTATCCCTATAGAAGGGTTGCAGTCACTAAAGGCATTCGATATTTTTAGATGGATTTTATAGGCATTATTGTGCAAAACTCTTTCAAGGGGTCTCTAACTTAAAAAAATGTGATGGATATTATCATAGAAGTTTTTTAGGCCTTTGATGTTCTTAGTGGCATCTTTGGTTATTGTAACCTTATTTTTGATCCATGGCTCTAGGGTTGTTTTGTTTAGAGACAATGAACAAGGGAGGTAGTGTTTTGAAACCCCAATTAAGGATAGGAATAGTTTTAATAAATATAATATTGCAACGATGACTACCTCGAATGATCTGGGTAGTATTCCTACAATGTTTTTCAGAGTCTCATGAAATTCATGGAATCAAACAAGAAGAATTATGTGCAAACACATGGGTATGATTTATTGATACAATTGATGTTGTTGACAAGAAAACCCCCATAGTCAGAGTAAGATCTTGGCAGTTAGGAATAATCTGCCTAATTATAACCAGATCTTCTAAAATGATGTTGTTTACTTTTTTGCTCTTTACCTTGGTCTAATATATTATATTTTGGGTTGATTAATTGATAATTTGGTAGCTTTGGGGGTATTTTTCCTAATTGATGTTCTTGCATTTTTTATTTTTAAGGAAGAAAACCATGTTCATTAGTTTGTTTTGATATTGTTTTCAAGAGACTCAAGGTTTGAATGTTTCCTCACCCTAATTTCATATATAGAATGCCAAAGTTTTTTTTATTTTTTTTTCAATTAGAGTGAGGTTGTTATGTTATTTAATAGTAACAAGTTAAAGTAAAAGCAGTGGCTTGAATAGAACTAATCTCCAATGAGTCTAGTTTTTGGATTACAGAAGGTCAAATAATCATTGCTTCTTTAGCCTTGATTGCTTGTCCATATACAACTGTATATCTTATACTATTTTCATTCTTGATAATAAAAACTAAAGTATCAAAATTGAAAATAATCTCACATAGTTTCTCTCTAAAAAATTTTAAATCAAATATAATATTATGGTAAGTGCACAAAGTTAGGGGACAAAAGGGGGCCTAATGGTGGACATGTTTTTCCTAAAAATTAAGAAAGTTGAACTTCTATAGATGATTTGAGATAGTTACACTCAAAATTTGAGGATGGTGTAAAATCATGAATTGTAGCATTTTGAGTAAAAAAATGGTTAAGTATAACTAGGTCAAACATTTAAAATTTGAATAGGAACTCTTATTTTTTAGAAAAATAGAGTAGATATTTGGTTGTTCGGCCCCTCATTTTTTGAGCATTGTTTAATATTATTTAAAACCATTTGGTGAAGATTTAGATAAAGTCATCTAATTTTTACTTTTTTTAATTAATAATTTTTATTAATTTTAAAAGTAAATAGATCCTAAAAACAAACAAAAAATGGATAGCCGGCCATGTAACCCCCTAACTACTTTAAAAAAAGAAAACTAGTTTTTTTTTAATGCATGTAGAATCTAGGCTAGTTTATAACCATATATTTTCTTTTGCATTTGGATGTAAGAGTGTGGTCATCATCATGGTAATAATTTTATGAATTTTATTGTTTAAATTCATAATAAACTTGGTGATGGAAGTTTAATTTTGTTATTTTTTGTCAAAACTCTCATACTTGGCTGTGTTGATAGATCCAAATCTTTGGCTCGAGAAACCAAGCCATTTTTGAAATGCATGCACATTATGGAATGCATACATGTTATGTTTTCATAGCATCATGAAGGTAATTAGGAATTAAATTCAATTTTCTTTTACCAAAAACTCACATCTTTAGAGATGCCATATATATATATATATATATATATATATCTTAATTTAACATCACGTATCAATCAAAATTTTGGCTTACTTTTATTTAAATGAACATCATATATATATATATATATATATATATATATATATATATATATATATATATATATATATATATATATATATATATATATAAAATTATTAGTTAAACATTTGGTTTACCCTTTTAAATATTTTATAAATAAATGTATCTAATTCAAACTACATAACATCTACTCATAAACATTACAAATACCCTAATCAAATTTAAAACAATAAAATTAGACTATATGCAAATACTACTAATTGAAAAATAAAATCTATACCGAAAGGGTTGTAGTCTGACTAGTGAGGACAATGGTTGCTTATATCCATCCACCAGGGTACAAATCCCTTTAGGTACCCGACACGAAGTGTCAAGCGGTTAAGGCCAGGATTGTGCCCTGGGTGACTTTGATGACGTAGATGCACCTTAATCATGATTTGTCTTGCCCAAGGAGGTCACTGATTTAGATGTACACTTACTCATCATTGTAATATGCTATTTGTTTATTTCTAAAATATGAACTAAGATGCTGACATAATACCCTACCCTCTGAGGGTTAATAAAATAGTACAAATCATATTATCACATTAATTAGGGTAGTTGGTTAACAGCCACTTTTCCATTTGATATGATCCAATAAATTCATTTCTACTCTTCATGGAGACATTTTACTTTAAATTCATGCTCTATAGTTCCTGGTGACATTTTTCTACTTGATAATTCGATCATGGGTTGTGTCCATGAAGTGCCACAATGGAAGGTTGGAAACCCTGGTTACACATGGTATGAGAAGATGCAACAGTGGATGCAATAGCACCTTATTCTGGTGTTGTCCTCTTCCATGGTGTTGTATCATTCTATTCATTATGGAAAACATTGGAATTGGACAACCAAAGCAAAATTGGGGAAGAGGGTGACATGTGGACAAGCAGAGATGAGCATTACTCAAGGCAATCAGAGGAATTAAAAGCATGGAAGCAAATGAAGTGGGTAGGGGAGGTGACATTATGCAAGGTGAAGGGGCATTTGATCGAGAAGTTGGATCCCCTCAATGATTTTAGGAGGGGTTACACCCTTAAATTCACTAATGATGTTGGAGACAAAACTCATTTGTTACCATGGCTATTGGCATCGAGAATAGGGGAGATGGTGGTGAGGAGGTGACATGTATACCTTGACTTCAGAGCCAGTAGCTTCAACTCCAGTGTCAACTAGTTCCTATGAATGTACCCCAATGACTTCATGGAGGTTCACACCTTCAAGAAACACCCTTCGCATTGGAATCCCACCTAGAATCACTTCCACAAGGATGTAAATATTTTATTTGCTCACGCCCTGAGGCCGGATGGAATCCTCGTCGATTCGACTCCCTCCATTGTAATAAAATGCAAAAATATTAATAAATAGATAAAAAATTATGTGAATGAAAAATTCAAAATGGGGATGTGTAGGGAGGGGACAAGCAAGAAAAGACAACATTATATTTCAATGTTCTGTTTGAATTAGAACATAATGAAAAAGCACATATAAGGGTTAAAATTAATTAGAGGTAAAATATTCTCATTGCTCAATTAAGAACCAGCTCTTATAGACTCTGATGCAAGATGGACAACCCCTAAGGAGTAGTGGGAGGAGAGGGTTTGTGTTTGTTGCAATACGGGGGTGGTTGAATAGAGGATTATTGCATCCTTAAGTGTCCTCATATGCAGACATATGAGCCAAATATGTAAAGAATTTAAGAGTTGGTTGCATGATAGATGTATTTGAGGAAAAAATATTTAAAAAGTTAGGGGAGATGATAACTTAGTTCAACAAGAGGCTGAGCAGTGTTCTAAGAAATACATTAGATCCTAAAAATATTTGATCAGTTTGAGCATTCAATGTAATTGGTGGTCCCTTAAACCATGAAATCTCATGGACAAAATTTAAAAACCATTTCATTCCTCAATGGATGATGGAGCACATGAAGGTGCATTATCAGGGGGTTTCTGAGAAGGATGATCTATCCACAAATTCTTTTCATATGACCTGGTTCATCAAGGAAGCATTGAGGTTGTCGCCTACTGACATCGTGGTTGTCAAGATGGACATTGAAGGTGGGGAATGGCCCACTCTCATAAAGTGGTTGAAGGACCCTGGAATGCCCCTCATTATGGACAAATTGTTTGTAGAAGTGCATTATGCAAGCCCCACCATGATTGTTTTTAAATGGGATAACTTCGATCCCCATAGCAGGGACAATGCTTGGAGGCTCATGGCTGATCTAAGGTGTTATGGCTTTTATGCCCATTTTTGGCCTTGAACACTTCCTTCACCTGACACATTAGTTTTTAGAACCAATTTTTATTTCATTTGTATTGACATTCCTATCATATATATATTAGGTAATTTCATATTTGTGTCAAACTTGAACCTAACATGTACAGATTAGCCCATTAGTTACATTTTGTTATGCTTGCTGAAAGTAGTTGTTAATTATTGCATTACCATGATTGTATTATTCAATTAGTGAAAATTTTCAATCTCCACAAGATTATCGTCTCGCCCCACAAATTCATCATAAATTTCCACGCAAGGGCATCAATGATCTCAACTTCAAAATTTTCCATGACCAATCTGATAAGCCTATCATTCATTGAGGTCTATGGCCCACCTTTTAAAGAATATTGTAGGAACTTGCATGCTCCACACTAATTTTTTCATCCATGGTATAAATTCTTCACAAAACTAAAGATCAAAAATGAAATATTGAAGCACATTAAGATCATGAGGGAGGATAAGTTTGAATGAAATGTAAGTAGCAACAGAATGGTAGAAGTGTGCCCCTTTTAATGCATAGAGGTGGAATAAAAAGAAGTCTAAATTATAAAAAGTTTCAATGGAGAGGGGGTTCAAGCCCATGGTCATCAAAGTGAGTATCCAAAATAAATTTATATCTATTTTAACATTGTTTGTAAATCCTGCAAGCTAACATGTTTGAGATCAATATCAGATGTTTCTGTAACGCTTGATATGATCGAAGATGGTTCAAGTGTTCCATTAAATTTGTATTTTATATTGGATTTTGAGCAAGCAAAAGAAATTTTAGTGGTGAAATCAACATGACAAACTCTCGTTGTAAGTCTGAAATCAAATTTTGGTTAATAAAAAAAATGATCATGGAAACAACCTAAAAATCCCAATTTTGATTAGCAGGTGGTGAGAAGCAGAGCAACTTCGCATTCTCCTATTTCAACATGCAAATAGAGCAACATTTCATTTATTTTTTGTAGAGAGCCAACGTTAATAAGAAGGAAATTGCAAACTTCTCTCACATTTTTCATATCAAAGTTCTGAAATAGTTTTTTCATATTAGATTTTTAAATAGTTATTCCATATTTGACTTTCTGAAATAGTTTTTCTATAGATTTTCTACAATAGTTTTTTTATATTAGATTTTTTGGAGTTCTTCCATATTAGTTTTTTTTTAAATAGTTCTTCCATAGATTTTTTGAAATAGTTTTTCTATATTAGATTTATGAAATAATTATTTCATATTAGATTTTCTAAAATAATTCTTCCATATTAAATTTTCAGAAATAATTCTTATATATATGATTTTATGAAATAGTTTCTTCAATAGTAGATTTTTTGAAATAGTTCTTCCATATTAGATTTTTGAAATAGTTTTTCCAAAGCAGAGATCTTGCAGATTTGTAGTGGATACTCATGAATGAGATTCAAGCATTCTCTAGAGTGCCCCCATCCTACCTTATCCTCTCCCCATCTCTTTTAAAGTGAAGGTTTCTCATTCATCTATTTAAAGAATATATTTTTGTGTGTCAACAATGTAAGAAATGGAAATATGTGGAAGAAAATTTGGTGCAACAAAATGGTTAAGGAAGAGCTGATTACAACCTTTGAACATAATGAAATTGAAAAAGAAAATATTATCTTGAGAAAATAATGCATTTATCTCAGGGGTGATGGGAAAAAGATTTTTGAACCTAGGTAACATTTCTTTGAAGATAAAGGAACACGTGGATACATGCACTCGTATAAGAGGTTTATTTAGCATTTTTTTTACAGTGGAAGAGAACATAGCATAGCTAAGGTGTTTGAATAGGGACCTTAGTTTTTAGTAGCTAAAGGCTATTCACGATGCTCTTGAACCCTAATGTCAATTTCTTACAAAAAGATCCAAAGATAGTGTTGGTTTGGGTAAATACTGTGGGATACAAACACAAAATAAAAAACCAAACACAAAATGCTCTCTTATCCCAGATGAGTAGAGTGAACAAACAAATCAAAAAAAACTTACAGAGTTGAAACTAGACACTTGAAATAAAATAGAAATATGGAGAGTAAGATTGCTAAACAGAATACAAAATAGCTATATATGCATTAATCTTTCCCTGAATATCTTTACAAACTTTTATAATCCACTCCTAATAGCGTTGCGCTACCCACATAGTTATCTATTGTTTTTGAAAGAAGCAGAGCTTTGTTGTATTTTTTTCATCCTTTTTTTAAAAATAGAGCATACAAAAAGATTAATATGAAAAACATAGTAATGAAAGATGTGTCTAAGAAGTCTCTTGAAGCAGCCAAAAATAAGAGGTAGAAAGAGCATTAAATAAATTAGGTAAGCATAGCAGATAGGTATGTGGTCAAAAACTAAAGGTTTAAAGAGAATTTAATGCAAAATGGTGAAGAGAGATAAGCTACAACATGGGAGATTAAATAGTATGCTGAGCTACAAGCCACGTCCTCCAACAAAGACTATTAAACCTTCCTGCATACTTATGGTGGAGACTAGTCTTTCAAGGATTGGAAATTTCTTCAAAAAGATGATGCGCATTTATTATAATATTCATGGTAAAAAACATATTAATTATACCAAAATTTATGTTGAAATGGACATGATTAAACCTTTTCCAAGATAAATATAATTGAGATCTCACAAAATAAATATGTTTGAGCAGTCCCTAAATTACAAGAACCTCCCTTCTGTCCTTCCACAACCATAATCATTAAACCCTGATATCTTTGGATCCAATAACTAAAATGGAGATTAAAAAAATTAAAATTCCAAGTAATAGTTAAAAAATAAGGAAGGAAACCTCCATCTTAAATCCAAATGACAAGAGAAACATGCTTAGGAGGCGGGGAGAATCAGTGTAGATGTGTTTCAAGACATGTTTTTGGAAAGTAGTGTTTATCACCTACTACAAAACACAAAATAAATGAAAAAGTAGTGAACTACTTTAAACACTAATATTGAAGTGATTTCTCACTCTTCTAAACAAACTAACTATCAATAAATTTGAAAAGCATACAAAACACATACAAATTTTGGGAAAACAATAGAACAAGATTAAAATATTACAGGTTTAGGCCACGTAGATTTTAAGGAATATTATCTCACTTTAAAGAATAATTTAGAAGAACAACCTCCCTTTCTTTTATGATTTAAAATTATGGCATTTTATTGCTTAAACAACTCCTAATTTTATATATTCGTTTAATGTTGTTTAACAATGCAACAAAGGAAAATCATTAATGGCACATTTTTTGTTAGATATATTTAAAGTGTTTTAGAGCAATGAATACCCCACCTTTTTAGTACATATTGAATTTTGTATTTGTATTTCACTGTTCCACTCAATTTTTGGGTTCAATTTTCAATGCTCAATATTAAATATTTATTGTTTGATATTCAATATTATAAATATAACTTTATTAAATAATATTATTAAAATATTTAATGATTTTAACATTTTAATTATATAATTAAAAAGTTATATATTTCATAATTTTCAAATGTACATACATACATGGTCATCCCTTTATTGTCCTTAAAATTTAATGCTTTGTTTTACCAAAACTTGAAGAAATACAACGTATTTATGCTTATAAAACCAAAATACATTTGTATCTCTCTCTCTCTCTCTCTCTCTAATTTTTTTTAATTTGAATTGAAGTTAAATATGAAATCATATTTAAATTTTAAAGTGGGATGATAAAGAATACAATAGAGAATCTTAACAGTAGTGGGAAGATGTCATGTAGGAACATCTAAGGTGTATAGGTAATCTTGCATCAACTAAAAATAGTATTTGTATGTTTGTGTATTCTTGTTGGTTTTTTTATTGTTTTGGCATGGTGAAGATGATTCAAGGAAAGCACCCACACTCAAACACTTCAATTGAATTATATACATTATATAAAGATTGGTTTTAGGATATGACATAGTTCTAAGAAAGTTGGTTGAGTTTCTAAACCATCAATATAATCCTATAAATTGTTGCATTCATTGAAACAAGAATAGGACATGAACCACAAGTTTTAAGGTTTTTTAGATATGAAACACAAACAACATATAGATGAATGACATTTTATATGGTATTGAAACCTATTAGTTCATATTATGAGGCATGAAGTTGGTTCATGCATACACATTATCATAATTTATAATGCTAACACCAATTATGGGGAATTAATCTTGTTCATACACATACACATTATCAAAACTTCTACTTTACAAGCACATTCCATGGTACCCAACAATGAGCACCCTTGAATCTATAAATTCATTTGCAATGATTGATACATGTTTAAATGAGTTAATGTGGATGAGATTAAGTTCGCTCAATGTCCTTGAAATTACTCCACAAGACCAATATGTGGCTCCCACCTTCCATATTTGGGTTACAAGATTAGTGTAAGATTACTTACACGGTTTATTTTGGTTGAGGTTAATGCGATGCTCAACAACCTTGGCACTCTCCATTTATTTTTCCAATAAAGGTTTGGTAATTTGATTCCCAATCCATGGACTCATCTTAGTTATTCATTATCCAATGCTTTAATAAAAAGGCATCGTCTCCATCAAGTTACAAGGTAACATGATTCATCCACCTACAACTATACTCTTTCCTGTTCTTCAATTTGAAGTTTCAATTTATGCATTTTTAGATTTCATTCCATCAACATTGAATGCTAAATTTTCTTTCTAGGTTTATTTAGTGTAGGCTACATGTTTGGAGCATATTCCAAAGACAAATTGTCATGTACACACTCAGGTACGTGTTTTCATCCTTTTACACTAGTGTTTGTATTACATTTGAATACTTAATTTAAATTGAGAAATTTATAGACACTAAAGTATGGTAATTGATACTTGGCAATGTTAATTTTGACTTAAATTTGCCCTACATTTCTTGAGCATGCAAATATGACTCTCATTCACCATTTTCTCACATCCACATGCCTTCAACAAGTCTAACCATTCCAAGTTGCTATCAGTCACCTACAAGAATTCCCACCACCTATGTCAAAATAATTATTTATCCTACTTAAACATCTCTAGATCATCAGATTAATGTTATAGTCTCTTAGACAGTAATGTTAGTCTTAATACATATTGTTTGATGGCACTACCTGATTCTAATGATTTGTCCCACACCAATAAATGGTCACATTTCAAATTCAAATCATTCATATGGGTTGATGTGTAATTTTCACATGTCTATGGAATGATAAATTACCCAAACAATCTTGTATAAATATAAAATGTGAATGGGCTAACAAGTACTTATCATACATATTAAAACACTTGCACATTTGAGATAACTACCCTATTCTTCTGAATTTACCAATTAGTCACTAGAAGAAGGTCTTAGCCAAGTCTATAGCACACAAGAGCCAAGCCAAAGTTTCCAATTTCCAAGTATCAGGGGCTAGATTACATGTTACATCTATTTAACAAGCACTATTTCACACATTCACCAAACGAGAATAAATACATAAAGTTTGATTTCCCACTTCAGAGTATTTGATATGTAGGCAACACTCAACTATTTAGCTGAGCATGGTTTGGGTCAATGAAACCCACATTTATTCCCCTTTTGTAGACATAAGTTTATCGTTACAACTAGACCTAGGGTTTCAAGTGACAGAGATAGATTTTTGAGAGATATGTGCATAGTCAAACCTCAAGTTAACACATATAAACTTTAGACAAACATTCACACCAACCTATAAAAAATAGAGAGGAAATAATTACACAGAAAAAAATGTCAACTTCAAAACACAAGCATCAGAGGCAATGACCAAAGGTTGATGTTAATGTCCAAGTACACATAGAGATCCAAATCTTGATCTAAGAATCATATAATTAAGTATTTTTCTATTTCATGCCACCTTCATATAGTCTCAATCCTAAACAATAAAAGGAACCATTAAGTATTATGTCTTTTATTTTACTTTCAATATTTAACACACTAGAGTCTCATGATCAGTTTCAATCTTTTACATTTATATTTTTACTTTATTTTATATCTTTACAGTGTGAATTAATTCACATAGTTCTATCTTATTAAGGTTTAATAAACCACATTAATCCAAAATAGGGTACAATAATAGGGATTATTAGATAATGGGTTTTTGGAGGCTAACCATATTAGTTGGTATTTAGTTTGTACTTTATTTTCAACTGGTTTGGTAGAGCAAGTGACTATCAAAACCCTAGTTCATAAAAGCATCAAACTATGGCACCTAAGAAATCTGAGTCTATAAATAAGAGCACTGAACCTCATGTTCCTAAGAAGCGGTCCCTTCAACAGTCACTGTTGAACATTTTGTCAAATTCAGTTGACAAAGGGTATAAGAAATTATTCAAGGATTTAGCAAAGGGGTGTTAGGATGCTAGAGTTCCTATCTCAAGATGAAACTTTTTTTGGTATTTTTGTGAAAAGCAAGATGGACAAGGACTAGTTACAAACCCATGGAATTTGAATTTGGCTAAGCTTTTGGTGCCAAACATATTCATTGATGTGGATTTGATCAAGATATTGGTACAACACTATCATCCAACCACCAAAACTATTAGGTTGTCAAATGGGTCACCATTAGTGGTTGTGGACATAAATGCAAGCATTGATTGCTTCATGCTCAACAATCAAGCCCTCACAAAAGTTGACTTGAAGAAGAGTGAACAAGAATATACTAGTGTGAGAAATATACATAGGAGTAATGATTTGCCCATGTACATGAGGAAAGGGGCCAAAAATAGAAGGATTTCAATCCTAACCACTGCAGTTGAGCCTTTTCCAGTTGATGACTTTGTTGTGTATTTGAAAAGGACAATTTTCTTTGTGTCAAGTGCTAGGAATTGATTCCCAAGATAGAATGCTAATTGGCATGATGATTATGGCCATGAGAATACAGAACCCAAAGGTTAATGTTGAGTATGATTTTGCATCATTTATCGAGAAGAAATTGCATGACAGATTTTTACAAACTAAAGAAGTAGTTAAAGGGTGTTGATTCTCAAAGGCAAGCAATTGTGCCATACCAATCCCTTATGCCACAAATAACCAGTGATAATACAATCCTATTTGATCAGTTGAATGCATTGAATTTGAAGTTGGAGAAAGAAATTGAAGATTTTTAAAAGCAAAATGAGAAGACAAAGGATGACGTCAAATTGAAAATCATTGAGGTGTTTGAGAAGATTTTGGAATACAAGTAAAATTAGTTTTTGACAAGTTGGGAGATGTGCATGAATATTATTCTTCCTTGTCTCAGGCCATTGATTAGTTGAAGGTCAATATTTCTTTTTTGGATCCAATATATAAGAAATGGCAACTTGCACACCATACATTGATAACCTTGTGCAAAGTTATACAAAGAGATCTAGGTGCTCTAACCTCACTCGAGCCAATAGAGAAGACAATGAAAATGATCTTGGATAAATTTCAATATGTTAATGGTGAGAGCCAAAAAATACAGGCAAAGATTGATTCTTTTGCTACCTTCAAACACTAGTTTATTCCTTCCATTTTGATAGAGGATAAAAAGATCAAGGTTTTGATGTATGGAAAAGTGAATATGTTCAAACAATTTCTCAAGTCATTGATTTCTTGAAAAAAGATCAAAACATAATTATTCTCAGTTTCAATGTCATTTTGGATAGAGTAATTAATTTGGATGCTGGATATCCAAATTTCATCATTTATGCCAAAGTGCTACTGGACAAAAGATGGAAAGATCACTAGGCCAACCTACTCCAGATCATAGATATAAGTGGCCTAATAACTCTATAGTGTACCAATGGGAGAATCAATATTTGACAACTGAAGAATAAGCAAGGCAAGTATTCAGAGGATCTTTGAGCATCAAGCTAGCATCAACATGGCACTAACAAATCTTGGACGTCCTCAGGTTTTGTCTTTTTCTTGTTTTTATGCTTGGCAATAATGTATTCAAAATATATTTGGTGATCTTTGTAAGACTTGTCAAAAAGTATATGTTGTAATAGGTCATATTTAGGGTGGGTATATGAAAAGTCATTTTTGGAATGTGAAAGGTCTA
This sequence comes from Torreya grandis, assembly GCA_037957365.1. Lineage (NCBI taxonomy): Eukaryota > Viridiplantae > Streptophyta > Pinopsida > Cupressales > Taxaceae > Torreya > Torreya grandis. Next base: position 2,678,595 of record JARHVA010000073.1, on the reverse strand, counting down.
AAGCTTGTAGATTCCTTCACCCCTATAAGAAGGAAACCAAGACCTTGGGAAAGCTCTCTGGGAATTTGATTTTGGAAAAAGGTATTGTAAGGCCTGATCTTCAAAGGTATATTAATAAAAGCAAACCACATTTCTCTAGTGCCATATATCTAGTTCTCAATTGCTTATTGAATATTCATGTTATACTTTATCTGGTTGTCTCCATTTTTATTTCACATTATTATTTGAATTAAGATATCAAGTATATGTTTATCTCTTCAAAACACTTTTTTTTTTTTGGGTGGTTTATCTAATTGGGTTTCCTCAAGTAGGGATTAAATTCCATTGAATAGATTTTTTTAACTTGGAGGATTCAATTTGGATAATTAAGAAGAGCCAGGTAATTATAATCTTGCATGTTTATGCCAGTCATAGACAATCCCATGCCAAATAATTTGAGTTGTGGCTAAATAGAAAGCATAAATCTTTCTGTGAACATACTTCGTTACCTAATTGTTTAGAAAGGTACCGATCAATTCTTTTCTAGAATCATTTCTTTGTATCATATTTAAAAATTCCAATTTATATTTTTTGTTGTGTAGGAGTAGGAGTAATATTAGAATAGAAAATGAAAAAAAACCTAATTAAAATCACATGCCATTTTGGATTAGGTGAATTGGATGATTCAATTGACAAAATTACATAAATCCATTAATATACTCTGAAGTCACCAACAAATTTGAGGAGTAATTAATCATTAATGAATTTAAGGTAACCCCCACCTAGGCAAAGTAGAGCCTAAAGTGTAGATAATCCTAACCACTTGGGTTGATTCTGTCAGTTGGCCAAATTGGTTGCATAACCTAATCATAAAGCTTGGCATCCTTTTAAGGTTTTTCATACTATAAATTTGAGAACCAATAGAACGCTTTGGAAATTTTAATAAAGGCAACAAGCATAGATCCACATGATGCCCATGTATTTATCAAGATGGGTGAGTTATTAATATTTTCAGGCCCTAATGCAGCCTTAGATTCTCTTAAGATGCCAAAGTCTCTTTTGAAGAAGATCAGATAAGAAGTACCCATTGAATTATTAAACAACATTGGGGTTCTTCATTTTGAGCGTGATGAACTAGAGTTGGCTTAACAAAATTTTATGGAGGTATTAGGAAATGATGTTTTGCCTCTACATAAATCTCTGTGGTCAGTTATGTGCATTTTTTACTTGTAAGATTCTCATAGTTCTTGAAAAAGCTAGTGTTCATGAAGGAATGGAAAAGATGCATAGAGCCTTTGAATTATACATGTACTGTGTAATGGCATTGAATCATTTAGTAAACCATTTTTCTTCACAGGGCAATATTTTCTTGTGGAATAGTTGACTAAGATAGCTCTTATTTCAACTGACCACCCTCTCATGAAATCTCATTCATATTATAATCTTGCATGATCTTATCATAGTAAAGGTGATTATGACACCACTGATAGCTACTACATGGCATCAGTCAAGGAAAGCCAGAGGCCACAAGATTTTTTGGACAAGTAAAATTGAAGCTAGGAGGTCTTAAGAGTTCTCTCTCAAATTTTGAAAAGGTTTTGGAGGTCCACCCTGAGAACTATGATAGATTAAAAGTTGTAGGCCATATATATGCTCAACAAGGGTAGGTAGAGAAGGCTTTGGAAATTTTTAAAAATTCAACTCGTATAGATCCATTTGATGCCCATGGATTTATCAATATGGGTGAGTTATTAATATCATCAAACCCTAGTATAACCTTAGATTATCTTAAGACAACAAAGTCTCTTCTGCATAAGAGCAGAGAAGAAGTACCCATTGAATTTTCAAACAACATTGGGGTTCTTCATGTTGAGCATGATGAACTAGATTTGGCTCAAAAAACTTCTATGAAAGCATTAGGAAATGGCATTTGGGTTGAATTCATAAATAAAAGTCCCAATGCCAATTCTACAATTTTTTCTATAGGATTTAAGGATATGGAATTCTTGCAATGACTAGAAGAAGGTGGTGTTTCACTTGAGTTATAAGTTTAATTCCCATATGCTCCAAAATGTGTAGAGGAAACTAATGAAAAAATAGTCCCATAAACCCTAAACTTCCTATATGGTTCTGGTACTCAGTTGCCTATGTAACTAGTATAAGTTGCTAATCAAAAATCTATAGATTTTATGTTTAATGTAATGAGGGTTTTGAATTACCTCTGAATTCACTGTAGAGGGCATCCCCAAATCTAACATCACTGTAGAGGGCCTCACCGACTTCAAATTCTTTGCAACAAACTCTGAATTCCTTGCCCACCTTTTTAGAAGTCTACAAGTCCTCTCCAAACAAGTTTTATCGCCCATGCAAGTAGCTACTATAACTCAAAATGCCTTAGTTACAAGCTAATTACCAACTAAAAAAATGATAAAATATTCAATGAATAATTAATTACATGCAATACACTCCTACCAAAATTTGTTTTTTAAATTTCATCTAATTTGTATTTGCATGAGTACCTATTTAGTAATTTTTATTTGTATGACAAAATAATTTTTTAGTCGATGACCAAATTAGTCATTTATTTACTCATTTATAGCTAAGTTGAAAAAAATTAGTAGAATTTAGACATTTTTAGTTGTTGTGACTAATATTTTTAGTCATTAAGTCATTTATTTGCCAAATTCTACTTGTGGCGTGGATAAGAGATCAAGTGCATGGTCTGTGGCAATGCATTGGATCTTGGTGTTATTGGTAGCCTTTATGTTGTTTAAGAGGTGGTGGGTATAGGAATATGGACATTCACTTTCACAATTGTTACAATATATAAATTATATAAATTGACATTTGGTATTTACTTCAATAGTTATATCTAATATTATTTGTCGACATTGGAGGTCTCTTTTTGCATGTATAGAGGTGATGAATGTAGATTGAGTGTTATAAAAGGTTGTCTTACTTCAACTCATTTGGCTAGGTTTTTGAAAAGGAAAATTGTAGGTTCCTTTTTCCATATTTTGGTTTCAATTTCATTGTACTCAGTTGCTAGCATGGGGAAAAGGTAAACTTGTAGTTTGTAGAGGGAAAAAAATATTTTTTTTATAAAAACATGTAAATTTTTTATTTTTTTCTTATAAAAACATATAATTTTTTTCATAAAAAAATAGAATTAAAATGTAATTAATTTAACTTTCTTTGGCTTTGTTGGTTAGCAAGCTTTCCTCTGTTATTTCCACAATATACGAGTTGCCAATTTTATTGTAGACCTACAAATTACTATTACAATGTTAGTTGCATAGTGTTATGTGGTATTGAGAAGTTAAATTCTTGAATTTGGAATGAACATATGATTTGAACAAACTGCATCTATATTTAAGTATATTTTAATATTTTCATTACTATTAATATAAAATTATAGTCACCATGGTCATAGTTAGTTTTAGGAGTAAAAGAAAAAATTGTAACACATATTTATCTATGTGGTAGGAGGATGCCTTCGTAGATTTTGATTAGTGAGTCTATTATGTTTAATATTATTGTCATTTCCCCTTTATTACCTCTGTTAAATAATTTCACAAGAGTTCTCTTGTTCTTTGTTTGTCAAGAATTGTTTTGTATGTAATAAGGATTTCTCTTTCAAAGTTTTCTTTACACTTGTGGTTGTTGATATTGACAATTGTTGTATGCATGTCACTTGATTTTCTTGTTTTGAAATTTATTTTGTAGCTAGCTTTATTTCATAAACAATGTAAAAAAGTAAAAGAAACAATGAATTTGTAAATGCATACCTCTTTTGATGTCTATTTGATTCCATATTTGGATATTTTATTTGAGTATTTTGTTCCATGTTTGTTGAAATGATTTGTCAATAATAAAAAAATAAATAAATTTTTGTTTTTTTTTTCTATTTTTATATGCTCCAATGTACGAAATGCACATAATTGACTTACATGTAGACATTGGTAATCTAAATAAAATTACTGCATACCTTTTAAATTTTTCTTTCCATTGGAAGTTGGTTTCTGAGCATTTTGTATTTGTCATATTTGTATATTTATAATTTATTTTTTAGAATATTTTGGTAAAAAAATTATTTATTTTTTAAAGAAGAAAGGCAAATCAAATTGCATTGTGGTTAGTCTAGTATGCATGAAATAAATTGAAATGTATATATTTCTTGTCGATATTTGTCTAAAAGTGGTATATCATGTTGTTTTCATCTATTGATGGCATACTTGGGACAAGAAATAAATTGTGCTTTTGCATACATTGTTGTAGATTTTCTTATGAAGTTTTGATTTGCATCATGTCAATATTAAAGTCATCAGTTAAAAAAATATTCATATTGGATTTTAGAATTGAAGTGAATTTTTCTATAAAAGTTAATAAATGTACAAGATGTTAAGAATAAACCAAAAATTAATGCAAAATTTTTTCACAAAATCACAATAATAATAGATATAAAGAGAGATGTACAAAGAACAAAAATAAACATGCACAACAAGAAGACCATATTTAAAGTGGTTCACCCAATGTGGGCTACATCCACCAAGAAACAGTTGGTCAGATTTTATTACAAGCCACAAGAGTACAATCCACTCTCAAATCTATCTTCTCACAATTACAATGCACAAATATTGTTGAAGTTGAGCTCAACAAACCCTCCTAAATTTGCACCTGAATTTGCACACTTTGTTCTTCCTTCTCAAACCCTTGTTCTCATGATATATTACATACGAAATATCCATCTATACATAATACATCAACATGGAGGTATTACAAGATAATGGGTACCAAAACTATGGGTCAAGTCAACCCAAAATGGTTCCCCATTAAGAGTGTACAATACATTTTAAATGTACAGTCTTTGAAATACATTGTAATTTTATAAACAAACTCCAGAACATAACATAAGAGGAGTCTTTATTGTTAATTAGATATTTGATATGTATATGCATATATTTGAATGCAGTATGCCAATTATGATTCTTTGTATTTTTTTGGTACTAAATGTTCCAATGCTTTGTTTGATTTTTTTGTGGTAACATGTCATGATACTATAAATACTCATTGCAAGAAAATAATGGAATTTGTCTATGAGATTTATTTTTATTTGGTGTTTTTTTTATTTGAGTTTATTGTAAACATAAAACATGTGCCTCCATGAGTTGATAATCACATACTATACTTTTTATATACAATTTTAGATTACTTATGTTCAATGAACATATAATGAAATAGTTACACCTTTTGTCATTGAGGTCATATAATAATTTCCATTGTTTACATTGTTGGATACAATGATTTTATAGTTTTGACTCAAGATAGGGTAGGTAAACAAGACCATGATAATTCACTTGATGGAGTTTAAAATATAAATCATCTATTGTTAGTCCTTGTGATGTATGAATTGTTCTTGCATGTGTTATTTGCATAAGGAATTGTTTTCACATAATTATTATTTTGTCTATATTTATATATATTATTTTGTAATTCTTGTTATATGATTTCAATCTTTGTTGATGTCTTTAGTATAAAAACATTTCATTTTTTTTTCATTGAAATTTTCCAATGTTTATATCAAAGAAATGTATCCACACAATGTGATTAATTTTATTTATGTAATATTTGAAAATGCCATCTGCACTATTGGCTAACCCATTAGGCATATTATAATTTCTACCAAACAGTTCTACTATAATATGTTTTTTAATAGTCATTGTGTTTGGTAATATTGGTTTTTCACTATATATGGAATCGTTGTCAATTTCTTTGGTATGGGTATGGTTGATTGCATTAAGCATGTACGTCTCTCCTTGTAATATAGTAAGCATTTATCCATTATGAAGTTTGGCATCTTTATTTATATGAAACAAATATGGAAATGTTGGATCAAGTGGAAGAGTTTTATGGTATAAAAACATATAATAATCCTTAAAACATTCACAAGTCAACGTAATATTGCAAGTGCATAAATGTTGACAACAAATTCTTAAAATAAAACAACTTTATAAATTGTAGCATAATTTTTATGAGCACCCCGATATTTTGTTTTATGTTTTTTTAGTATTTATCTTGAAACTGGAGTTTGGGCCTCAACCATTGTGTTATTATCGATCTCCTAAAGAAAATTTGTAGCCCAAAAATGGTATCAAGTAGGTTGTTAATAGTATTAGTCATTTTTAAAATAAAAATAAGCCTCATTTTAAATGTGTTATGGACTTAATGGCCATGGGTTTCAAGTGTGCTATAACTATAAATTTACATTCTTTCCATTTAAATAACTTTGCTTTACTAAATGCAAAATTTACATCATTCCTTCTTGCATAACTTGCACCTTTGCACCAATTGCTAGTTTTAATACATGTTGATTTAAAAATAATAGTGTATATTGTATATTCTATATATAATTATCAAAATATACTATAATAATTGAGTTTACACCAATAAATACTAATGTGTTATATAATAATATTAATATAACGTTTAAAATTTCAATTATTCAATACTAAATTATATAATACTATATTATTTTTATGTGAATGACATACATTATAATTATAGTAAAATATAATGGTATTATAATATTATAGTAATAATTTATTAATATAATATAATATATAGTTCATATTTATTTGACAAATAGTGCCATACTAAAATCAAGGTCAATCAATCAATAAAAGACATTTGTGTTTTCATTTTTTTGAGATAAGGATTCGTTTCCACACTGTTGGCTAGAAGCGGACATGTACCATGTCGTGGGAGCCCCTTGCATGTGCTCAAAGTGCCAAGTTCACCAAATATTATGTTATAGAAAAATAAATAACAAGATTTATGTTTCTTGCAATGGTAGGATCTTGTGGGCATTGGAAAGTCATCATTATAAGTTTACGATTTCTTTTTTTGTTTGGTTTTTAGTTTAGGGTTAGAAAATAATAGGAGGGGATTTTACACTTTATCCCTAGAGAAGGGTTGCAGTGGCTAAAGGCATTCAATATTTTCAGAGGGATTTTATAGGCATTATTGTGCAAAACTCTTTCAAGGGGTCTCTAACTTAAAAAAAGGTGAATGATATTATCACAAAGGTTTTTCAGGGCTTTGATGTACTTAGTGGCATCTTTGGTTATTGTAACACTAATTTTGATCCATGGATCTTGGGTTGTTCAATTTAGAACTAGTAAACTAGGGAGGTAGTATTTTGAAACCCCAATTAAGGATAGGAATAGTTATAATAAGTATAAGATTGCAATGATGACTACCTCAGATGATCTAGGTAGTATTCCTACAATGTTTTTTAGGGTCTCATGAAATTGTTGGCATCGAATAAGAAGAGTTATGTGCAAACACATGGGTATGATTTATTGATGTGACATTGTTGACATTAAAAACCCCATAGTCGGAGTAAGATATTGGCAGTTAGGAATAATCTGCCCAATTATGACAGGATCTTTTAAAATGATGTCATTTACTTGTTTCTCTTTTCCTTGGTCTAATCTATTTTATTTTGGGTTGATTAATTGATAATTTGGTAGCTTTGTGGGATTTTTCCTAATTGATGTTCTTGCATTTTTTATTTTTAAGGGAGAAAACATTTTCATTAGTTTATTTTGAGATTGTGCTGGCAAGACTCGGGGTTTAAATGTTTTATCACCCTAATTTAATATACCCTTCACTTCGGGATCCCCCTGAGAACATCTTCCATGATGACATCGATCTTCTACCTAATAATGCCCTGAGACCAGATGGCATCAGTGTCCATTCCATTCCCTCCATTCCTTAATGGATGATGGAGCGCATGAAGGTGCATTATCAGATGGTGTCGGATGATCCATCCACAAATTTTGTTGATATTATTGGTTCATCAAGGAAGATTTGAGGTTGACCCTAGCTGATGAATTGTTATGGCTTCTACGCCCATTTCATGCATGTGTCAACTTCTAATAATTATAAATGAGAAAGGCAAAAAAGAGTGGATGGGCCTTGTTATAGCTGAAAATTGCACCCTATGAGAGGGTGATTCAATCTATCTCAACTTGAGCTATGTAATGGGATTGAGTCTAGGTTGTGGGTGACCTCTAAGTGAGTCAAACCTCTAGATTTAAGGGCTAGTTCCCTTGGTTTGTCTATTGAATCTCATCACCTAAACTACTTGCTCATTTGGATGAAAAGGGAGAGAGAGAACATAAAGTAAATCTATCATAACAGGGTGATACACCAACTGTAACTTGACCAATACTAAGCAATTGCAATGACAGTTCAAGCAAAAACCTAACTTGCACATGATACTACTATAAAACTACCCTTGCATCAATATTTTTCAAGGAGATTTGTGAAGCTAACTTAAGCTAGGAGGACTAAACTCAAGGTCATGACTTGACACTTATGGAAAGACAACTCACTAAAAATCATGAAACTCTTCATTATAACACTTAAAGAGACCTGCAACAAATTTTCAAAGCTGAGTATGAATGCAAACAACCACAACATGCTAAAGAAGAGAATATATCAGTTAGTAAGATCAACTAGTTAACAAACACATTGAAATAACTCATGGAGAAGGTAAACTAGATAATTATTTATTGCTTAGAGGATTTAAATGATCAAGGATTCACCATACTCAGGTGGAGGATACAAACTTAGTGAAAAGTACCTCAATATATAGAAAATGTGACAGAGGAGAAGAAAATTGTAGGAGAGAGAGAGAGTAGACAAGTGTCATGTGACTTACAACAAGAAGAGGAGTTATAGAACCACCTCAATAGATCCTAGAATTCATGTGTATCTCCTCTAATGATGCTCTGATCCTCCATATGGCATGGGAGTTAAAGTGTTTTCTTGACACCTTGACTAACTTCTTGAAACTTCTCTTCTTCTTGACATGTTGAAGGAAAAGTGGCCTTCTTGGTGGTCAGATCAGTTTCTTCTACCTCTTTGCTCTATTTTTGACACCTCTCAACTGACCCCAATAGGTTCTCCTTGACACATCACCTCTTTCTCATGCAAGATGTCTAGAGGGTTCTTCATCTCCTTGGGCCTATTTTACACACAAGTGTCAAAACTTAGTTTCAGTTACTTTAGATTATCTAAAATTTATGGATGGCCTATTGGACATGAAATGATCCATTTTGAGGTCTCAAACTAGCCCCAACAAGTTGTTCTCTACCAAAAGCCTCAAATATGTCTCATTCCTTGTAGCCATAAAATAACACAAACCTCCTTGTGTAGAGAAAACTATAGATGATATTAAAAATATGAGGGCATATTAAAGTACCTAGTATGGATTTATAGCTCTAGGTTCAATTTTATGCTCTAAGAGTGAGTGGAGATATCAAATTATATGTTTTCTCCCTCCTATCTAGGCCTCAAGTAGGCCTCCTTGCCAAGCGAGTGGAAAATAATTATAAAGCCTCCCCACATGTTCCAAACCAAAAATAATCATGTGATTTACTTATAAAACATCACCCTTGATCTTCATGACAAATTTTAAGTTATAACTCATTATACAGCCCTGTAAAATAGAAATATTAGTATTTTTAGCCCTAATCTATACATTTATGTACAGTACTATACCAACCAATGGAATGGTAGGATGATCATGAGAGTATTGAACTTGTTCTAGGTGGTTTTAAATTTTTTTAATCCATCTGGAGGCATAGAATTGCATTTCTCTCTCACCTAGTTTTTATAGCCCTCCTAGGTAACCTGAAAGTGGTTTAAACTCTTAATGATAGTTCATAAACCACAAGGAATGAAACTACCATGAAATTACAAAAAATTTAATTTCACTAAGTTATTTAACATGCCCAAGAATCTCAGGGTCCTATGCAACATTTTTGATTCATACCAAGCAAAAAAAACAAGCCTCTCAGGCTAACACTAGGCATTCTAAGGATTTTGGGAACAATTTGAGGTCTGTGGTTACTTGTCTGATCTTGACTTGATCTCAAATTACCTCAATGGGTTATGTGACATTCATCCTAAATTTTTCCAATGGTTCTCTAGTCATGATCCCTCACCAAACTTATGCTACATGTCAATGTCCAAGCTTAGGGTTCTTGAAGTAAAACACTTACCATACCCTAACTACATGTATTGTCACATTTCCTCTCACTATCAAATGTCTATGACTTCATGAAATATTTTTTCAAAATCTTTCAATATCTTCTCAAGTCTCAAAGTTTCTCAACCCACCTCAACTGATCTTCATCTCTCCATCTGACTGTCTAATAGGACTGTGAATGCCATTTAGGACTATGAAGGGTTATCATGAGTATATTTCTCTTACTGTCTCTATTATCAAGGTTTCAAGTTCAAAATGAAAAATTTTAATATATATTTAAACATCTTCTTAGAGCCTCTATGGTCTTTAAATCACTTTACCAATCCATTTCCTCAACTTGTTGCATGTATAGGCCTGTTTAGGCCACTAGGTCTATGTAGAGTTAAACAAGGTTTGCCAATACTTCCATTTTTGTTGATTGTTTCTAAAACTATGATGAAAAAATCCTAATAACCTTATAATCATCTCAACTACTTTAATCTCTTTATATCTCTTCATGCAAACACAAACTTTATTTGATTAGGCAGACAAAGTTATTGAGGACTGTGTTGTAGGTAATTGTCCTATTACCCTTGTTTGGTCAGCTTTTCCTTTAGTTCCCTCTTGGCTTAGAATCTAAGTGGATTCAATATTCTAAGCTCCTTTATTTCCAAATCATCCATAAAAACCTCTATTTTTAGGTTTATGGATAGTCCTTAATTCCTTTTATAGACCTTAAAGATGATTGTGTATGTGCAACATGACTGTGTGCCCCTTTGTTTAGTCTTGTTCTTTGCTCCACTATTTAGGCTTACTTGAGAAAAATAAGCTATCTTTTATATTTTTAAATACTTATATAAAAAAAATTCCCAAGTTTTTAAAATATTGGTCATCTATGCAAACCTACAGATGGTGAATGGTCTGTAGGTGTGTTCCTTATAGACGGTCTGCCAACATGGCTTAGAAACTCAGTGAACCACATTATCATTCATGAAACATTTCTATGTTTTTTGATATATTTTTTGAAGCCTATAAATCTCATTCAAACTCTCTAACCATATCACTACATTCCAAATCTTTACTATTAAAAACAAATCTTTTAGTGGATGCCTGTAGGTAGCAATTTGAATAGTTGACTATGTATGGAAGGATTTCTAGGCCTCAAACCAATCTTCAATCTTTTAAAATGGATCTATATCATGTTTTTAGTTCTTTTAGGTCCTTTTACTATTCTAAAGACTCCAAAATTCCATAAATAGTACTATCTAAGGCCCATTCTTGACTGGTTGTAGGTGGTTATTAGGAAATTTGAGTATGTGATATGGAGTTTGGCCTTTTGAAATTCATTGTGACACTTATCATAGTGGTAAGTCCTCATTAGAGAACCTTTCTCACTAACTCCAAGTTCAAATATCACTTCTAAAATAAATCACATCCTATGTTCTTACTATAAACATACAAAGTCCTAGAGGTGGTGTTTATGGCAGTTTGACTATGTTTTTGGTCTTGGAGATCTTTTCAAACCATATCATGACACTATAGTGCCCAACCTTCATCAAGAGTTTCCTTCTCATTTTTCATTAAAAACTCAATTAGCATCTTCAAAGCATTTTCAAACCTTGTGCATTCATTGTTTATAGTCACAGCCCTGTAGGTGATTGTCACTAAGTCTCTCTTGGGCTTGTTACTTATCATCTCAGTCTTCAACCTTCAATGACTCTAGTTGTTTGGAAGGTATTCATTGGTTCACTAACTCCTTACATGAACTAATACAATGTTTCATGATTTTGAGAACCTTCATGAGATATGGACACCATGAACCTCCATTGAAGTTGCAAACCTACAGGTGGTAGGTGATGAAGACTGCAAAATTATTTTTGAAACTTTGAAAAGTATGATCATGATTGTCATGACTCAAATACCATTACCTCCATTGCATAAAAATCATATATCAGGAAAAACAACTCTTAATCTCCTTAAATAACACATGCCAAATCATTCAAATCACCCTTGACCCTTTCTTTTATCAAGGCAATATTCAATGTTTGACCAAAAGATATATCTGTTTTGAACCCTTGACGCTCTCCTTTATCAAGCAAATAACAAAATTTCATTATCCAACTCTCCTTCAACTAATTTGAATATACTAAGGCAAAATACTCTATTTATCCCTGGGTTTTTTATTTGAAACACATGCACACACATGCAAGTGATTTTTTTTTACACAACTTGACCTAGCAAATAAAAAATGCACTTTTCTTCCCACAAGAAAAAAACAATATACAAATCAAAGCAATATTCAACTTAATAATGTAATATTTTGCACCATACTTTCTTGGAATGCCATCTCATAAAGCTTTTGCATCAGACTGTGCCAAAGTGGAAGAGAATTTTCCCAAGTCCATACAAGAAGCCATACAGGGATTTTGTTAAATATTTTAAACACCTAAAAATAATAAATAGAATGCAAAGGACGCTATAGATGCACATATATATATTTTATTTATTCTTAGACCATATAGAGGATGTGTCATACCAATGTAGATTGGGATATTCTATACATTATAAAGGCATATTGAAATAATGTTGAATCATACAACTAGTTGTATAGGGATCTCAGTGAATGTAATCAACAAAAGAGAGATGCAAAATACCCTACAACTCAGAAATATGTGTTTTAATAGGCTGTACAAATGAATTTAGGACATAAATATGCTGATAAATATCATAAAAATGCTTGAAAAACTGATTTTAAACTATTTCCAATGAATTAAAGTCCATAAAAATCAATATTCTATGAATTAAGATGCCATACAAGGTTGTTGGAAGTCATACAAATAGATTTAAAGGCAAAAAAGATTTGGAGATAAAAAAAACTTCATACTTTAATGGATTTTCTCTCCTTTATTGTTTCAACCATCAAGCTTGTAATTTCAATCCTCCATACATGGATGAACCAAGCTTTAGTACCAATATTAATAGAGGAATACAAAAAAAATTATTCAATATAAACATTGATCTTTACAAGGTATGTTAACCTTTTATAGTTTAAGAAAGTGGTTGTGAAAACCAACCAATAACAAGTTTAACTAACCCGAACAAACTAATAACTTAATACATAAATAAAATGATAGTTTATGATTACAATTTTACCTCAAAAAATATAATAGGGGTATCTCATTTTGAGATGCATGCCGTAAATTATTTAACAAATAAACAAACAAAATATATACAACCTTGGATCATAAATGACCCAATAAAAATAATTATTATAAATTTAATAAAATATTCTAAATACTTACTATTTGATATATGAAAATATACTTTTTGATCTAACTATGTGAATATTTTTGGAGACTTTTGGATTCAATAATATTCGCTAATTTGACATGGATAGTGAAAATACTCTTACTCTTACATACTATTTGCTTACAATAATTTTAAAGACTTCGATCCATTATATTTTCCTATTCTACTTTTCGTACATAAATTTTTATCCTACTTGATAAGTGTATCATGGATTGTGTTATGAGACATGAGGTACTAGTGGATGGTTGGAAACCCTAGTTACATGCAAAATGAGAAGATATAGTAGTGGATGCAATATTTCCTTATTTTGGCACCCTCCTCTTATGTGGCTCTACATCATTATATCTTCTATAGAACACATTGGAATTGGATGAGTGAATTAAAACTGGGGGAAAAGGGTGATATGTCTGAGAGCAAAGATAGGCACTAATTAGATCAGGTAGAGGAGGCAAAGACATGGAAGTAAATGAAGTGGATAGGGAAGGTGACATCATACGAGGTGAAGGGACATTTGGTCAAGAAGTTGCATCCAATTAATGATTTAAAGAGGGGCTACACCTTTAAATTAACTGACATAGAGGAGAAAACTCATATGTTATCATGGTTGTTGGCATGTAAAATAGGGTAGCTGGCACCAAGGAGGTAATGCTTATACCTTAACTTGGGATCCAACAACTTCAACTCCAACATTAACTAGTTCTTATGAATATACCCCTACAACTTCATTGACTCCCTCCTTTTCTCAATGGTTAGAGGAGTGCATAAATGTGCATTATCAGGTGTATGAGAAGAATGATCCATCCATAAATTCAATTGATAAAAGTGAGTTCATCAAGGAAGAGTTGAGGTTGATGCATGCTAACATCATGGTCATCAAGATGGATAAGTGATCAATTGCATGGTCCTTGGAAATGTATTGGATGTTGGTGTTATTCGTATCCTTTATGTTGCATAAGAGGTGGTGGGTATAGGAATATGGACATTCAATTTTGTAATTGCTACAGTATATTGGCTTAAACTATTTTATCATGGGATTTTTATTTGTACATACAGGTTTGGGTGGAATATTCTTTTATGATTGTCAAATTTCCATATCTCTCTTTTTGAAAAATAAAGTGAAATATTATTCATTTTATTCGAATAAAAAATTATACAAATTGAAATTTGGTATTTATCTTAATAATTATATCTAATATTATTTATAAGCATTAGAGGGCTCTGTTTGCGAGTAAAGAGGTGATTAATGTTGATTGAGTGTTCTAAAAGGTTGTAGATCTTACTTTGACTTATTTGGCTAAGTTTTTTAAAAGGAAATTTGCAGGTTCCTTTTTCCATATTTTGGTTTCAATTTCACTGTACTCAATTGCTAGTGTGAGGAAAGGATAAACCTATAGTTTGTAAAGAGGGGGAAAACTATTTTTTTAAATAAGATGTAAAAAAAATTGAAAAATAAAATATAAAAACATGTAAATTTTTTTTGAAAAAAATTAGAATCAAAATATAGGTAATTGAACTTACTTTGTCTTTGTGGGTTGGCAAGTTTCCCTCTATTATTTTCACAATAGATTAGTTACCAATTTTATTGCAGATGTACAAATTGCTACTACAATGTTAGTTATGTAGTGTTATGTGTTGTTGAATTATTGAATTTGGAATGAACATATGCTTTGAACAAAATTGATCAATATTTAAGTCTATTATAGTAGTTTCATTTACTATTAATATAAAATCACAGTCATCATGATCATTGTTAATTTTAGGAGCAAAAGAAAAAATTGTGACACATATTTCTCTATGTGGTAGGAGGTTGTCTTCATAGAATTTGGCTAGTGGGTCTATTATGTTTAATATTATTGTCATTTCGCCTCTAACCTCTGTTAAATAATCTCAGGAGAGTTCTCTTAATCTTTATTTTTCAAGCATTGATTTTATGTAACAAGGATATCTCCTTCAAAGACTTCTTTGCACTTGTATTTGTTGATATCAATAATTGTTGCATGCATGTCACTTGATTTTATTGTTCTACAATTTATTTTGTAAATAGATTTATTTCATAAATAATATAAAAATATAAAAGAAATATGTATTTGTAAATGCATGTCTATTCGATTCCATAGTTGGATATTCTATTTGAGTATTTTGTTCTATGGTTGTTGATATGATTTATAATTAAAAAATGATAAATTTATGTCTTTTTCTAATATTTTTCTACGTTCTAATGACGAAATGCACATAATTGAAATACATGCAAACATTGGTAATCTAAATAAAATTATTGCTTACCTTTTAACTTTTTCTTTCAATTGAAGGTTTTTCTATTTTTTATTTTTTTTGGCATTTTGTATTTGTCGTGTTTGTCTCTTTATAATTTATTTTGTAGAATATTTTCATAAAGTTTTTTGTTTATTTTTTAAAGAAGAGAGGCAAACCAAATTGCATTGTGGTCAATGCAGTATGCTTGAAAGAGATTGAAATGTATATACTTTTTGTCAATATTTGTCTAAAAGTGGTATATCATGGTGTTTCCATTTGTTGTTGGCATACTTGGGACAAGAAATAAATTGTGCTTTTGCATTCATTGGTGTATATGTTCTTGCGAAGTTTTGGAATGTATCATGTCAATATTAAAGTTGTCGGCTAAAAAAATTATCATATTAGACTTTAGAGTTGAAATGACATTCTCTATAAAAGTTAATAGATGTACAAGAGGAGCCTTTTGTTTTAAACAAATATTTGATATGTGTATGCATTATGTGAATTGTGATTATTTGTACATTTTTTGTACTAATTATTCCAATGCTTTGTTTGATTTATTTTTATTTTTATTTTTATTTTTGGTAGTATGTCATGATACTGTGAATACTCATTGTAAGAAAATAATAGAATTTGTCTATGATTTTTATTTTATTTGGTATTTTGTTTGTTTTAGTTTCTTGTAAACATAAAACATGTGTCTCCATGAGTTGATAATTATATACTACAATTTTTATATACAATTGTCAACTACTTGTGTCCAATGAACATATAATGAAATAGTTACACATTTTGTAGTTGAGGTCATATAAGAATTTCCATTGTTTACATTTTTGGAGTCTTTGCATTTCAATTTGTACTTAATAATATATTACAAAGTTTTTTTGTTTTATTTATTTATAATGTACAATGATTTTATAGTTTTGACTCGAGATAGGGCAGTGTAAACAAGACCATGATAATTCACTTGATGGAGGTTAAAAACTAAAGCATCCATTGTTAGTATTTTCATTCTATTAATTATAAAATGTATCCACACAATGTGATTAATTTCATTTGTGTAATATTTGAAAATTCCATCTGCACCATTGGCTAACCCATTAGGTATATTATAATTTCCACCAATCAATTCCACTAAAATATATTTTTTAATAGTCATTATGTTTGGTAATATTGGTTTTTTACTATTTATGTAATCATTGTATATTTCTCCATTATGGTTATGGCTGATTGGATTTAGCATGTACATCTCTCCTTGTAATATAGTAAGTATTTCTCCATGCTCCTGAACAGTAGTGAAAACATACTTCCAGTTGGATTTGGAAATTTTGGTTATGGGAACACGTAATTTGCATATATCGATGTGCTTGAAGTGACAACTTTCACTTGGAGGTCCTATAGGTGCAAATGTCAGCTGGAGGATAAGTAGTTATCTCTTTACTGCAAAAACATTACATTTCAAGACCTGTCACTACAACTTATGCCATGGATTGGTCTCCAAGACTCTATCAACTTGATTCAAGGTAAAAACATACTTTTGGGTGGATTTAGACATTTTGGTTGTGGGAACACATGTAATTTTCCTATATCAATGTGTTTGAAGTGAGAACTTTCACTTGAAAGTCCTAGAGGTAGAAATGTCAGTTGGAAGATAAGCATTTGTCTCTTCACTATAAAAACAGTACATTTCAAGACCCATCACTATAAAATGATATTAAATTGATACATTTCATTTATACAATATAAAAATAGAATTTCAAATTTTACATAAGAAAGAAATTTTATCCACCTATTATGGATTCCCAAACAAATTAATTTATCGAGACAAAAAAAAAAAAAAAAAGCTATTACACATACAAATACTACTGTTTAAAAAAATGAAAAGTATAATACCCTACTTTCCCAATACAAATCCAAAGACAAATCCTACAATCAGTTAGGTAATTTAAAAGCCACTTTCACATTGGAAATGATCCAATAAATTCATTTCTACTGTTCGTGGATAAATTTTACTTTAAATTCATCGTCTACAGTTCATGGAGATATTTTTCTACTTGATAATCGCATCACGGGTTGTGTTCGTGATGTGCCGCAGTGGAAGGTCGGAAACCCTGGTTACATGCGGATTGAGAAGATGCAGCAGTGGATGCAATACTGCCTTATTCTGGCGATTTCCTCTTCCGTGGCGTTGTATCATTCTAACCGCTACGGAATACATTGGAATAGGACAAGCAAAGTGAAGAAATTAGGGGAAAACGCTGATGTGTGCGCGAGCAGAGATGGGCATTACTCTGCGCAGTCAGAGGAGGCGAAGGCATGGAAGCAAATGAAGTGGGTAGGGGAGGCGGCATCATGCAAGGTGAAGGGGCATTTGATCGAGAAGCTGGATCCCCTCAACGACTTCAGGAGGGGCTACGCCCGTAAATTCACTGATGATGTTGACGACAAAACTCATCTGTTACCGTGGCTGTTGGCATCGAGAACAGGGGAGCTCGCGGCGAGGAGACGACGCGTATACCTCGACTTGGGAGCCAGCAGCTTCAACTCCAGCGTCCAATGGTTCCTGCGAATGTACCCCTGCGACTTCACTGAGGTACACGCCTTCGAGATACTCCCTTCGCGTTGGAATACCCCTGATAACGACTTCGACGAGGACGCCAATCTTCTGCCCGCTGATGCCCCGAGGCCGGATGCCATCCGCGTCCATTCGACTCCCTCCATTCCTCAATGGATGATGGAGCGCGTGAAGGTGCATTATCAGATGGTGTCTCATAAGGACGATCCGTCCACGAATTCTGTAGATATAAGCAGGTTCATCAAGGAAGAGCTGAGGCTGACGCCTGCTGACACCGTGGTCGTCAAGATGGACATTGAAGGCGGGGAATGGCCCATTCTCAGAGAGTGGTTGAAGGACCCTGAAATGCCCCTCATTGTGGACGAATTGTTTGTAGAAGTGCATTACGCAAGCCCCACCCTGAGTGTTTTTGGATGCGATAACTACGCTCCTCATAGCAGGGAGGACGCTTGCTGGCTCATGGCTGATCTCAGGTGTTATGGCTTCTACGCCCATTCCTGGCCCTGAACACTTTCCTTCACCTGACACATTAGTTTTCAGAACCACTTTTTATTTATTTTGCATTGGCATTCCTGTCATATATATATATATATATATATATATAAGGTAATCTTCTAGTTTCCAAAGCAGAGATCTTGCAGACTTGCAGCTGAGGCTTATGAATGGAGATCCAATCATTCTACTGGGCCAGGATTTTTCTTTCTTAAATAGTATTTCCATATTAGATTTGAAGTAGTTCTTCCATATTAGATTTCTGAAATAGTTTTTCAGAAGCAGAGATCTTGCAAGAGTTGCAGCCGACGCTCATGAATGAAGATTCAAGCATTCTACTGGGGCAGTAATTTGCTTTTTTTATAAATTATCAATGATGAAACGCTTAGGTGGAATTTTATGAAAATTTGAAGTCCGTAAACTATAACGCGGGACTTAGTCTCAGATTCTTCTATCCCTACTGAGATTCTGACGCGTGGTAGCCCGGCCTTTCAACTTCTTGCTAGAGATTCTGACGCGTGGCAGCACGGCGGATATGAAGGCTCTACCATGCGGATCCCAACTTTTTATATTTCAGAGATGTAACGCTTTCATAAAATCAGGAAGTCGTTTTAGATGGGATTATTATCACTAATGTTAACCACTGTGATTAAACGCTTTTATATATATAAGTGCTTGTACCAAATTACCATGGAATAGTTTGAAGTTATTACTTTGTAATTTTTAATTGCATACAACTCAGTTTAATTTATTCAATGTTGTATTTTGGAAGGATTATTGAAGTAAATATAGACCAACATTAATGTGTCAAAGAGATTTTGGAAACATATGGATGGTTGAATTGAGTTGAATGTTTTTCATAAAGTTTTACACCAAGTAATCTATGAGATCATTCACTAATTTTATTTGCATATAAACAACCCTTTAAAATAAGTAGTTGTAATATCTATTTACTTTTTCAATCTTATATCTTATGTTGTCTATGTTGATAAAAATTCATCTATTTTTGCTAATATTTCATCTTCAAGCAAGGTAGTCAAATATTTAACTTTAAAGCTACCAATGTAAAAGTTGTAGTAGTTGTCCATGACCAAACCTTAAAATTGTTTCAGGTTATGCAAATGTCAAAATCTACACTCACATAAAAACATATGTTTCGATGCCTATCATAAAATATGATCATTTTTAGTTAGTCAAATATTGTTTATGTTGTACAAAAGATTACATATGTTGGAACTCTATCATTTTATGGTCTATTAAAGAAATTGGAAATAAAAGTCTTCATTATGGAAATTACAGCCACCATAGAGGAAGCTATAGCCATCAAGGTGATGCCTAAGTTGAGATACATCATACAACCATAGCACTTGGAAGGAGCATGCAAACATTAGCAGGGATTTAAAACCAAATCTAACAAACTACACAAAATTGACAATGTTTGTGATTTTGGTGATATTTTTACATTTCTTCCATTCACCAAATAAAATGACTAATAGTATTACAAATACAATGTTTTTAATTAGTGTTAATGAGAATGAGAATGGGAAAACTTGGAAACATTTGATTCAAAATATATTTGCATATGACTTCATATATTGGTCAATTAGATTATATATGAGGCATATTTCATTGAGGAAGCCTTTCCATTTATCGTCTAATTGGTTTTAGAGTCATCTAATTTGGTTTTATATAGTAAAGTTGTCATATCTCAAAATAAATGTGATTAATTATTTCTTTTGATTATGTGCTTAAAAAACTTCACTTAGTATGTCACAATTCACTACAGATCTCCTAAAAGCCTTGTTCCTTTCCTTACAACCCTAATCAACTCAAATCACCTTGTAAAATCTTTTTTTTTTAAATGAACATTTATGAGGGGCCTTCCTTGCTTAGATGCCTAGTCTTTGACAAGTTGGAAATCAACACTCAATGCAGTTCAATAAGTAATTTAATGTAATATAAAGATCCAAACCCTTATCCTTATGATTTCTTTAACTAATCCTCTACTTTTACTTTTGGTATAAGGGTGTTACTCTAACAATGTAATCCTTAATTTTATAATTTAATGGATGGTACAAGGGTGTTACTCTAACAATGCAATCCTTACTTGTACTTATAGACTTTTTGAGTTTAAATTAAGACCCTATTAATGTGTTAGCTAACATACAAAAGGCTAGAAATCTGAAAAACATGATACAAAGAACAAGAGAAACTTGGAGAAGGGGTCAAAAGACCCATAAAAATGGATGACTAGGGTGTACTGGTACATTCCTACTCAAATTAGGCTTGTGTTTATATACCCTTTGAATAAAAACCCTAAAACAATGTTTTCAACATTGTGAGAGCATTTGGGGTCATACCAGGCAAAAAAAATAGGTGTTTTTTATATTTTCATGTGTTTTCAATTGAATGATATTATTATCATTGGCCTGTGGTGAACAAAAAATAGAGTTTCAAATTAAACCTAAAACACAAAAGATAAACAAAGCCTTAACACAAGGAAAACATGCCAATGAGACCTTAATTTGAACCAATGATCCAAAAGTACATAAACACACTAATATCATAACAAATTACTAATTTGATACCAAAATTAGGCATCTACACTTAGATGTTAGTAGTTTGTAGCGAGCTTTTTTACTTTTTAATGCCGTGTCTAATATTAAGGTAGTTAGCACACTTTAATTGTATATGGATTAAGTATTTCACCTTAATAGGGAAGGTACAGGTTTTTTTTAAGGATCTGTGTGAAAACAAACTAGATGATTTTGATATATGTAACTTCCTTTTTTAGTTCAAGGCTTGTAGCATTTTTCATTTAAGTTCTCTAAGGTCTACCACCCACCTCCTCTTCTTTTAATTTTATAATAAATGTAATTGACTAATATTAGTGTTATTAAAATAAAACCTATGATTAAATGAGTAGTTAGAAGTTGAAGTTTAAATTTGGATGCCTATAAAAAAAATTAGTTATTTTATGGGCGATTCGCATTACAAAAATAATTTTATAAGTGCCCCTTTCAAAAGTTACACACACACACATTGATGTCTATTGGTGAAATATTTGGTACTTCATGTCAAATTTGAGTTTCACAATAGTATAGGAGATGAAAAGTCTCTCCTCTATTATGAGGGGAGGTTCTCTTTATTGAAAGTACTAAAAAACAAATCTAGTTATATACAATATTTACAAGTTGAATGGGGGTTTTTCAATAATAACATTCAATTGAAAATAAAATTGGCAAGAAGGAAGGTGGAATATCATGGATGAAAGAGCAAACACAATTTCCATCTACTTGTGTAACGAAATAAACACAAAGGGTAGTTTATTTTAGTAGATTAGACGCAATTCATGGTTGGAATAATGATAAATGTATTAACATAAGAAAAATGTATACCCATTAAGGAAATAACCAAACACAAAGTTCAAGTAATTCCTCGTTCTTGGGCAAATACTGAATACAAAGTCTCATTCTTCCTCTTCAGATCTCCAAATTGTAGACATCAAAAAACCCTTTTTCAATTGTCATTACTTGTATTTATAACAAAGGGAATGGGATGACCCTTCACATTCTAAAAGTGACTTGTCTTGATCTATTTTTCATATTATTCTATCATGTTAAAAATTTTATTGTATAGAATGGAAAATACTGATTTTCTCAAAATAGGTGTCTAGACAAAAATAGAATGAAGTTTTATAGAGCTTACTAAGAATTTTTATGTGAACCAAGAGCAGTTGTGGATGGATTGGTAGTAACTAAATATTTTTTTACTTGTTATTTGTTGCATGTAGCCTCAAATCATTATAATATTTTAACTGCCTTGAGGGCTTCATTGCTTTTAGGGACCACCACATGTAGGAAATGTGTGAACCATCTCTAGGAGATGAATGTCAGGGTGCAAGGGGCTTTAGACAATTATTCTAGTTTAGTGTGTAATTATTCTAGTTTAGTGTGTATCTCTTCTAGAGAAATGTGAATTTAATTAAGTGTGATCATTGAAACCATGATGAATTTACTCTCATTGAGAAGATCTTCCTCAACCACTTTCTAGAGTTGGGCTTTCAATTCATCCATAGTATATTTAGTAGTCATGTCTTATTTATACAAGTTGAAATGAATTTCATCTAAATTGATGGAGGTTATCTTGCACTTTTATTCACCTATGTCTCTATTTTATTTTATCTCCTCGATGGCTTTGTTTAAGATATTTATTATTTTGAGTATACACTCTGATCATTTACAAGAAGTATTATATTCTTCTTTTTCAGACACTCCACCATCCACCATCACTTTGGCCTCTATTAGAATCATCTCCTTTATGTACCTGATCACCTCTTCTCACACTTTTAAATCAGTGGTATGATATTTGATCTGTATATGTATGTCCTTTATTTATTGATCAATGAGATCATAGAACTTCATGGCTTCTTCAATATAGTTCATTCCACTTACAAGAAATTCATCTACCCATCATTATATAGGTTTTCCATAGGTTTTATGTTTGTTAATAGGAACAATAGCTTCTTTTCTTATCCAGGGCACTTGTGTTTGAAAGTAATAAAAAACAAAGCATTCCAAGCCAAAAGAGTTTAGGTGTCAGCATAACATCACATTCATAACTATAATAATCTGAACTAATAGACTTACAGATTGATTTCAAAATAAAGAGTAGCTATATCATATATTACATCTCCATAACCTTATCAAATACAATGAAAGAGATTTGCATATATAGGCAAAAAAGATCAATCATAACTAAGAGATCAAGGTAAGTGGTCAAACATAACTAAGAGATAAAGTTAAGTGATCAATCATAACTAAGAGATCAAGCTAGAGATAAAATATATGACTAAGAGATATTATCCCTAAAGGATAGAAACAACTAGAAATTATCCCCATAATATCCAAGAGATAAATATGTAATATCTCATAATATCTAAAATAAAATAAATGAAATATCCACATATAAGTGGGTGAGAATAATAAAATAAAGAACCTAGGTGAACATTATCTAAGGTGAATAACCTACTCTAACACTCCCCCTTAGGTGAAGCTAGGGGCCAAAAATAAAGTGGCATATCCATAGTATGAATCTTGACAATAAGCCATGATCAGGTACTCATATACAATATATATTTGAAGCAATCTCTCATAAAGTGGAGAAGGGGAGAAAATCATAAGAAAAAAACTCCCCCAAAAGAAAAAGAGAGAGAAAAGATAAAAGGAAGGACTTCATATGGAATCCCCCTAAGGACAACTTCCTTCACCCCACACAAAGATTAGTACTATATATCTTGTGCATATGGAAAATATGTAATAGGCCATCTCCATATGAGGTAAAAGAATCTAATGTACATAATACATGAGTTATCCCCGTAAGAATAAAATTCAATGTTGTATGTGATCACATGTCCCAAAGATACATAGCCTAAAAAAATGCTAAAGTTATGGTGACCTTGCCAAAAAATAGGCCTAATAAGAGATATAATATTTTGTAAGTCACTATCAATAACTCTGTTGGTGTATCCCATAGATTCAAGTGTGTAAGACTTGAGAACAAGAGTATATCTCTCAAAGAAACCAAGCATGTGAGAAAATGGATCCATTATAAAAAAAAGTAACAATAGCAGTAGTAGGAACAAAAACAAGCCCTAAATCAGAATTTGCAACTATAATAGGTTCCTCCTAAAAATCACTGTATAAACACATATCCTCACAAATAAGAGGATATGGAAGATAAGTTCTTGGTGAACTTCCTCAAATACTGAATTGCACCAACAAAGCTTCATGGATCAGTTGTATTAGAAGGCCTTGGATAATTTATGATGGCCTCTACCATTTTTAGATCAATCCTCAACTCCACATATCTAAACACATGCCCTAAGAATACAAGTGATTGTTAGGCAAACTCGCATTTATTTTCATTCAACACTTGCTTTTTCTCCTTCAAAACTTTCAAAAAATGTTTGAGGTGTTCAACATGCTCATCAAAATTTCTACTAAAAAAAGTAATATAATCCAAATATATAATGACAAATCAAAAATTAAATGGACTCATTATATTATTCATTAATTTCATAAAGGTATTTAGTGAATTGCATAGATCAAAAGGTAGGACCAACCACTCATACAACCCTTACCTTATTTTGAACATTATTTTCTATGATCAGTTTTCAACAACAAGTTGATGAAACATCATGTCCAAGGGCTCCATTAGAGGAGTATATTTTCTCTATTTGGACATGGATGAAGTTTTAGGTGTCAAAGAATTGATAAGGATTCTATGTTGGATAAATCTTAGCTAAGTATTTATATTGGGAAATTATGGCTTGATTTTAGAATTGATGAGGTCAATGCACTATAACAGGTTGGATACTATGACTAGGATTATTTGATCATTAAACTAGGTAGATATTCCATAGTAAGTTTCACCAACACATACCCTTTCAAGTCAAGACATTTCCCTCAAGTTTTATGCCATAAAAAATTACCTAAAATGTTATTTTAATATGTATTGCAACTCCTAAGACTACCATATACAACATATAAAAGAATATATCGACACTCTAAACATGATACTACTCTATACATGACTAAAGTACCATGTTTGCATATAGATGCAATGACAAATGTGAACTTATTTAACCACAGGGTTGAATCTTGAGCTCACTTAAATGCTTGTATATTAACCTAGTTGTAAAGAATGTAAACATGCAAGCAAAGGAAACAAACACAATAATCACAAAGAGAGATAACATAACGCATACCCTGGAGAAACTCAATGTGAGAAAACTCCAGCAAGAGTGAATCCATGCTTCCCCATATCCACTATGTTATATAGTTTATAAGTTTTTCTACTTCTTGGGATTACAAGGAAAATAACCTCATACACTCATAATGATCTCTATAATATTTAGTTGAATATTCTCTTTTAAATAAATGAATAACTACTAAACTTAGCCTCTTCCAACTGTGTAGTCTTCGAAACAGTCACCTACAACTAAGTAACAATGAAAAAATAATAACAAGGACTCAAATGTGCCTATACACAATGTGAATCCAAGTAAAATAACCCCATTATTCTTGATGTTGTGTTTCCTATATTCTCCTCTTGTTGAATGAAATCTAAAGGTTCATATTTTTACATAACAATACCTCTTGGATGCATGCAATAAGTATGAGTGTTGGAAACTAAAGCAACACACCTCATGTCCTTTCATCTTCTTGTGCATCTATCTTGAGTGTCTCTACCTTCTAGGACTTGTATTTGAGTTCCCATATGATTAGAATCCACCCAGAAATATAAATAAACCAATAAAAAGCTAAAACACCAAAAAATACTTCAAAATATCATGGTCTCAGTGAAGTTCTATAATTTAATAGTTATCTCTAGAGTTCAATAGTTTAAAGCTTCACATATATCCCAAAGCATAAGTATGGCAACTTAAAATAGTCATAACTTTTACTTAGGACCTCAAAATGGCATGCTGTGTTTTTTGAACTTGTATGATTTTTTATGAGAATCCAAATATGTAATTAAAAATTAATTCTAAAGACAAAAATATATTATTTTATCCCATACAACATAAATTAGTGATTTTTGGGCCTTAGCATTTTCCAGATTGCTCATTTTTCATAGTTGATTGTCATACCGATTGTTTTGGATAATAAAGATGATCAAATTTATGATCACACATCTAAAATTTAATGTTTTTGGTTATCACAAAAATTATAAAAATAATATGACTATTTACCTTCAATCACCCAAATAAGAAACCCATCTTATCATCATATTGGATAGTAACCATTTTGGGTTTCAATCTGATCATCTTTTGGACTATACCATGTTTATGTTTCAATTTGATCAGCTCTTAAACAATATCCTTTTTTAGGCAATAATATATTTAAATCTCTAATTTTAAAGTTTTTAATCCTTCCTCCCCCCTTCTTGATGCTTTTTCCATCATCTACAGAAATAACTTTGTCCCACTTCTCTTAGCCAATAAGAGTAAGGATCTACAATCAAAGGTACAAAAGACCTTCTTTTTCCACATGGAAGGCTCAAATAATTATCATTTATAAAAATTAAATGGAGACATATCCAATTAAAAACATTCTTCCTTAAGCTTCATAGTGTTACCTTTGGAGTCTTTAATTTACTAAAGTACATCCATAACATGTTGTCACAAGGAAACTATGCTCAAATACATGTTGAACATATCTTGCTATGCACTTTGAAACTCTCTTCACCATTTTTTATTTGGAAGAGTAATTTCACATCCCTTGGATGGATGGTCCATCAAAGACTTTTGGAAAAAACCATCACTTCACATAGTCTCAATATGTCTGCATCATATTAATAACAACAGTAATGGTAATTTTAACCCACATTATTTCCAATGAATCAAGACTCTCTCCTTTATCACTTTGTTATCTGGGTAAAGGGAACATCTACACAATGGTCACACCACAATAAACACTACAATAGAACACAAACCAAAACTAACATCTACGAAAATATGTTAGTAAAAAATTTATGGAAAAAAGGATAACCTTATCTGATACCAATCTGATCCGTAAACTAGGTGGATATTCCACACTATGTTTCACCAACATGGACCCTTTCAAGTCAAGACATTTACCTCAAGTTATATGCCACATAAAAAAACATAAAATATTATTTTAATATGTATTCCAACTCTTAAAACTATCATATACAACATATAAAATAATATCTCCACACTCTAAACATGCTACTAATTCATACATTAATAAAATAACATGTTTGCATAGATGTGTAATGACAAATGTGAAGTTCTTTAGCCACATGGCTAAATCTTGAACTTTATTAAATGCTTTTGTATCAACCTACTTTCAATAAATGTAAATGTGAAATAAAAGGAAACAAACACAATAACCACAAAGAGAGATAACATAAGACATACCTTGATGAAACTCAATGTGAGAAAACTCCAGCAAGAGTGAAACCATGCTTTCTCATCTCCACTATGTTCTACAGTTTACAATCTTTTATACCTCTTGGGATTACAAGGAAAATAACCTCATATACTCATAATGATCTTTAAAATATTTAGTTAAATATTTACTTCTAAAAAAATAAATAACTATTGAACTCAACCTATTTCAATTGTTTAATCCTCAAAATAGTCACCTACATCCAATCAAAAATGAGAAAATAATAACAATGACTCAAACGTGCCCATACACAATGTGAATCCAAGTAAAATACTGCCATTGCACTTGATTTTGTGTTTCCTTTGTTCTCCTCGTATTGAATGAACTCTAAATGTTCATATTTGTACACAAGAATACCTCTTGTATGCATGCAATAAGTCCAAGAGTTGGAAACTGAAGCAGCACACCTCATGTCCTTTCATCTTCCCATGCATTTATCTTGAGTGTCTCTACATTCTAAGACGTGTTTTGTGAACATAGGATTGCAATAGGGGGAGATTAGTATGGTGTTAGTGAATGAAATCAAATCCAAACAAAGAACACACTAAGCTAACACCCTAAGACTATCTCAAGGGGATAACATATTAACAAAACCAAATAAGAAACACAATTAGAATGCAAAGACAAAGAAATATTTCACCTTTCTTGGATGCTCCAAATAACTTGTTGAAGTTGCTTGCTTGGCTTTGTGCTTCAAAATCTTTGTTGCAATGGAGCTTGGCTATCCTCCAACTCCTCTTAGCACCATGTGGCTTGCGGCTTTGGCTTGGCTGAACAATTTGACACTCTATCTCTAATTGAAATGGATTTTGGAATCAATTTAGCATTATAACTTTTCACCAAGATAACTTTAAAATGATGTTAATGGCTCTTCTATTTATAGATTTCAAAATGGTTGAGGATTAACCATGATCATCCATCTCAAGATTGAGATGTGTGGCCATGAATAAATCTAATTATGTAATTAAATTTATAAATATCTCCCATAAATATTTGGGATAGATGGGCATTTAAGAGGCATGGAGGGTCTTAATAAGGTGTGGGGTGGCTTAATCCTGATATTTTATGCATTTATGGCTTGTGGATGCCACCCCATAGAAATGATGTCATTTGATTATGCAGATATTCAATATTCATTTTGAAAAAAAAATATTCAAAAATATCTATGGAATTATTAATTAGGATCATGATTTGGATTAATTAGCTCTTAAACATGATTAGGCAACTTTGGTGCAAATCTTGGCTCTTTGTGTACAAATTAATTAAATCGGTCAAAATGTCTCATTATTGGCTCAAAATTTGATTGGATTGGAATTGAATCTTATTATTGGAATTGGAATTGGATTCTGGCTAGTATTAATTTTCTTCAACTTCACCAAGTTCTCCTCCAAAGTTGTCTGGATGAAGTGATAACATAATTGAATGTGATTTGTCCTCGAGTGGAAAGCAAAGCTTTTTGCCAAATGAATAACACTCTGACTATCACTATGTAGTCTCCTAACTTCTTACTCATGCCCCAACTCTCAAAACAACTCTTGTAACCAAATCATCTCCTTTGTAGCCTCTATGGCAGCAACATACTCTACCTCTGTGGATTACAAAGTCATAACCTTATGTATTCTAGAAATCCAACTAACAGTTGTATTTCTAACAATAAATATATATCCTATCTTACTCCTCCTATCAATATCCCCTACCATATTCAAGTCCACATAACCATATAAAGTGGTATCTAATCCACCATAACATAATGCAACATCAATGGTTCCTCTCAAATACTAAAGAATCCATTTCACTATTTGCCAATGCTCATAACCAAGATCACTCATATACCTGCTCACAACTTGCACTGCTTGGGTAATATCTGGCCTAGTACAAACCATGGTATACATCAAGCTACCAATTATTGATGAGTAAGGTACCTTGGACATCTTAAGCTTTTCAACCTCCATCTTGGGACACTGCTCCTTTGTAATATAAAGTGGCTTGTCAAAGGAGTA
Organism: Torreya grandis; assembly: GCA_037957365.1. NCBI lineage: Eukaryota > Viridiplantae > Streptophyta > Pinopsida > Cupressales > Taxaceae > Torreya > Torreya grandis. The sequence goes on along the minus strand of JARHVA010000073.1, from coordinate 2,648,970 downwards.
CCAATAGATTTAGCATCCAACATGCTAAACCTTTCCAAGACTTTATTCACATAATCTGATTGGGATAAAATCAACTTCCTCTCCTTTCTATCATGAGTAATCCTCATACCAAGGATTTGCTTCACTGCACCCAAATCCTTCGTAGAAAAGGAGTCACTAAGCTATTTCTTAAGTATATGAATATGATATATGTTCTTTTTTTGTAACTAACATGTCATCCACATACAAGCATAATATAATAAAAGAACCATCATTCAAATGTTTGATGTACATGCGATGGTTAGAATTACACCTTTGATAACCTTGTTCCAATATAAAATCATCAAATTTATTATACCATTGTCGTGGAGCTTGTTTCAAGACATACAATCTCTTCTTTAGTCTATACACATAGTTCTCCTTCCATTTGACCTTATATCCCTATGGTTGCTCCATATACAACTCTTCATCCAAATAACCATAAAGAAAAGTAGATTTTACATCTAATTATTCTAAGTGCAAATCCTCAACTGCAACTAAACTAAGAATAGTCCTAGTAGAAGTCATTTTTACAATAGAAGAAAAAATCTCATCAAAATCAATACCTGATTTTTGTGCAAACCCTTTGACCACCATCTTGGCCTTATACTTTTTTCTCCCTTCATCCTCTTCTTTTATTCTGAATAACCACTTGTTTGGAAATGCACTATTGCCCTTGGGTAGCTTTACCAAATCCCATGTTTAGTTATCCATGACAGATCTATGCTCCTCATTCATGGCTTGCTCTTACTTCTTCTTGGCATCTACCTACATTGCTTCCTCATAACACTCTAGTTTTCTATTGTCAATGATTAATAAATAATTCAAAGAAGGAGAAAAATGTTCAAGTGATCTTCTTACCCTAGAAGACCTTCTTACCATAGGAGTTTGGGGTCCTTGTGTAGAAGGTTCTTGAACTGATGTATTAGATACTTTGCCATCCATAATGTCATCTAATAATGTGTACTCTTTCTATACCTATTCATGTTCCTACAACTAATTCTTAAACATGACTTTTTCATTAAAGACTACATCTCTAGACCAAAATATTTTCTTATATTTAATGTTCCATAAATAGAAACTGTCAAGTACCTAGAACAACAAACATGCTCTGATACCAGTTGTCGGGGAATCCAAGAACAACACACTTGTTCTGATCCCACTTGTTAGGATCTTGCTCCTCAGAAAGAGCACAATATGATTACCATATACAAGCAATTAAACATGCAGAAATATCCATAAATACAAGTAACTAGAATTCACAAATAACACAGAATATGAGAGACAATACACTATCTTGTATTAACACTTGTACAAAAAAGAATACAATAAAGAGCCGCCACACTCTTCCACCTTACAGATGCTTCCCACACCTCAAGTGTACAGTAATTCTTCTTCAAAACACTCTCCTACCAAAAATGGTCCCAACATCCAACTCACACACAGAATTCGTGTTCACCTCTCCAACCAGTCAGTAATAACCCTGCTAGTACACCAAGCACTCTATAGTACTTCAAGCAGATCTCCCATGAACCTGCAACCTGCACTTCAATAGACCATACTTACACATGTAGATCTCCTATGAGCTTGCAACAACCTGCAACTCAATGATCCTACAATGGAAGGATCTTCCTTGCCTTCCTTATCTAGCTCATAATTACAATACATGCCAATGGGTCTATAAATAGATCCCAGACTTAAACAATAACTTAGACTCTTAATTTACTATAACTATCCACGCAGCTCAAGACTTGAAATAGCCTTTACATGCAAACACTTCGTTCAACCAACTAACTGTTCGTGCAACCAACTAACTGGAACACACAAGCGATCGACGTCGGTCCCTGCCTTCCTGGTGTTGCCGACGTCGGCCGACTTCCTGCCGATGTCGGTTTCCTTCTACACTGATCATGATCGACGTCGGTCATACTGCCGATGCCGATACTTCTGGAACTTCAACATCCTCCTTTTCATCTACATAGTTGAAGCTTTTAGCTCCACAACCTAATAATCTCCCACTTGGAGATAAACAGCTGCAACTATACCTGTACTTGTACATCATCTAGTTTGTTCCCTTGGCTCTGTATCCCTCTTCAAGATCACTCTTGAAGACCAACCACCACAATTCTTGTAGTGCAACTCCTGTCATCCAAATCACCTGCCACATCTGCATCTACAACCCATGTAGAAAAGAACTTGACCCTGCAAAGCATGTGCACCTGCTGCTGGTCCCTCTAAGAATCCACTAAACTACCCTCCAGTGCTTCTCTCCCGAATTGGCTCCAAACTTGTGACAACTCCCACTACTTGGGAAAACTCAGGTCTAGTACATACCATGCACTTAACCTCATTATGTGAATCAAGACACTATTCTGTGAATTGTCCAACCATCGACATGCTAACCAGTCTCACACAATCATCTTGAAACAAAGTCAACCTATGACCTTCCATGTCTCTAGAACACACTCATGCCAAAGAATCTTGCTGCTCCCAGATTCCTCATGACACCCCTCTGAACTAGCTTTACCTTTAGTTCAGTAACTCCCTGTATATGTAACCCTACAACAAGCACATCATACAGTAATAGGATAATGTAGCTAATATTATCCAACCTGGTAAAGAGAAACACAATGATCAAACCTACATTGCCCTGCAGCTTACTCAAGACCATATACCCTGGCCTTCTATCTCACGTGTCCATTTTCGCTCTTCTTCATCCTAAACATCCATTCATCTCTCAGTGCTTTCTTCTAGCTAGCAACTCCACCCAAAACTCCCATTTGGTTCTCCTCCAAGGAATCACATCCTCCATCCATGCCAAGCTCCCACTGTTTTCTAGATCTACCTGCTCTGCTTCTTTAATAACTTCCTGGTTCTTTACCATAAGTGAGCAACAAGTAGTGTAAAGAAGGGAAATGATGAATTTGAGGCTTACATACCCTTTAAGTCCTCCATATGGGTGCTTGAGACTCCTTGACAGCTTGCTATCCACCTAAAATTTGTCTCAATGACCGATGCCAGTCACATCTCAGTTTGCACCCGACCGATGTTAGTTCCTTGCGACTGCCTCATCATCAACGTCAGTTCCCCCTTGTTGACGCTGGTGTTTATCTACCCTGAGTCACCGACGTCGGGCTGCACATAGCCGATGTCGGTCCCTATCTGGACACCGACATCGATTTTCTAGCCGACGTCGGTCTCTGTGTTTTGCTTGTGAGAACTGACCTTTTCCCATGAGCTCCTTTTAGATCAAACCCTTGTCCAAATCACCCTTGCTCTGCTCAAAATTATTTTGCCCCTTATGCTAAACTCTGTCCGTCACCTTCTCCTTGAAAACCAAGGCTTTCCTACTCTTGTCACGAACATCAGATTCCTCAAGAAACGTCACCTTCTTCTTCTGCATACATAAATATCGATCTATACCCTTTGACTTAAGAACATGCATCTCCTTCTTATTCATGTGACCAAGCCTATTAAGCCACATCTTTGAATCTATAGCTGAAGTAGATAACCCAGAAAGAGAATCAGTAATACAAGTAGATAGATAAATTGTACCTACTTTCTTACCTCTTGCTACATCAAGTGCACCTTTGGTAACCTTCCAAGATTCCGCTGTGAGAGTTACTGTGCAACCCTCATCACTCAAACTTCTTACAGAAATCAAATTCTGCTCCAGGACTGGGACATGCATGACCTCCTTCAACACCCATGTGTTACCTGTCTACAATTTTAGCTTCACTTTCCCTTTGCCAACCACCTGACAAGGCTTACCATCCCCTACAAAAATTTCTCCAAAGTCTTCCTGGACATACTCATGAAAAAATTCCCTATTTGGGGATGCATGAAAAGAGGCACCAGAATCTAAAACCCAAGATTCTACTTTATCCAAAGAACATACCAGTGCATCTTGTGCAACGAACTCTGCAACATCTGCTTCTTCTTCATGTCCTTCATGCTGATCTGCTACCAACCAACAATCTTCTTTTCCCTGCTCTTTCTTTCCACATTTCCAGTAGGTTATTCTGCCATACCTAGACTTAGACCTCCTGCCATTAAACTTCTCCATTCTTAGCTTACTGTCTTCTGCCATTGCTCTACTCCCACTCAAATAGCAACCCCTGTGAGTAACCTGTAATCAAAAAACCACTAACCAGATCTGGGCCATCTGTTAGTCAAACTCGCTCTAAGAACGTCCAACCTTGCTCTAATACCATTTGATAGGTATCAGACTCTTGAACCTACAACCAGGCTCTGATACCATTTGATGGGTACCTAGAACAACAAACATGCTCTGATACCAGTTGTCAGGGAATCCAAGAACAACACACCTGTTCTGATCCCACTTGTTAGGATCTTGCTCCTTAGAAAGAGCACAATATGATTACCAAATACAAGCAATTAAACATGCAAAAATATCCAAAAATATAAGTAACTAGAATTCACAAATAACACAGAATATGAGAGACAATACACTATCTTGTATTAACACTTGTATAGAAAATAATACAATAAAGAGCCGCCACACTCTTCCACCTTACAGATGCTTCCCACACCTCAAGTGTACAGTAATTCTTCTTCAAAACACTCTCCTACCAAAAACGGTCCCAACATCCAACTCACACACAAAATTGGTGTTCACCTCTCCAACCAGTCAGTAATAACCCTGTTAGTACACCGAGCACTCTATAGTACTTCAAGTAGATCTCCCATGAACCTGCAACCTGCACTTCAATAGACCATACTTACACATGTAGATCTCCTATGAGCTTGCAACAACCTGTAACTCAATGATCCTACAATGGAAGGATCTTCCTTGCCTTCCTTATCTAGCTCATAATTACAATACATGCCAATGGGTCTATAAATAGATCCCAGACTTAAACAATAACTTAGACTCTTAATTTACTATAATTATCCATGCAGCTCAAGACTTGAAATAGCCTTTACATGCAAACACTCCGTTTAACTAACTAATTGTTCATGCACCGAACAGTTCTGGAACACACAGGCAACCGACGTCGGTCCCTGCCTGCCTAGTGCTGCCGACGTCGGCTGACTTCCTACCGATGCCAGTTTCCTTCTGCACTGATCATGACTGACGTCGGTCATACTGCCGATGCCAGTACTTCTGGAACTTCAGCATCCTCCTTTTCGTCTGCATGGCTGAAGCTTTTAGCTCCACAACCTAACAGAAACCAAAGTCATCCTCACTATATCCAACAAATGTGCATTTTTTTTATTTTTCTTCTAACTTGGTCTTATCCTCTTTCTTAATAAGAGTTAAAGCCTCACATCCAAAGACTCTAAGAAAATAATAATCAACATTCTTACCAGACCAAGCTTGCTTAGGAATGCCTCCATCCAAAGTCATAAAGGGTCCTCTATTAATCAAATAAACTATCATGCTAATTGCTTCTACCCAAAATTGTAAAGGCAATCATGCATGTAACCTCATGCTAATAACACATTCCATTATTGTTCTATTCATACTTTTAAATATCCCATTCTACTATGGAGTTCTGAAACCGTCCTATGCTTATGAATTTCAATGTTAGAACAATAATCAAGCTAATAACCCTTCCTGTGATTTACCACTTCAAGCTAATAACCCTTCCATATCTCCCACTCCCATATCTCCCACTCAAGCTAATAACCCTTCCTGTGATTTACCGCTTTAAAAAAATAAACACCATGAAAGTTATGATACCAATTGTTAGGAATTAGATAAATTCAAACCAAATTTAATTCACCATAAAATCACATAACTAGATTTTAAATGTGTGAAAATCTAATTTAATTATGTACTAACATGCATGATGAAAATAATTCCTCAAATCATAGTAATAGAAAGCAATAATGGGGAGAATAAAACCAATAATAACACACAACACAAATCAACCATGGTTCACCCAATGTTGGCTACATCCACCAAGAAAGTCCTTAAATACATTTGGTGAGAAAACAAGATTACAAATAACCTCTCACAAAGATAAAATATCTCCTCCTAAATTCACAAATGAATTCACTAAATTTTTAATCTAAATCTATCAACAATTTTTCCCATATGTTGTGTTATACCTCCACCTAAACCTGCACAATACTATACCATAATTTTTTATACTACACCCTACAAATAAACACATCACACTGCAAATCAAAACATCTGCACTCTGACTCATCTCTAAAGCCACACCACACCTATATAATATCAACAAATGAATAAATCCACCTAACAAGGAGAAAAATTTCCCTCCTTATCTAGGATAGGCTTTATCCATAAGGTAACACACCATATTCCACCTATTCAATCTTATCCCCAAGCTCCATCAAGAAGGAACATTCCAACCTTATCTTTCCTCCTCTAAAAGGCACAACTTACAATGTCATGTGATAAAAACCAACTCCTTGAAACAAGGAATTTAATCAGACTTCCAACTAATCTCCCTAAACATAAGGAAGTCAATCCCACTTCTAATAAAAAAGGAAGCCGCATGGAAATAAATAAAGATAATAATTAATTCCCTAAAAGTAAGGAAATCAATCCCACTTCAAATAACATGGAAGTTAACATGGAAACTATTAAATAAACATTTATTAATATTCCACTCACATGTGTTGTACATGAGAAAAGTGTTCCCCACATCTTTGGAGCTCTATAAGCCCCCAAAACCTGTCACCATGGTCATGTGATATCCCCAAAGGGCTCCACACTCAACACTCCACACATAAACCCATCCATGTGACCAACCTATATTATCTATGGCACATCTCATAGATGCCCAACAATCATTGATGACCTTTATCCAAAATTATTGGTGTTCACAACCCTTGTCAACTTGTGATATCATTGAAGACTGATCAAAGACCAACCAATTCTATATCATCTCCCCTTATCAAGTAAGAGGTCAGAAATTGTGCATTGAGAGAAACAAAATCAAACAACATTGTCTACTTCGTGTCATGAATATCAATGATATAAATCCAAAAAAAATGAACACAAGCCAAAAAATACTACTACAATAGATCCTAGTATTGAGCCTAGTAGCTTGCACAAGATGGGTGAATCATTGATCACTCAAAACATGCTATCAGGTCCATCAAGACCATAGGCATATACTAGATGGTTTGCCTCATGACTAAATGAAGGGATAAAATAACCAAAATGGTTGGAGTATCTAGAAGATGTACCACTATAATTACTAACATAATTTACTTCAACCTTGTTTTTTGTGGGGATCATGGGTGTTGAGGAGGACATAAATCAACAAGATGGTCAATTCTACCACATTTATAACATCTTGGTTATCTTTAATGTTTGCAAGAAATAGAAGATGAATAATCATTGTTACAACCACTAGTCTTAGAAGAATTAGTGTGGTGATGTTTGTGTTTCAAGAACTCTAGAGAGAATTGTGAATAATGTCAATGAGAGTGGCAATGTGTATGTTTTATAGGCTATCAATTAGGGTATTGTGTAAAATGTTTTGAAAACAATTTTTGGAAATTTCTTGGACCATGTCCTTTCTAGAGTTGGTGTTTCCTAGCGTTTGTGAAGTAGGCATCTTTCATTGGCAAATTTTTTTCTTCATAATTTGACACACATGTTAAGTGAACAATTCAAAAATAGAATCAAATGTTATTCTATTAAGCTTATCACTATGCTGCAACATTTTTAAAAATTAGTATAAGTAGAATTAAGGCCATTCAAATTTATGTAAAGTTCATGTCATCATCTATCTTGTTGCCTGTATTACAATACTCTTATTTCAGAGTTTTCATAAGGAAGAGATATTCAAAAACATCTTCTTTAGTGCTAAGCTTGTTATTTAACAACTACATTAGGATACAATTTTTTTTATAGGTAGTTTTTTGTCGCATATATATTTTTAATGTTTTCTAATATTTTTAGGCATTAGATTTAATGGCTTCAATGTGAATAATCACTTGAGCAGAACATGATGATTTGAGCAAATTAAGGGCACACTTATCACATTTCTAATATTTAAGTATTTTTGCATCATATGTGGGTTGTTGAGTGTATTTTTCAAATATCTCCCAAACGTCATTGAATATGAAAGTATTTTTTGTGTAAGCTCCATTATTTGTAGTTTTTGGGAGTAATCATCTATTTTCAGAAATAAGACTCACAATTTTAACCATAATCACAAAAATATAGAAACAAAAAGGAATGCTACTTGAGATTTTTACTTGACCCTCATAAGTAGATTTATAAAAAATAACTATGATTCAGGGACCTATCTAGGTATAAGTCACAAAAAAATTACACCCTTATAATGCCTTTATATAAAATAAGGTCAAAATTTAGTTTGACCATAAGATATATCTAATGGGTTTTGAAACCTTGACTCTCTCTTTTATAGAGTGACTAACAATATTTCAATATACAACTCTCCTTCAACCAATATGAAAATACAAAGGAAAAATATTTTATTTATCTTGGATTTTTTGATTTAAAAAATAAAATAAAATTTACATGCAAATGAAATGTTTTTACTCAGCTTTACCTAGCAAATAAAAATTGTGCCTTCCTTCCCTTGTTGGGGCCCACATGAATAAATAATAGAAAAATCAAAGCAATATTTAAATTTATAATGTAATATTTTGCACCATAATTTCTTAGAACACCATATCATAGATATTTTGCATCAAATTGCACCAAAATGGAAGAGAATCTACCTAAGTGCATACAAGAGTTCATATAGGGATTTTGTTGAAGTTTACAAACCCTTGAAAATAACAAATATAATGCATAGAGTGTTATGGATGCACACATCTAGTTTTTATTTAACCTTAGGTCATATAGAGACCTTGTCATACCACTATAGATTGTGATCTTTTGTACCTTAAAAAGGTAGATTGAAATAATATTGAATCATACAATTAATTGTACAGGAGTTTCAAGGGATGTAATCAGAAAAGAGAGATGTAAAATATCATACAAATTAGAAATATGTGTTTGTAGAGGTTGTACAAATGAACTCAGGGCATAAATATGTTGAGAAACATCATAAAAATTCTTATGAAACTGATTTTAAACTATTTCCAATGAGTTAAAGTTCAAACAAATTAGATTTATGTGAATAAAGATGCCATACAGGGTTGTTGGAAGTCATACACGAGGATTTATAGGGAAAAAAACTTTGGAGATAAACAAACTTCATATCTTCATGGCTTCTCTCTCCTTTGTAATTTCAACCATCAAGCTTGTACTTTCAATCCTCCATACATCGATGAACTAGGCTTTGGTACCACTATTGGGATCAAATAATGGAGGAATATAACAAAATTTATTGAATATAAGCATTGATCTTTATAAGGTACATAATCCTTTTATAACTTATGAAAGTGATTCTGAAAACCAACAAACAATAGATTTATCTAATCCGAACAAACTAATAACCTAATACATAAAATAAATGGTAAATAATGATTACCATTTTACCTCAAGAAAATATAATGAGGTTGTCTCCTAGTGAGATGCATTCCCTAAATTATTTAACAATAAATTTAAAAAGTAAATATAACCTTAGATCACAAATGATGCAATAAAAACTATTATCATAAAGGAAAATTAATAAAAGTTATTTAGATAATTAAACACTCTTTTAATTTGAATAGGGATGAAAGCTTACAAATAACATTAATAAACTAAAAAGATCATATTTTTAATAAATTTTAAGACAATCATCTTGAAGATGAACTCTCATTAATTAAGAATTAAATAATTACAATATTTAACAAAATATTCTAAATACGTACTACTATTTGATATATGAAAATATACTTCTAGATATAATGAAAAAATTTGAATTAAAAAAATATTCACAAAATTATATCAATAAACAATTTTCACTTATTTGACATGGACAATGGAAATACTCTTACTCTTACATACTATTAGGTTACAATAATTTTAAAGAGGACTTTTGATCCATTATATTCCTATTCTACTTTTCGTAGATACATTTTTCTCTTACATGATATTTAATGTGTATGCATATATTTGAATGCTATATGTCAATTGTGATTATTTGTATATTTCTTGTAGTAAATGTTCCAATACTTTGCTTGATTTGTTTTTGTAGCATGTCATGATACTGTGAATACTCATTGTTGGAAAATAATGGAATTTGTCTATGAGCTTTACTTTATTTGGTATTTTGTTTATTTGAGTTTCTTGTAAACATAAAACATATGCCTCCATGAGTTGATAATCACATACTATACTTTTTACATACAATTGTATACTACTTATGTTCAATGAACATATAATGAAATATTTACAGATTTTTTAACTGAGGTCATATAAGAATTTCCATTGTTTACATTGTTGGAGTCTGTGCATTTCTCTTTGTAATTCATAAGATACTATGAAGTTTTTTTTTTCCAATTTATTTATAACATAAAATGATTTTATAATTTTGACTTGAGATAGGGAAGTATAAAAAATACCATGATACTTCACTTGATGAATGTTAAAAGCTAAAGAATCCATTATTATTCCTTGTGATCTATGAATTGTTCTTGCATGTGCTATTTGCATAGGGAATTGTTCTCACCTAATTATTATTTAGTTTATATATATAATTCTTTTTATATTGTTCATATCTATGTTTATGTATTTAGTATAAAAACATTTTATTTTTTGTCATTGAAATTTTCCAATGTTTATATGGTAAAAATGTATCCACCCAATGTGATTAATATCATTTGTGTAATATTTGAAAATGCCATCTGCACCATTACCTAACCCATCAAGTATATTATAATTTCCACCAATCAATTCTATGAGAATATGTTTTTTAATAGTCATCGTGTTTGCTAATATTAGTTTTTTACTATATATGTAATCATTGTCAATTTCATTGTTATGGGTATGGTTGATTACATTTAGCATGTACATCTCTCCTTGTAATATAGTAAGTATTTCTCCATTATGAAGATTGTCATCTTTATTGCTATTAAAAAAATATGGAAATGTTGGATCAAGTGGAGTTTTATGGTATACAAACATATAATAATCCTTAGAACATTCACAAAATAATGTAATATTGTAAGTGCATAAACATTGATGAATTTTTCATAAAATAAAACAACTTTATAAATTGTAGCATAATTTTTACGATCATCCTATTTATTTTATTTTAAGTTTTTTAGTATTTCTCTTGAAACTAAGAGTTTGGGCATCAACCATATTGTTATTATTGATATCCTAAATAATACTTGTGACCCAAAAATAGGTATCAGGTAGGTTGTTAATAGTATTAGTGATTTTAAAAATAAAAAACAAGCCTCATTTAAAATACAGTATGGACTTAGTGGTCATGGGTTTCAAGTGTGTTATAGTTAAAAATTTACATTATTTCCATTTAAAGAACTCTACTTAACTAAATTCAAAATTTACGCTATTCTTTTTGGCATAACTTGCACCTTTAGACCAATTTCTAGTTGTAATACATGTTTATTTAAATATAATACATATAATATTATATATTTAATTATCAAAATATACTATAATAATATAATATAGTTTACACCAATATATATTAATGTGCTATATAATAATATTAATATAACATTATATAATTTTGTTAGTGTGAAAAGGGTTCTCACCCAAACTGGTTTCACCCTTGGGTGAATTGGTTTTACCTTTGGGTGAGTTATACTCTTTTTCACTATTAACTTTACTTAAGAGTTAATAATGTGCACATATATTTAACACATAATTAGATAGATAATCATGAGCACATGTGTTTATGCACAATCTAGTCACACCACATATGTGGACCACACTATGTGTTGTCCACCACCTTGTCCCCTATTTTAGTGTGTGCACATAGAGGTGACATACCCCACTTTGGTGTGTGCACTTGGTGGTGACATGCCCACTATGGATTGTCTACCCCTCTCTCTTTCCTATATATTGATCACTCTTGTAGTGCATTTGTAATGAGTAAATGAGTAATGAGGAAATGAAAAATCAATGAATGAAGGAATTTATGCATTTGCTTTGTACATGAGTTTTGTATTCTAATAAGAATATAGTTTATTCTTCTCATTCTTATTTCCTAGCATAAGTGCTTTCCATAGGACTGTTAGATCCTAGCCTAATCTCATAAAATACCAGAGCTTATTAAGTACCTAGAGTAGCCTTGTAGGGTCTAAATTTATTAATTTCTCTTATTGTCAAGTATGTTCTTCTCTTTCATCCATAAGATGGTCCTAAGAATCGAAAAGATGTGAGAAGAATAACTAGATTCTAAGGGAGTTCCATTGAGTGTTTAGTTACAAGTTCTCTTCTTGGATATTGATTGAAACACATCAGAACTCACCATCACATTCAAAACATCTTGTAGCACTCTCAGTTTGTTCTAATTGAACATTGGAGGCTCCATCAATAGGTGTTTTTTTATAGAAGCTCTACATGCATCTGGAGAAGCAATTGAACAAATTTGAAGGTTTTCCTCCAAAATACATTTGTTCCCTTTAAATAGTAGTTTTTTCTTCAAAAATCCTCCAAATTTAATTTCCCAAAACTTCAGGTTTTTCGGTTTCCTTGTAACTTTTTTATTTACCAATTTTTATTGTCAAAAAAAAAATTGAAAAAATTATTTAAAAAAATACGTCAAAAATAAAAAATACAAAAAAATGATATAAAAAATAAATAAAAATAATCACATAAAAAGGTGAGTTTTTCTAATATTGAAAAATTTTAAAAAAATCAAAACACAGGCCTATGGCCTACACCGTCTAAGTATAGCCAAATGAAGGTTTTAGGCCTGCATCCCAAGGCCAAAGGCCTTTTGGGTGAGGCTCACCTTAATGCAAGCTAACGACCCTTTTAGATGGGGTTCCCCCAAACACCAAGGCTGTAGGCCTTTGGGTGGGGGTTGGCCCAACAATGCCTAAATTCTTCTCCTTTTTTAATTTTTTTTTCAAAAAAAACTACTTCAATTTTTTTGCATTAAAAAAACAAATTAGAATTTTCAAAAAAATCCATGTTTTCAAAAACATAAAATCCCATAAAATAACCAGTTTTTGTAAAACTCGGGTTCACCAATTATAGTTATTTATACAAATCTAGAATGCTGGAAATTTTTCAGTAACTATTTTAGAAATATAGACAAATTTGGGCAAAATTCCTCTAAATTGGCAGCTCTCAACATTTGGTAACCATTCTATAAAATATATCATATTTCTCTAAAATTAGAAATTTTATCTAAATCTAGCAGAGTTATACTAAATTTGGCTATAGTTTCACTACATTTGATAGATTTATAGATTCAGTGGTAGTTCTGCTAAATCTTGGGAATTTGTGGGGGACTCCTCTCCATTGGTAGTTTGAAAATCGTAGTTTAACTTTAGAAGGCTATATCTTGATCTTTGAACCTCCATTTTTTGACATTTTTTTTATTTGGACTAATTTTTCATGTTATTTACACTAGTATAGATGGTTTCATATTCTAGTGCCTGGTTTTTTCAAAAATTATAGATTCTCATAGGTGACATTGCCTAGTTCTTGTTTTGGGAACTTTAAAGCTGTATAACTTTTGCATACAACCTTAGATTGAGGCACTTATTTTTTCGAAAGTACATCATTTTTTGTGTAATTTTTAGTGGTGATGATAATTTAACTTGGTATTGTGCCAAAATTATACTTTTAGTATATGCTAATTTTATGAAGATATGTACAACATTGAAGTCAAGTCCACTTTATGTTTATTACTGGTGGAAATTATAAATGTACTAAATATAAAGTGCCAAATTATTTTTCTTAGGGGTGGCTTCTTGATTTAGTGAATTCTAGGGGAGGTTGTGTTGGTGTACTTGTCTTCACATTTTGTGTGCTTGCATTTCTTTTACATCCAAATTTTCCTTTGCTAATTCCATATAACTACGACACATGGAAATCACATGCGTGTAGTGCAATAATGAGAAAATGATACACTCATTATATAGAGAAAACATTTCCCAAAGCCACTGATCCAAAAAATAATGATGCTTAGTTGAATGAACACACAAATATACTTGGGTACTTGTGCACATTTATTTCACTTGATATTCTATTTCATATTGATCAATGTAAAACCCATAAGCAGGCATGGAACATCTTTTAGAAATTGTATGGTCAAATGGATGAGGCTAGGGGGTATCAAATTGATAATGAACTCTCTAATCTTGATCCATCTTGTTTTTACCACATTTAGGACTATCACTAAGGTAAATCAACTCCATGCACAACAAAAAGAATGTGGATTTGATAAAAAAAATATGTTCAAATAATTTTCAATGTGCTTGGTAAACTTCCTACTAAATATGTTATGTTTGTATCTAGATTTCATACTCATCATCTGATAATAGGCCAAGCCTATATTATGCCCACATTTGAGTCCTTTACTAAAATTATAATGATTAATCAAACCAAGTTTCTCACTATGGGTCTTCTCAAGACATCTAAGTCACAAGCATTGATGGTGGGACCTCCTCAACATTCATGAGTTACTAAGCAGCAGAAACAATAACTGTCCAAACCAAGGAAGGCACCTCCATAGTCTTCACATCCTACACCAGCAACATCAAAATCCTACAAGAAGTAAAAAAAATTAGAAGAAGGGATGACCATCTTGCTCATATTGTAAGAAACTTGGTCATGATGAGCATCAATGTCATGCTAAGCAACTTAATGAATTGAATCATTTTCTCAAGAAGAAAAATATTAATTTGCCATCATCTTATATAAAGGAGTCCTCTCCTTTTACTTATTTACAATCAAATAAAGGGAAATCTCAAGCACTTGTTGTAGTCTATAAGTCTTCTCAAAAGTAGATACTTGACTCTAGGGCCACACATCATATGGGTTCTAATTGATAATAGTTTTCTTCATTGGATCCTTGTTCATTTCCTCACATTCTCATAGGAGATGATACACCAATGGAAGTTAGTGTAAAAGGATCAATTGTAATGCAAGAAGGCACTTTTTTGGAGGTACTCATTGTTCCATATTTATGTACCAACCTTCTCTTTGTCTACCAGATCACACATCTTGGGAATGGAAAGAAATTTGAGTTCTTCCTTGATTCAATAGAAATTCAAAATCTTGAGGATGATGCCTTAGTTGCAATGGGAAAAGTTGATCATGAGTCTCAGTTATATAAATTCTCCCATTTTGTGCCTCATTCCCCTTCTACTACATTGCTAAATCTTACATATTCAGTGAGTAAACTATGGAATGAGTGGTTTGGCCATCTTAACTATCACTACCTTCAATAACAGTTCAAAGGATATGGTACAAGGACTCCTCATACAGTTTTCCAATGGCATATGTTTAGGATGTACAATCGACAAGTATCCAGAGAATAAATTCAACAAAGGGTCACTTTAGAGGGTTTTATAATTCCTTGAATTGGTTCACTGGGATTTTATGGATCCATTCCCCACATTATCTTTTAACAAAACCTATTATGTCCACACTTTCATTAATGACTATTCACAGTTTACTTGGGTCTACTTCCTTCATCAGAAGTGTGAAGTCTTGAACTATTTTCAAGACTTCAAGGCTCATGCTAAAAAATAGTCTAAAAAATATCTCAAAATTCTTGGCACAGATAATGGTCGAGAATATGTGAATTTTCCCCTTAATCAATTTTACACACTTGAAGGGATCCACCTAAAACATTCCATTATCTATATACCCCAACAAAATGGTGTTGCCAAATGGAATAGTTGTACCTTGAAGGAAATGGCAACTTGCATGATCCATGTTTGTTTTCTTGGTCCACAATTTTGGGTTGAATCTATTAATTGTGTGATTCACATTCAGAACTGCATTCCTCATAAATCTTTGAAAGTTGTGACTCCTTTTGAATCTCGATGTGGTGTGGTTCAAGTATTTGGCTTCTTTACATTGAAATGCATTCCTTCAAATAAATGCAAGGCTCTACAACAACAAATTTGACATTACCTTTTTGATATTTATCCTGATGGCATCAAGGGATATCGACTATTAGATCCATAGATGAAAGAGCTTTTCATTATTAAGAGTGTTAAGTTTGAGGAGACAATTTTGCCCTTGACATCTAACACTCCATCTCCTCCATACATAGTGGAATCAGATGATAGTGACTTGGATGATGCATCTTTACCTCCACATGATCCATATTCAACAACTAATGCAACCCCATCTTCATCATCACCTCGATTGGTTTGATAGACTCCTCAATCAATAGGCAACTCTATTGGGGATCCTTTAGACACTCGAAGGACTCATTCACAACATCACCATCTTTCACATGTATACATTGCACTTGATTCTAGTCCATAATATTTTTGTGAAGCATCTGGTCATGCTAAATGGGACTCAACAATGGAGGAAGAGTATAGTTTCTTGATGAGGAACAACACTTGTAATTTAGTCCCCCTTCCAAAGGAAAATAAAATGGTTCATTATAAGTGGATTTACCAGCCTAAATATGCAGTGGATGGAACTATTGATAAGTCCAAAGCATGTTTTATTGCCAAAGGTTTCTCACAAGTTCTTGGTATTGACTACACTGAGACCTTTATGCATGTTGTTAAGATGAACTACATTCACTTGACTCTTTCTATTGCTACAACTCATAGGTGAGTTGTATGTCAAATAGAAATGAAGAGTGCATTTCTTCATGGCTATATTCAAGAATAAATCTACATGGAACATCCATAAGGGTTTGTTAAGGACTCTTCTTTGGTCTGTCACTTGTAGAAGTCTCTTTATGGCCTCAAACAGGCCCCTCAAGCTTGTTATGCCAAGATGGACTCATTTTTTATCTTGATCAGCTTTTTGATATGTCACTACAATGCCAATGTCAACATTCTAAGATAGAATGACCCCTATTTACTACTGGTCCTCTACGTTGATGACTTAATACTTATTCAAAGTTCTTCATCCATAATTGACAGAGTCAAAACAACTTTGCATGAACACTTTATTATAACTAACTTGGGCCTTTTGCACTACTTTCTCAAGATTGAGATCACTCAGTCTTCTTTTGAGATCACTCGGTCTTCTTTGCTCATCCCAAGTATGCACTTTATCTTCTATCTCAATTCAACATGGTTGATTTTAAACCTACACCAGCTCCCTTTATATCTAGAGTTAAGCTTAAGGTAAAATGTTCCACTCCACTAGTTGATTCTATTTTGTATCGTCAACTTGTTGGAAGTCTTATCTATTTGATGCACACTCACCCTAAAATTTATTTTGTAGTTGGTATGGTCTCTTTATTTATGCAGGAGCCACATGAAGTTCATTGAAAAGTGGCCAAATTCATCTTACGTTACATCTAACACACTTCTCGACATGGGATACACTATGCAATAGGGATGAATCTAGACTTGGTTAAATGTATAGATTAAGATTGGACTGATGATTCTAAGGATCATAAGTCCACATCTAGTTAGATCTTCCACCTTGGTTCAGGTCCCATTAGCTAGAAGAGTAATAAACAACATGATATTGATGTATCTTTGATTGAAGTTGAGTATTGGGGGGTTGTTAATCTGCTACTAAGGCTATTTGGCTTTAGAATATTTTAACTAATTTTTCCATCACTATTCCATGACTATTTATCATCCTTTGTGACAATCAGATTACCATTCAAATCTTGAAGAACCCAATTCATCATTAGCATACCCAACACATCAAGATCCATATGCATTATAATAAGGAGTCGATTCAGGAGCAAGTAATTGATCTATGCTATTATCATATGGTAGATTAAATTACAAGTATATTCACCAAACCTTTCACTGAGACTAAGTTCCATCACTTTCAAACACTTTTAGAGGTTGCAACATTGCTTCAGGGGGGAAATTTGACCATCCTACATAATACTCTCATGGAGGAGTTTTTTCCTATGGGTTTTCTCCTTCTCTTATGTTATGAGGGGATTGGTTGTACATGGGTACCTCATCAGACCTTGTTGATAGGACTCTTTTTTTTTTTGCATGAGTGTTTAACCCTTAAAGTTGCACTTGGGGGGGATGTAGTGCGAAAAGGGTCCTCACCTAAATTGGTTTGACCCTTGGGTGAATTAGTTTTACCTTTGGGTGAATTCTACTCTTTTTCACTATTAACTTTACTTAAGAGTTAATAATGTGCACATATATTTAGCACATAATTATATGGCTAATTATGTGCACATGTCTTTATGCAAAATCTAGTCACTCCATATGTGTGGACCACACCCCACTATGGTTATCCACCACTTTGATGTGTACACATGGTGGTGGCATACCCCACTTTGGTGTGTGCACATAGAGGTGATATACTCCACTTTGGTGTGTGCACATGGTGGTGACATGCCTGTTATGGGTTGTCTACCCCTCTCTCTTTCCTATATAGTGAGCACTCTTGTAATGTATTTATAATGAGTAAATGAGGAATTAATGAATTAAGGAATTCATGCATTTGCTTTGCACATGAGTTTTGCATTCGAATAAGAATATAGTTTATTCTTCTCATTCTTATTCCCTAGCATAAGTGCTTCTCATATGATTGTTAGATTCTAGCCTAATCTCACAAATTTTAATAGTTTCATACTAAATATTATAATAATATATTATTTCTATGTGAATGACATACACTATAATTATAGTAAAATATAATGGTATTATAATACTATAGTAATAATTTTTTAATATAATATAATATATAGTTCTAACGTATTAGACAGACGTTGTCATGTTAAACAAGGTAAATCAATCAATAAAAGACATTTTTTTATTGATTTTTTTTAGATAAGGATTAGTTGCCATACTGTTGGCTAGAAGTGGACAGGGACCATGTTGTGGGAGCTCCTTGCCTACACTCAAAGTGCCAAGTTTAAAAAATATTATGTTATAGAAGAAGAAATAACAAGATTTATGTTTCTTACAATGGTAGGATCTTGTGGGCATTGGAAAGTCATCATTATAAGCTTTCAGTTTCTTTTTTTTTATTTTTTTATTTAGGGTTAGAAAATTATGAGAGAGGATTTTTTACTTTGTCCCTAGATAAGGGTTGTAATGACTAAAGGCATTTGATATTTTTAGAGGCATTACTATACAAAACTCTTATAAGGGGTCTCTAATTAAAAAAATGTGATGGATATTATCATAGAGGTTTTTCAAGCCTTTGATGTACTTAGTGGCATCTTTAGTTATTATAACCCTAATTTTTATCCATGGCTCTAGGGTTGTTATATTTAGATCCAATAAATTAGGGAGGTTGTGTTTTGAAACCCTAATTAAGGATAGGAATAGTTTTAATAAATATAAGATTACAATGGTGACTACCTTAAATGATCTGGGTAGTATTCCTACAATGTTTTTTAGGGTTTCATGAAATTGGTGGCATCGAATAAGAAGAGTTATGTGTAAACATGTGAGTATGATATATTGATACAAGTGATGTTGAAAATAAAAACTCCATAGTTGGAGTAAGATCTTTGTGATTAAGAATAATTTGCCTAATTATGACTGGATCTTCTAGAATGATGTTGTTTGCTTTTTTGCTCTTTGTCTTGGTTCTAATCTATTTTGTTTTGCATTGATTAATTGATAATTTATTATCTTTGGGGGTATTTTTCCTAATTGATGTTCTTGAATTTTTTAATCTTTAAAGGATAAAACCTTGTTCATTAGTTTATTTTGATATTGTGCTGGGGAGACTCAGGGTTTAAATGTTTCCTCACCATTATTTAATATATAGAGTGCCAAAAAAAGTTCAATTTTGTTTTCAATTAGAGTGAGGTTGTTATTCTATTTAATAGTAATAAGGGAAAGTAAAAGTAGTGGATTGAATAGAAATAATATATATCAAGTATAGTGTTTGTATTACGGAAGGTCAAATAATTGTTGCTTCTTTAGCCTTGATTGCTTATCCATATACAACTGTGTGTCTTATACCATTTTCATTCTTGCTGATAAAAACTACAATATCAAAACTGAAAATAATTTCACATAGTTTCTTTCTAAGGAATTTTAAATCAAATGGAATTCTAGGGTAAGTGCAAAAGGTTGGGGGATAAAAAGGGGCCTACCCATGGACATGTTTTTCCTAAAAATTGAGAAAGATAAATATCTATAGATAATTTGAGATAGTTACACTCAAAATTTGAGGATAGTGTAAGAACATAAATTGTAGGATTTTGAATCTATTTTCGAAAACACTATTTTTTTAAACGGTTAAGTATAACTAAATCAAACATTTAAAATTTTAATAGGAACTCTTATTTTTTTAGGAAAATACAGTAGATAGTTGGTTGTGTGGCCCCTCACTTTTTGAGAATCATTTAATATTCTTTAAATACATTTGGTGAAGATTTAGATAAGGTCATCAAATTTGTAACCTATATATTTTTTATTAATTTTACAAGTAAATAGATCTTAAAAGCTAACAAAAAATGGATAGTTATATGTGCAACCCCCACAACTACCTTAAAAAATGAAAACTAGTTTTTTTAATGCATATAGAATTTGGCCTAGTTTCTAACCATATGTTTTATTTTGTATTTGGATGTATATTTGTTGCATGTAGTGGCCTAAAAAATCTATAGTTATAAATCAACATAGATTAAAACCTTTAATTAGTTCAAAATTTATAAAAATCATATATTTGGAAAGAGGAGAGCATGTTCGTCATCATGGTAATATTTTTATGAATTTTCTTGGTTAAATTTGTAGTGTATTTGGTGATGAAAGTTGAATTTTGTTGTTTTCTATCAAAACTCATGGATGCGACTGTGTTGACATGTCCAAATCTTTGGCTCAAGAATCTAAGCCATTTCCAAACCAAAAGGCTTGGTTTTTGAATTCAAACTAAACATAACACATATACATTATGGAATGCGTATGCATTATGTAACAGATACACATTATGTAATGCATACGCATTATGGAATGCATACATTTTATGTTGGCATACCATCATTAAGTTAATAGGAAATTAAGTTTGATTTATTTTTACCAAAAACTCACATCTTTAGAGATTTCATATATATATATATATATATATATATATATATATATATATATATATATCACCTATCAATCAAAATTTTAGCTTACTTGTGTTTAAATGAACATCATGTATATAGTACATTGTTAATCAAACATTTGGTTTACCCTTGTAATGATTTTATAAATAAATAGATCTAATTCAAATTGCATAACATCTATTCATAAACATTATAAATAACATGATCAAATTTAAAACAATAAAACTAGACTATATGTAAGTATTATTAAGTGAAAAATAAAAGTTATATCAAAAGGGTTGTAGTCTTACTAGTGAGGATGAGGGTTGCTTATATTCATCCACGAGAGTATAAATCCCTCTAAGTCCCTGACACAAAGAGTTAAGTGGTTAAGGCCAATATTATGCCATGAGTGATTTTGATTGTGCAGATGCCCCTTATAGTTGCTTAGCCAAATGAGTTCATTGATTTAGATGTACGCTTACTCATTATTGTAATTTGCTATATGATTATTTCCAAAATATGGAATGAGATACCAATATTATGTGTAATTTAGTGATTCGATGTAAATGCTCCCTATTAAAAATAAATAAAAACTATAATACCCCACCCTCCCATAATTAATAAAAATATTGCAAAGCTTACTATCACATTAAGTTAATTAGGGTAGTTGGTTAATAGCCACTTTCCTATTTGATATGATCCAATTAAATTCATTTATACTATTCATGGAGACATTTTAATTTAAATTCATAGTCTAGAGTTCATGGAGACATTTTTGTACTTGATAATGGGTTGTGTTTGTGAAGTGTAGCAGTGGAATGTTGGAATCCCTAGTTACGGGCAAAATGAGAAGATGCAACAGCGGATGCAATACTACCTTATTCCAGTGTTTTCCTCTTTCATGCCATTGTATCATTATATCTACTATGAAATACATTGGAATAGGACAAGAAAAGTGAAATTGGGGGAAAAGGGTGATGTGTGCATGAGTAGAGATGGGCATTACATAGCATAGTTAGAGGAAGAAAAGGCATGGAAGTAAATGAAGTGGTTAGGGAGGCGGCATTATGAAATATAAAGGGGCATTTGATAAAGAAGATGGATCCACTCAATTATTTTAGGAGGGGCTACACCCTCAATTTTCATGTATAAGAGCCATTCTTCGTAGTTTTTGGGAGTAAGTTGTCCATTTTTAGAAATAAGACTCATAACTTTAGCCATAATCATAAAAATATAATGACAAAAAGGAATGCTACTTGGTGCTTTGCCTTGACCCCCATAAATAGATTCATAATATAATAAGTGTGATTCATATCTCTATCTAGATATAAAAAGTAAAAAAAAACTTTTACACCCTTACAACACCTTTAGATAAAATAAGGTCAAAAAATATGTTTAACCAAAATATATATCCAATAGGTTTTGAACCCTTGACCCTCTCTTTTATCAAGTGACTTAACCAAATTTCAATATCCATCTTTCCTTCAACTAATTTTAATATGCAAAGGCAAAATATTCTATTTATCCTTGGTTTTTCTAATTTGAAAAATAAAATAAAATATACATGCAAGTGAAACAAATTTACTTATATTTACCTAGCAATTAAACATTGTGCCTTTATTTCCTTGTTTGGGGCCACAAGAGTAAAACAATATAAACAACAAAGCAATATTCAAATTTATAATGTGATTTATGCCACACTTTCTTGGAATGCCATATCATAGAACTTCTACATCAGACTGCACAAAATGGAAGAGAGTTTGACCAAATTCATATAAGAGGCCATACAAAGATTTTGTTGATGATTTTAAATGCCTAAAAATAATAAAAAGAATGCAGAGGACACTATGGATGGACAAATCTAATTTTTATTTCTACTTAGACTGTACAAAGCCCATGTCATACTAGTGTAGATTGAGATCTTCTATACTTTATAAAGGCAGATTGAAACAATGTTGAACCATACAACTAGTTGTACAAGTTTTACGGGATGTAATCAACAAAGAGATGAAAAATATTATATAGATCAGAAATGTGTACTTTCAAAGGTCATACAAATGAATTTAAGATGTAAAGATGTTGAGAAACATCATGAGAATGTTTAAAAACCTAATTTTAAATGGTTTCCAATGAATTAAAGTCCATACAAATCAGCGGTTTGTGAATTGAGGCACCATACAGGGTTGTTGGAAGTCGTACAATTAGAGTTATAGGCAAAAAAAAGCTTTGGAGATAAATAAATTAAAATGACCGTATTTCAAAAATTAAAAGAACCATCTTTATAATAAATTTTAAGACAATTATATTAAGGGTGAGCTCTCATTAATTAAAAATTAAGTGACTATAATATTTAATAAAATATTCTAAATAATTACTATTTGATATATGAAAATATACTTCTTGATATAACCCTGTGAAGACTTTTGGATCTAAAAATATTCACAAAGTTATATCTCAAAACATTTTTTGCTTGTTTAACATGAACATTAGAAATACTCTTTCTCTTGCATAGTATTGATTACAATAATTATGAAGAGGACTTTGGTCCATTATATTCCTATTCTGCTTTTGGTACATACAATTTTCTCCTACTTGATAATTGGATCATGGATTGTGGTATGAGATGTGAAGTACTAGTGGATGGTTGGAAACCCTAGTTACAGGGAAAATTAGAAGATGGAGCAATGGATGCAATATTTCCTTATTTTAGTGTTATCCTCTTATGTGACACTACATCATTCTATCCAATACAGAACACATTAGAATTGGATGAGCGAATTGAAATTGGGGAAAAAGGGTGATGTGTACGAGAGTAGAGATGGGCACTACTTAGATCAGGTAGTGGCAGCAAAGGCATGGAAGTAAATGAAGTGGATTGGGAAGGCAACATCATATGAGGTGAAGTGACATATGGTCAATAAGTTAGATCCAATCAATGATTTGAGGAGGGGGTACACCTTTAAATTCACTAATGACGTAGAGAACAAAAATAATTTGTTGTCATGGCTGTTAGCATCTAGGACATGAGAGCTAGTGGCAAGAATGTGATGTTTATACCTCGACTTAGGAGCCAACAACTTCAACTCCAGCATTACCTGGTTCCTAAAAATGTAACATCTGAAAATTCATTGATATACACACTTTTAAGATACACCCTTAGATTTAAAATCCCCCTAAGAACAACTTTCATGAGGATGCCAATCTATTTGACTCCCTCCATTCCTCAATGGATGATGGAGCGTGTAAAGGTGCATTATCAAATGGTGTATGAGAAGGATGATCCATCCAAAAATTAAATTGATATGAGTGAGTTCATCAAGGAAGAGCTAAGGCTGATGCATCTTGACATCGTGGTTATCAACATGGATAAGTGATCGATTGCATGGTCCTCAGTAATACATTGGATGTTGGTGTTATTGGTAGCCTTTATGTTGTATAAAAGGTGGTGGGTATAGGAATATGGACATTCACAATTATTATAATATATAAATTATATAAATTAGCATTTGGTATTTACTTTAATAGTTGTATATAATATTATTTGTAAACATTGGAGGTCTCCTTTTGCATGTATAGAGGTGAAGAATGCCAATTGAGTGTTATAAAAGGTAGTCTTACTTCAACTCATTTGGCTAGGTTTTTGAAAAGAAAAATTGTAGGTTCCTTTTTCCATATTTTGGTTTCAATTTCATTGTACTCAGTTGCTAGTATGAGGAAAAGGTAAACCGTAGTTTGTAGAGGGCAAAAAATATTTTTTTCATAAAAACATGTAATTTTTTTAATTTATTTTCTATAAAAACATGTATTAAAAAAAATAGAATCAAAATATAGGTAATTGAATTTACTTTGGCTTTGTTGGTTGGCAATTTTTCCTCTGTTATTTCCACAATAGACTAGTTGTCAGTTTTATTGTAGATGTTCAAATTGCTGCTATAATGCCAGTTGCATAGTGTTACGTGGTGTTGAGAAGTTAAATTCTTGAATTTGTAATGAACTTATGCTTTGAACAAACTGCATCTATATTTAAGTCTATTGTAATAGTTTCATTTACTATTAATATAAAATTACGGTCACCACCATCATAGTTAGTTTTAGGAGTAAAAGAAAAAATTGTAACACATATTTCTCTATATGGTAGGAGGTTGTCTTCGTAGATTTTGCTTAGTGGGTCTATTATGTTTAATATTATTGTCATTTCCCCTTTATTACCTCTGTTAAATAATTTTTCAAGATTTCTCTTGTTCTTTGTTTGTCAAACATTGTTTTGTATATAACAAGCATATCTCTTTCAAAGACTTCTTTACACTTGTATTTGTTGATATCGATAATTGTTGCATGCATGTCGCTTGAATTTTTTTTTCTGAAATTTATTTGTAGCTAGTTTTGTTTCATAAACAATGTAAAAATGTAGAAGAAATAATGAATTTGTAAATGCATACCTCTTTTGATGTCTATTTGATTCCAGATTTGGATATTTTATTTGAGTATTTTGCTCCATATTTGTTGAAATGATTTGTCAATAAAAAAATTATCAATAAATTTATGGTTTTTTTCACTATTTTTATACTCTCCAATGTATAAAATGCACATAATTGACTTACATGTAGACATTGGTAATCTAATTAAAATTATTGCATACCTTTTAATTTTTTCTTTCCATTGGAAGGTTTTTTTCAGAATTTGTATTTGTTTATTTATAATTTATTTTGTAGAATATTTTTTGTTTATTTTTTAAAGAAGAAAGGCAAACCAGATTGCATTGTGGTCTATCTAGTATGCATGAAAGAAATTGAAATGTATATATATTTTTGTCAATGTTTGTCTAAAAGTGGTATATCATGGTGTTTGCATCTATTGTTGACATATATGGGACAAGAAATAAATTGTGCTTTTATATGCATTGGTGTAGATGTTCTTGTGAAGTTTTGATTTGCATCATGTCAATATTAAAATCATTGACTAAAACAATCTTCATATTGGATTTTAGAATTGAAGTGAATTTTTCTATAAAAGTTAATAAATGTAAAAGAGGAGCATTTTTTGTTAAATTGATATTTGATATGTGTATGTATATATTTGAATGATGTATGCCAATTATGATTATTTGTATTATTTTGGTACTAAATGTTCTAATGCTTTGTTTGATTTTTTTTGGTAACATGTCATGATATTGTGAATACTCATTGCAAGAAAATAATAGAACTTGTCTATGAGCTTTGTTTTATTTGGTATTTTGTTTATTTGAGTTTATTGTAAACATAAAACATGTGCCTCCATGAGTTGTTAATAACATACTATACTTTTTATATACAATTGTAGATTACTTATATTCAATGAACATAAAATAAAATAGTTACACATTTTGTCATTGAGGTCATAAGAATTTTCATTGTTTCCATAATTGGAATCTTTTCATTTCACTTTATACTTCATAAAATACTACAAATTTTTTTTGTTCAATTTATTTATAACGTACAATGATTTTATAGGTATGACTCTATTGTTAGTCCTTGTGATCTATGCAATGTTCTTTCATGTGCTATTTGCATAAGGAATTGTTCTCACATAATTATTTTTTTATTTATATGTATATATATTTTCTGTAATTCTTGTTATATGATTCCAATCTTTATTTATGTATTCAATATAAAAACATTTCATTTTTTGTCATTAAAATTTTCCAATGTTTATATTGTTGAAATGTATCCACATAATGTGATTAATTTTATTTGTGTAATATTTGATTAATTTTAATTGTGTATATAATAATTTCCACCAATCAATTCTACTAGATTATGTTTTTCAATAGTCATTATGTTTGGTAATATTGGTTTTTTATTATATATGTAATTGTTGTCAATTTCATTGGTATGGGTATGGTTGATTGCATTTACTATGTGTGTCTCTCCTTGTAATATAGTAAGCATTTATCCATTATGAAGTTTGAAATCTTTATTTCTATGAAAAAAATATGAAAATGTTGGATCAAATGGAAGAGTTTTATGGTATACAAACATATAATAATCTTTAGAACATTCACAAGTCAACATAATATTGCAAGTGCATAAACGTTGATGATAGATTCTTAAAATAAAACAAAATTATAAATTGTAGCATAATGTTTATGAACACTCTAGTATTTTGTTTTATGTTTTTTAGTATTTATCTTGAAACTGAGAGTTTGGGCCTCAACCATATTGTTATTATCAATCTCCTAAATAAAATTTGTACCCCAAAAATAGGTATCAAGTAGGTTGTTAATAGTATTAGTCATTTTTAAAATAAAAAATAAGCCTCATTTAAAATGTACAATGGACTTAGTGGCCATGGGTTTCAAGTGTGCTACAACTAGCAATTTACATTCTTTCCATTTAAAGAACTTTTCTTTACTAAATGCAAAATTTACGTCATTCCTTCTAGCATAACTTGCACTTTTGGACCAATTGCTAGTTGTAATACATGTTGATGTAAATATAATATATAATATTTTATATTTAATTCTCATAATATACTATAATAATATAATATAGTTTACACCAATAAATACTAATGTGCTATATAACAATATTAATATGACATTTATAATTTTAATTGTTCAATACTAAATTATATAATAATATATTATTGTTATGTCAATGAGATACATTATAATTATAGTAAAATATAATGGTATTATAATATTATAGTAATGATTTATTAATATAATATAATATATTGACAAACAGTGTCATGCTAAAATCAAGGTCAATCAATCAATAAAAGACATTTGTTTTTTGATTTTTTTGAGATAAGGATTAGTTTCCACACTGCTGGCTAGAAGAGAACATGTACTATGTCATGGGAGCTCCTTGCATGTGCTTAAAATATCAATTTCACCAAATATTATGTTATAGAAAAAGAAATAACAAGATTTATGTTTCTTGCAACGGTAAGATCTTGTGGGAATTGTAAATTCATCATTATAAGCTTACGTCTTCTTTTTTGTTTGTTTTTTAGTTTAGTATTAGTAAATTATAGGAGGGGCTTCTGCACTTTACACCTAGAGAAGGGTTGTAGTTGTTGAAGGCATTCAATATTTTCAGAGGGATTTTATAGGCATTATTGTGCAAAACTCTTTCAAGGGGTCTCTAACTTTAAAAAAAGGTGAACGGTATTATCACAAAGGTTTTTTAGGGCTTTGATGTACTTAGTGGCATCTTTGGTTATTGTAACCCTAATTTTGATCCATGGATCTCAGTTTATTCTGTCTAGAGCTTGTAAACTGGGGAGGTAGTGTTTTGAAACCCTGATTAAGGATAGGAATAGCTTTAATAAATATAATATTGCAATGGTAACTTCTTAGATGATTTGGGTATTATTCCTACAATGTTTTTTAGAGTCTCATGAAATTGGTGAGTATGATTTATTGATTTATGGGACAAAAAAAGGCCTATTTGTGAACATGTTTTTATTAAAAATTAAGAAACTTGGACATGTGTTTGTGAAGTGCCATAGTGGAAGGTTAGAAACCCTGGTTAGAGGTGAAATTAGAAGATGCAGTAGTGGATGCAATACTACCTTATTATGGCGATTTCCTCTTTTGTGGTGTTGTATCATTCTATCCACTACGGAATACATTGGAATAGGACAAGCAAAGTGAAGAAAGTGAGAATGTCTTACATGAGGATGCCAATCTTCTGACCACTAATGCCCTGAGGCTAGATGGCATCCACATCCATTCCACTCCCTCCATTCCTCAATGGATGATGGAGCATGTGAAGGTGTATTATCAAATGGTGTCTCATAAGGATGATCTATCCACAAATTATGTTGATATAAGCCTTGAGGCTGATATCTATTTAGGATCTGAAAGAGCTGAGGTTGACCATTGTTGACACCATGGTCATCAAGATGGACATTGAAGGACCCTAAAATGCCCCTCATTATGGATGAATTGTTTGTAGAAGTGCATTACACAAGCCCCACCATGAGTGTTTTTGGATGGGATAACTTCACTCCCCATAGTAAGGATGATGCTTCTAGGCTCATGGTTGATCTCAGATGTTATGGCTTCTATGCCCATTTTTGGCCCTAAACACTTCCTTCACCTACCACATTAGTTTTTAGAACCACTTTTTATTTCTTTGGCATTGGCATTCCTATCATATATATATATATATATATATATATATATATATATATATATATATATATATATATATATATATATATATATATATATATATATATATATATATATATATATATATATATATTGGATGGGATAACTTCACTCCCCATAGTAAGGATGATGCTTGTAGGCTCATGGCTGATCTTAGATGTTATGGCTTCTATGCCCATTTTTGGCCCTGAACACTTCCTTCACCTGCCACATTAGTTTTTAGAACCACTTTTTATTTCTTTGGCATTGGCATTCCTATCATATATATATATATATATATATATATAAGGTAATCTTCTAGTTTCCAAAGCAGAGATCTTGCAGAGTTGCAGTTGAGGCTTATGAAAGGAGATTCAAGCATTCTACTATCCCTACTGAGATTCTGACGTGTGGCAGCCTGGCCTTTTTCAACTCCTTGTAGGATGTTTCCTCGTGTTTGCGGAGGGCCCGATCGCATACAATGCAGATCCCAACTTTTTATATTTTTGAGACATGTAAGTCATTTCAGAAGGGATTATTATTACTAATGTTAACCAATGTTATTTGTGGGCATAGTAATCATTGGTTTGGTAAGTGTAATTGTCAAATGTTGGCCATTATATCTCTATGAATTTCAATGATTGATTAGCCGAGTTTATTAAGTGGATTGTAAAATGTACTTTTATCAGAGTGATTGACAAATAGTAATTAAATTTCAATAATAATGTATTTATGATTAAAATATGGTATTAATGAATGGATGGTACATGACATTATGATATGTCCTTTGTTTAATGAGTTGATAAAAAAAAATTATTCCATTTTTTAATTTATGAACTATTAAAGTAGTAATGTCCACTTCAAAATTAGGCATACGCATGTATATAAGGAAGTAGGGATTATAAAGCTATTTATCTTGTTTATATGTTATCATTAAATTTATCATTAAAATTTAGATATGGAAATGTGCATTCAAAATTGTCACATATAGTGTACTAAATTTTAAAATTAAGGAGTTTTTTATATGATCGTACAAACACTCTTGGATAGCGGTTTGTCATTTTTTAAATGATTGCCAAACTTGTTCACCTACTTCTCTTTCACCTCTTGCCCTAATTTTGTACATTTGAACTTGTGTCTTTTTGTAATAAGTAGAATCTACAAATATAGTGTGTTAGAAAAATCCAATAATTTATTAGACCACTCAAACAAGAACAAAGATGTTGATAAACTTAAATTGTATAACAAACATCATTCAAAGAAAAGATTTCAGCAAATGCTCCAAGAGTGCTTAGAATAAAATGTTAGCTCAGAAATGAGAAGTGCTTAGTGATTGTGCTAATGATCAAATGAACCCAATCACTAGACTATTTATATGTGACTTAAATTTAGACTTTGGTGAGATTCATGCACGTGTCAACTTCCAACAATTATAAATGAGAAAGATAGAAAAGACCGGATGGGTCCTGTTATAGCTCAAAATTGCACCCTATGAGAGGGTGATTCAATCCCTCTCCACTTGAGCTATGCAATGGCATTGAGTCTAGGTTGTGGGTGACCTCTAAGTGAGTCAAAACTTTAGATTTAAGGGCTAGTTCCCTTGCTTTGTCTATTGAAGCTCATCACCTAAACTACTTGTTAATTCAAATGAAAAGGGAAAGAAACAACATAAAGTAAATCTATCATAACAAGGTGATGCACCAATTGTAACCTTACCACTACCAACTAATTACATTGACACTTCAAGCAAAATCCTAACTTGCACATGACACTACTCCAAAACTACCCTTGCATCAGTATTTCTCAAGGAGGTTTATCAAGCTAACTTAAGCTAGGAGGACTAAACTCAAGGTCATGACTTGACACTTGTCAAAAGACAACTCACTAAAAATCATGAAACACTTCATTATAACACTTCAAGAGACCTAAAATAGAGTTTCAAAGCTGAGTATGAATGCAAATAAGGATAACATACTAAGGAATAGAATCTATCACTTAGTAATTTCAACTAGTTAACAACCACATTGAAATAACTCATGGAGAAGGTAAACCAGATCATTATTTATTGCTTAGAGGCTGAAAATGATCAAGAATTTACCATACTATTATTCCCAAAATCAGTTACGCTCATTTTGTGGACAACCCCTATGAAACTTGTCTATTTCGTAATCTACACTCTAAGTTCATCGTTTGAGACAAGTTTCTCTTGATCTCAAGTGAAGTTGTCTGACATCCTATGAAAGTTTACAATATTCTGTCACCATTACTTCTCAAAATTCATGAAACCCATTGTAATCTTTATCTGATCAAAATGTAAATTTTGATCATTTTTAGGGTGTTAGTTTATTTTATTTTTCTTTATGCATGAGTGGCCTTTTTCACCGCCCTTACATTATATTTTTGAAAATCATGCATCAATGGCACTTTTTGCCGCTAGTGCATGATCTACCCCCAAGCACATGTTAGGGTGGAAAATTTTGCCACTCGAGCAAATATTTTTGAAATCTTGGATTTCGTGTGGAAATTATGACCATGTGCATCAAGTTTTAAAAGCTTGTTTTGAGCTTTTAAATACACTTTGTTTGTCATTTATTTTATTTCAAGTTTCCTAGACTCCTCTCTTAAATTGCTCAATTGTACAAACAAGGGAGATCTCAAATTCACCGCCATCGAGCTTAGGATTTTGAGTTTGCTGGGTAAGTTGTTTTTTTCCTCTATTTTTAGGTATTCATTTTTTGAGTATTTCTTATTGAAGTTTGACTTTTCTTTTCATTTTGTCTTGTCTTTTGGTGGTTCAAACAGTATTTTATTTTTGTTTTACCATAGTAAGCCTTGGTCACCTATTTAGCTTTGCCCTAGGTTTTCATTATGTGTGTCATCGGTGGTTTGACCTGACTTTGGCTTGCCCTTCCAATTTGGGTCAAATCAAAGATGCCTAATTTGCATTTATAGCTTTTCCAAACAAGAGGATTAAGATGACAGTCGTGGTAGCTGATGTTCTAGCTTCTTATGGCATTCTACTCAGATGTAATTTTTGCAAGGATGTAGGTGGGGAGTTGAACATGGATTTATCTGAAGCAAGGATACCTGTTAAAGGCGTCATGCAAAATTTGCTTCCTTAAAAAGAGGTAAAATAAATTGTTACCCAAACAGCAAATTCTAAAGCTAAAATTTTGTTCAAATCCTCAGGAATGGGTAATTATTTCTTATCCATTGAAGATGTTTCTAATAAAGTAGAAGGGTTTTTAGATGAAAGTTCAGGTGAAGGCATAATAATGTTAGATTCTTCCCTCACTAATGAAGAGGAATCTTTTGATCAAAGAAACTTCAAAAAATCAAATTCTAATGAGGTTTGGGTTTTAGAATTTAATGGCAGTTGTTCCTCTACCAGTTCTAGAGCTAGAATTGTTTTGATATCCCTACAAGGAGATATTTTCCCTTGCTCATATAAGTTGTAATTCGACAATACCAACAACACCGACTATGAATCATTGGTGCTCATGTTGAAAGCTGCTTGTGCGAAAGGTGTTAAGATTCTTCATGCTCAAGGAGATGCTAAATTGGTGGTTTATCAAATGAGAAATCTGTATCAAACTAAAAATGAAAGATTGTGACATTATCGCAATCATGTATGAGATTGCATTGAAAGTTTTGATGCTTTTAATATATATACAGTACCAAGAGAGTTTAACAATCATGCAGATTCATTGGTTGTCTCTGCAACTCTCGTGGTTCCTCATAAAGATTTGAAAGGAAACAAATATACTATTGAGTTGGTCTTTCAACCAAGTATACCTGATAATACTGATCATTGGTAGGTGTTCAATGGTGATAATCAAATTATTGTTTTCCTAGAAAACATAGATAATTTTGATGAGCTTTGCCCTAGGTTTTCATTATGTGTGTCATTGGTGGTTTGACCTGACTTTGGTTTGCCCTTCCAATTTGGTTGAAAATCATTGCAAATAACTTGGTGATGACAGCTTTAAAAATACCACTCTCACACTTCCCATCATGGACAACATAAATGCATAAATGCCAAAATTTTCCACCTTTAAGTTGTATAAAATTTTCTAAACAATAGTGTAAGGGTGATGAATTTTACCACGTTATCTTAGTGAAAACAAAAAACTATACCACATGTAATGTCGATGAAAAATACCGCTCAAACATTTTCCTACAATATCAGCTATTTTTGCTGCTGACATCTAAACCTCCATTTTCTTACCATATGCCTTGTCGGCATTTTTTGCCACTCCTACACACAAAAGATATGCATCAATGGCTATTTTCACTGCCTATGCATAAACACAAGTTTTCTACTACATGTAACGTTGGTTAATTTTGATGCCCATGCAAACATCCTCTTGAATTTTCCTAACTCTGGGATATTTTTATTTTGTTTTTTTTAGCCTACTTTCCTCTAGTTTTTTGGCTTGCTTGCATTTTAGCCCTTTAAAGTGCATTTC
Source organism: Torreya grandis (assembly GCA_037957365.1). NCBI lineage: Eukaryota > Viridiplantae > Streptophyta > Pinopsida > Cupressales > Taxaceae > Torreya > Torreya grandis. The sequence goes on along the minus strand of JARHVA010000073.1, from coordinate 2,615,323 downwards.
CATAGTCACGATCATCGACATGTAGTTTTCCCAAATTACCAGTACTTTCCCTAATTACATGATCATGACTTTTTGTTGCAGTTTCTTCTTTGGATCTTCTTTCCTTATTGACATCCTTTTGGTAAAAGCTCTTTCAGATGATTGAGTTTTCTCTGAAGAAGTCGAAAGTGATGAAGTATAAATACCAAGGTGTTTTTTCAATCACCTCAGTTACTTCTAATATTGATGACATTAGAGATTCAAAGATTAATCATGTGGACATGGCTGAGTTTGTGGAGATAATTAATTCCAACAATCCTAGCTCAGAAATGAAGAAGATAATTGACAACAATATTCATTTGGTATCTTATTTTTTTATTGCAGCTCAAAACATAGAATTCATTCTTCAATGTGCTCAATTTTATAATAAAGATACTAGGGTTGTGTTGGATGCTAGTGGCAATGTGGTAATTAGACTAGATCTTGAATTCATTGATAAAGTGTTTATGTGTCATCCTGCTACAGAAGTGGTTAAACTTGATTTTGTTTAATCACAGAAAGAATAGGAAAAAATTCTTGAAAAAGCAAAGAAGGTAATCAATAATAAATGACTCAAGATGTCAAGGGAAAATTTTTATAGGAGTGTGAAAGACATAATCAAGAGGAAAACCCAATTCCATTAACCTATGATTGAATATGTTTGGGTAGATTTGATAACAGCAAAAGATGTCAAGAAAATGGACTACAACAGGTTATCGCTTGAGTAGAACGAATATCTGGGACTTGCTGACATCCCCAAGAATCTAGTGGATGATGGAGAGTTGATTAATGATAGATACAATACTAAATAGATTTTTAATGCTCCTCTTCCTCCAATCTAATGGTCTCAAAAAGAGCTGACCTCATTGAGGAAAAGATTTGAACCTATATTGGTAAACACCAATAACTAGCTAGCGAGCAAGGGAATTATTTTGAAATAATTCCTCACAGGTTCAGAAGCTGAGATTCAAGAGGAAATAATAAGCAAGGCAAAAAATAGGAAGAATAACAAAAGTGATGTTCCTTCTTCTTCCAAGCTACATAAGCCTAAGATCATATTTGTGATGAAGAAGTTGAAAGCTATGGAAAAAGAATTTGAAATAAAAGATATGGAAGTTGAGAAATAGAGCACTGAAGAACCAGTGACAAAAGAGATGGAGATCGAAGATAGGCCTACAAATCAACAAGAAGAGAAAACTTTGTCCCCATAAGAGAATGTATAAAAAGAAACGAGAGTCTCTTCTTCCCTACCTGACACACCTGTTGTAGCTCCTTCATCTGTTTCTCTTATTAATGTTCCCTCTTATGGATCACCCTCTCCTTCCAAAATAATTTTTGACAACCCTCAAAGCACTTTTGAAGATATTCTTCATTCCTCGGGGTCTATTCCTAGTTTGTCCTCCCCATCTATTGATATTGGAGATAGTTCTACTTTTGATCACTTAGTAAAAGGTGCATTTTTTACTGACACTCCACCTATTATTTCCACTACCTATGCAATCACAGCTCTAGTGATGCCAATAATGGAAATAGATCCTAATGTGAGTACTTATGTGCTTCCACCATGGTTGTCAACTTATACACCCAAAAGGAAGAAACAAGCCATCTCTCCAGATGACTTTGATTTTAATAAGCTAGTGCCAGTAAAGGCCAAGGCCCTAAAAAAGACAAAGGTTATTTCAAAAATTCTTGGGGATAAGGGACACAAATTTTTGGAAATTGCAAGACCTCCACAGGATACAACCATTGAAAATTTTGATATAAATGATTACTCTATCTCTAGAGTTTAATTAGGCAAGATAACTCATGAAAGTGCCAAGAGTGATATGCAATCAACCATGGACATCCTGATTCAAAAATTTGATAAGGAGAAAGAAATGAAGGATCACTACAAAGCAATGGTGGAATAGTTGACTACAGTGGTAAGGAGAATCACTTTCACTTTAGAAGCAGTAACTTCTAAGGTCATTTCTACAGAAGACCCCATCATTCAGAAAGCATAAAAGACTCATCTCAAAGGAGAAGTACTTGAAGAGTACTTAAACAGGATGTGTGCACAAGGAATTTCCCTGCTTACAGAATTATCTGAGAAAATAGATAAAATAAGGAAAATAAGAGCAAAACTTGATGATCTCATTGAAGTTGTTTTTCAAGATATTGAGAGCATAGAAAAGAATCATGATAAATTGGTTGAGATGAGAAAACTGAAAATAAGCACTCTAATATCAATTGGTGCCATTACTAATAGGGATTTTTATACTAAAACAAAAGAGGCATTAACATATAAGAGTCGTGTGCTGAAAGATTTGATCAATGACGTTGAATCTGTAAGAGAACTCAGTGAACAAAGTGATGTCAGTCTTTTGCATAAGTTAAAGGAGCTACCTTGCAGGCTTACGTCACAAGATATTTAATTTCTCTCTGTAGAAGAAATGATTCTAGAATTTGAAGATATGTTCTAGAAAGAATTTGAAGATAAAACACTTTCTACAGCCTCTGCAGATAATATCTAGGACAATCAATTGACTCTGGACAATTTGAAAACCAAGTTAACTAGTCATGCAAAATCAGTCACCATAGTAAGAGATGCCATAGTTAGAGCCAAGATAATTTTTAATAACATTGTTAGTCTAGACAGTAGCGGGATACAAGCATCTTTCACTATGTATGATGGACACATGAAGAAGGATGGTGATACGAATTGAAACAATGTCTTTTTCCCTTAGTTTATTTTCCATTTTTTCAAATGTACTTTTGAATCAACTTTGGACATTTTTACATGTACTTTTTTCATATGTAATTACATGTAAAAAATAGGAAGTCCCAAGTCAATAAGGACTCTTATTTTTGAATAGGTCAAAGTAGTTAGGTTTTTCCTAATTTTTCTCAAGGCCTTTCCCTATAAATAAAGAGGGCCTCTTTTTTAATAGGGATCTTTGAGCTATTGAAACAAAACTCTACCAAATTGAAAAGCATTTTGAGTCTTTGAGTTCAAATTGTAAATCAAATTTTATCAAGTGAATGAGAAAGAAAGTGATATTTCAGACTTTGTGTTGAAATAACATTTGTTGTAATGGAAATTGTTCTTATGTCCTTTTCCTAATACGATCTTATCGATTTGATTAAATAGTAGGGTGAGTGAAAATCATCTGGGAGATGTTCTAAAGTTGATTGTGGAGACTTTGTGCTACAACAGGTATCTTTAGTTTGTGATTTAGTGTTTTGAAAAAAAGGATATTGGAAAGGCTTTGAACTATTATTATCTTTTGTGATTACATATTCTGTTATAATTTTTAGTGAATACTTTGGGCTGCACCTCATTCTACTATTTTCTAAGTTATGAATCAACAAAAGAAATAATCATAGACTTTGTGCTCTCATGGGTTTCTTAGTTTTATAGTCAAATATCAAGAAAGTGTTCTCTTATTTTATAAACAACATTTCTAAAAAAAGAGAAATGGATGATGTGGTCTCACCCCTGAATTAATATTTAGTTTAGATTAGTTTGTGATAGCTCATAGGGAACCTCCCCTTGCTGAGAGGAGAGATTTATCTCATTACATTGTGGCTGATATAACCATTTTGCTTTCAGTTAGTTGATGATAAAATATTCACCTAATTTTTTTTGGCACCTCTGTTAGGGATCGAACATGTAATTTGAAGCCTCACACTTCATGTTGAAGCATTTCCAGTTCTTTTCCATTCAACATTCAGATTCATGGTATACGCAAAGCCAGAGAACTCAAGGTATTATTGATCCTGTATTTGAGTTGATACAACAAAATAATTTTGATATCTTGTCTCTACGATCTTACCTTCAACGAACTAGGAGTTTTCCTCCTACCAATGTCAAGTTTCCAATACTAGGTGAAGCTTCTAGATCTAGTGCTAACAAAGTTTTATCTATTCATACTCCACAAAGGTTTGTTATCCTACCTTTAAATCAAAAAATCATGGCAACCCAAGGCTCTTGGGGTAACACTTTTGGTCCTCTAAATTTAACCCTACCTTTGCATGAACTACCTCATAGTTCAAGAAAGAATTTTCCAAAGTTCTATGGTGATGGAAAAATTCACCCTAATGAACACATTGTAGCTTTCTGCATAGCCTGCGGTGTGATAGGTGTTAAACATGAAGATGTAGCAGTAATGCTTTTTGTAAAAACACTACAAGAAACTGCTACATATCAGTTTTATCATCTACAAGCTCAGACTATAACCAATTGGAACACTCTCAAGACCAATTTTGAGGCTAGGTTAAAACCCATAGAAGATGCACATGCCTTATTGGCTCAGCTTACATAGATGAAGAAGGACCCTCATGAGCCTATGAGATACTTCATCACTAAATTCAACAAGCTAAAGAATAGAATTCCTAAAATTACTCAACCAACACCATATAATCTTAAGTGCTTCTTTATCAATTCTCAACTTATCAAAGTGAGTTTTTTGTTAAGGCGAGCTAGCCCTACAGATTTTCCTGACACTCAAATTTTGGATACCAAAGTCGAAGATGATCTTATCCTTGCAGGTAAGCTAAGTAGAGATTCCAATAAAAATAGATTTTCCTCTTCTGCTGAAAATTCTTTCACAAGCACCACCAACCCTATGGTGAAAAAGTTAGCAAATGAATTATTAGCTCTAAAAAGGTAAATATCCCAAGGTATGTCTGCTCCTCCTTCTTATCAGGATATATCAAGGAAGACATTTCCCAATAATTTATATCAAGGTAACATTGCTAAAAATCAAGGGCAATCCAATCGTCTTCCTCTTGCACAAGGGAAGCTTGCCATCGAAGCAGTGCTAGTCAACTCAATAGTTGGTTATTATGAAACTGAACATGATCATTCTTGCCAACCTGAGTTGGACCAAGAGAATGATGTTAATCTCTTTGCAGAAGGAGAATAAGAATTAGCTAGTGACTCCACCCTTGGTTTTCTAAATTACCAAGATGAAGCTAAAAAAGAAGAAGTGTATGATGGAGCATATACTATTTTTAGCAGGTCCCAAAATCAGTCAACTCGGTAAGTTGATAAGGGAAAAACAAGAGAAGAACTTCAACTAGTGATCTCAATTTCTAAATGGGGAACTTCACTACCCTTCCAATCAAAGGACCTGATAAGCAATAAGCAAGTAAGTACATCTAATAATCTTGTATCTTCTACTTCCATCCCTCAGACCAGTACCACATAAAATAAAAATTAGAATGATGGATTTGCTTCCTCTATTTCTAGTTCATTCCATTTGACATAATTAATCATGCTAGGAAGACCAAGATCCAGATGTTTGAAGTTGAATATTTGCAAGTTAATCCTAAATAGTTTGATAGGTTGGTTAAATACGTTAAAAACAAAACCATCCCTACAAGACAAGAGTTTCTAAAAGTTACCCATGATTCCTCAAAAAAATAAATCTACCCAAAATAATCTTGTCACTACTCCCCTTGTTGCCTCTGGAAAAATAGAACTTTTCTATGTTTCTCTATTAATAAATGGTCATAAGTTGAGCAATTGTATAATAGACTTTGGATCCTCTGTTAATATTATGCCCGCTAAGGTAGCAGACTCCCTCGATCTTACCTTAACTAAGACTTTTGGGAGATGTTTCTCCATATAAAATAAGCAAGTACTACTTTTGGGTCAAATCAAAGATGCCTAATTTGCATTTATAGCTTTTCCAGACAAGAGGATTAAGATGACAGTCCTAGTAGCTGATGTTCTAGCTTCTTATGGAATTCTACTCAAATGTAATTTTTGAAAGGATGTAGGTGGGGAGTTGAACATGGATTTATCTGAAGCAAGGATACCTGTTAAAGGCGTCATGCAAAATTTGCTTCCTGAAAAAGAGGTAAAATAAATTGTTACCCAAATGGCAAATTCTGAAGCTAAAATTTTGTTTGAATCCTTAGGAATGGGTAATTATTTCTTATCCATTGAAGATGTTTCTAATGAGCCAGAAGGGTTTTCAGATGAAAGTTCAGGTGAAGGCATAATAATGCTAAATTTTTCCCTCACTGATGAAGAGGAATCTTCTGATCAAAGAAACTTCAAAAAATCAAATTCTAATGAGGTTTGGATTTTAGAATTTAATGGCAGTTGTTCCTCTACCAATTCTAGAGCTAGAATTGTTTTGATATCCCTACAAGGAGATATTTTCCCTTGCTCATATAAGTTGTAATTTGACAATACCAACAACAACACCGAATATGAATCATTGGTGCTCATGTTGAAAGCTGCTTGTGCTAAAGGTGTTAAGATTCTTCATGCTTAAGGAGATGCTAAATTGGTGGTTTATCAAGTGAGAAATCTGTATCAAACTAAAAATGAAAGATTGTGACATTATCACAATCATGTATGAGATTGCATTGAAAGTTTTGATGCTTTTAATATCTATACAATACCAAGAGAGTTTAACAATCATGCAGATTCATTGGTTGTCTCTACAACTCTCATGGTTCCTCATAAAGATTTGAAAGGAAACAAATATACTATTGAGTTGGTCTTTCAAACAAGTGTACTTGATAATGTTGATCATTGGTAGGTGTTCAATGGTGATAATCAAATTATTATTTTCTTAGAAAAGATAGATGTTTTTAATGAGCTCTATTTTGAAGGTAGTGAATCTCCACCACGGGAATCAGTTTCCAAAGTAGATTCACAAAATGGTGAAGAGTTTCTTAAACTAAAAGGGAATAAAAATCCAAAATGTTTGGTTTCACTTGAAAAGCTTTTTGATAAGCATGATAGATATATTAAACAGCAGCAACAAATGGATTCAAGTTCTTCTATGGAATTTGAGCAAGTAAATTTGAGTTTGGAGGCAGATCCCAAAATGGTCAACATTGAGAAATGTTGCACTGACGATGAAAAGTTCAAGTTCATTACTCTCCTTTGACATTACATTAATGTTTTGGCATATTCTTCTGATGAATTGAAGTGCTTCAAGCCTAAGGAAATTCAGCATGAAATTCTTCTTAAAGCTGGGTCATTGTCTCACATGTAGAAACAAAGGCAATATAACCCCAAAATATCAAGTACTATCCTTTTTGAGATTCAAAAAATGTTGAATGCAAGGATAATTTTTCTAATCTATCATTCCACCTAGATCACAAACATAGTTCCTATAAGGAAAAAGAATAGAGAAATTCATATTTTTGTTGATTTCAGGAATCTAAACCAATCTTCTCTAAAGGATAATTACCCCCTACCCATCATGGATCAAGTATTGCAAATAGTAAATGGTTCAAAAATGTTGTCTATGTTAGATGGTTTTTTTGGGTGTAATCAAGTGGAAGTTAATGAAGCAGATCAGTATAAAACTGCTTTCACTATGCCTTGGGGCACATTTACATATCACAGAATGCCTTTTGGTCTAATCAATGTTGGTGCCACATTCCAGAGAGAAATGGACCTTGCCTTCAGAGATGAAATAGGGAAGTTTATCATGGTGTATCTTGATGACTTGACTATTTTCTCTAAACACTATTCTGATCATGTGCATCATTTATGATAAGTGTTGGAACGCTGTCAGTAAAATGGTATTTCTCTCAATCCTAAGAAGTAAATTTTTAGAGTTACAAAAGGTAAACTTCTCAGTCACATTATATCCTAAGAAGGCACTAAAATTGATTCAAAATGATTCAAATCTATTCAAAGTCTTACTCTGCCTACTAGTAAGACTGCAGTTCATTCTTTCTTTGGAAAGGTGAATTTTTTGTGAAAGTTCATTCCTGAATTTGTAGAGAAAACCCATCACATCATCAACATGATGAAGGGTAAGGATACTTTATATTGGACTATGAAAGTCAAAGTGTCATTTGAAGATATCAAGAAGGCCATTTCTCATGCTCTAGTCCTTGTTTGTCTAGACTATACCAAAGATTTTATAGTATACAGCTATGATTCTGAACATACACTTTTAACCTTTTTGGTTCAGCAGAACAAAAAAGGTGTAGAATCTCCCATATCATTTATGATTTATCCTATCAAATCTCATGAATTGAAATATTCAAATATGGAGAAGCTTGTTTATGCCATGATTAAGGTGGTAAAGCATTTTTGATTCTATATCTTGAATTCACATATTGTTGTTTTGGTACCTGACACAATAGTAAAGTCTATTCTAACTCAACAGGAGTTTAACACTAAAAGGGGTAATTAGATTGCTAAGATCCATGAGTTTGATCTTGATATCAAAACTACTAATCTTGTGTGTGGAAGAGGCTTGTGTCAATTGATTGTTGATAACATACCAAAAGAAACAGGGGATGAAGAAGCAGAAGTTAAAGACATGCCAACAGTTCTTTTTGTCACTATTACTGATGAGTGGTACTCCAATATCACTCATTTTCTCACCTATGGTGAGTGTCCTACCAATCTATCTTATAAAGAGAAAATAACTATTAAGTTGAAGGCTACTAATTACATCCTATGGGACAATGGTTTTTACAAAAGAAGCCTTGATGGAGTATTTCTTCTTTGCATGGATAAAGCGCAACAAAGTAAACTTTTGGAGTCTTTCCAAAATTTGGCTTGTGGAGGACATTTTTTTACACCTATGATGGCTCACAAGATCCTATGAGCTAGATAATATTGGCCTACACTATTTCAAGATGCATATAATTAGGTATGTAGGTGTGAGTTATGTCAATAGTTCGTTAAGAAACCTAAGTTGGCCACATTACCTCTCAAGCTGGTGGTGATTGAAGAACCTTTTCAGCAATGGGGTATCAACTTCATTGGCATTGTGAACCCACCCTCAAGTGCCAAACATGACTATGTCCTCACCACAACAGACTATTTTACCAAGTGGGTGGAAGCCATCCCAGTTAAGCATGCTACTTCGGAAGTGGTATGTAATTTCCTTAAGGAAAATATTATTTCCCGATTTGGAGTTCCAAACAAAATTATAGTAGATAATGCTACTTATTTCTCTTCTCATGAGATTACTGACTTTTGACAAAAACATGGGATTATTCTTTCCCACTCCTCAGACTATTATCCATAAAGAAATGGTCAGGTGGAATCAAGTAACAAGAATCTGGTTATTATTATCAGGAAACTGGTAGATGATAATCAGAGAACTTGGCATAAAGCATTGTTTGATGATTTTATGGGAAGACAGGATCACCCCTAAAAGGGCAATAGGGATGTCACTGTTTCAGCTTTCGAATGGTCTAAATGTAGAGATATCGATTACCTTGGAACACCAGGACTGAAGTTGGCAAAGGCAGTGGAAGATCAAACTTTTGAAAATTTTATTGATAAAAGGATCATGTACCTAACTGAACAAGAGGAGCAATGAACTATGTTTGTGGATCATATCACTGATCATCAAAGTTAGGTAAAGAAACTCTTCGACAAAAAAGTAAGGATTCATGAGTTTCAAATTGGAGATCAAGTCTTGTTGTAGGACAAAAAGAGAGAACCAAAAGGAATGCATGGAAAATTTGATTCCTTATGGAGAGGTCCATTCACCATTCATCAATTATGTGGCAGAAATAGATTCTTCTGGGAATATCAAGATGGAACACCATTCTTGCTGCCTCACAATAGGCAACATCTGAAACAATTCAATCCTTGAAGTATCAGATAAATTCATTTGTAAATTTGTATAGTTTTATGTTTATGTTTATGTTTTTGTTTTTGTATTTTTGCTTAGTTATTTGCATCTTTTTATTTTGGTAGCTTGACTCCATATCCCAATGGCATGGATGAAGGCACTTAGAGACTGGATTCTACTCCCTTCGATCATTTCAAAGTTTAATCCATGGAAGTTCCCCAGCTAGAGCCAGCTATTGTTCCCAAAATCAGCAATGCTCATTTTATGGTCAACCCCTACGAAACTTGTCTGTTTCGTAATCTACACTCTAAGTTCATCATTTGAGATAAGTTTCTCTTGATCTCAAATGAAGTTGTCTGACATCTTATGAAATTTTACAATATTCCCTTACCATGACTTCTCAAAAATCATGAAACCCATTGTAATCTTTATCTGATCAAAATGTCAGTTTTGATCATTTTTAGGGTGTTAGTTTATTTTATTTTTCTTTATGCATGAGCGACCTTTTTCACCACCCTTACATTATTTTTTTCAAAAATCATGCATCAACGGCACTTTTTGTCGCTATTGTATGATCTACCCCCAGGCACATGTCAGGGTGGCAAATTTTTCCACTCGAGCAAAGATTTTTGAAATCTTGGATTTCATGTGGCATTTATGGCCATGCGTGCTGAGTTTTAAAAGCTTGTTTTGAGATTTTAAATACATTTTGTTTGTCATTTCTTTTATTTCAAGTTTCTTAGACTCTTCTCTAAAACCGTTCAACCGCACAAATAAGGGAGATCTCGAATTCGCCACCACCGAGCTTAGGATTTTGAGTTTGTCGGGTAAGTTATTTTTTTAATCTATTTCTAGGTTTTCATTTTTTGAGTATTCCATGTTGAAGTTTGATTTTTATTTTCATTTTGTTTTGTCTTTCGATGGTTCAAACCCTATATTATTTTTGTTTTACCATAGTAAGCCTTAATCACTGATTTTGCTTTACCCTAGGTTTTTGTTATGCATGTATTTAGTGGTTTGACCTGACTTTGGTTTTCCCTTCCAATTTGGTTGAAAATCATCGCAAATAATTTGGTGATGATGGATTTAAAAATACTGCTCTCACACTTCCCATCACAGACAAGACAAATGCATAAATGCCAAAAGTCACCACCTTTAAGTTGTATGAAACGTTCTAAATAATAGTGTAAGGGCAGCGAATTTTACCACTTTATCTTAGTAAAAACAACAAACTATACCACATGTAATGTCAATGAAAAATACTGCTCAAACATTATCCTGCAATATCAGCTATTTTCACCACTTGACATCAAAACCTCCATTTTCTTGTTATATGCCTTGTTGGCATTTTTGCCGCTCCTACACGTAAAAGATATGCATCAGCAGCTATTTTCACCACCTGTGCATAAACACAAGCTTTCTCCTATATGTAACGGTGGTTAATTTTGACGCCCATGTAAACATCCTCTTGAATTTTTCTAACTCTAGGATATTTCTAATTTTACTTTTTTGAGCCCGCTTTCCTCTAGTTTTTTGGCCTTCTTGCATTTTAGTCCTTTCAAACGTATCTCCATAGTCATGATCATCAACATGCAATTTTTCCAGATTGCTAGTACTTTTCCTAATTGCATGATCATGACTTTTTGTTACAATTTATTTTGTGGATCTTCTTTCCTCATCGACATCCTTTTGGTAAAAGCTCTTTCAGATGACTAAGTTTTCTCTGAAGAAGTTGAAAGTAATGAAGTATAAATACCAAGGTGTTTTTCTAATCACCTTAGTTACTTCTAATGCCGATGACATTAGAGATATACAGATTGGTCATGTGGACATGGCTGAGTTTGTGGAGAGAACTAAGTCCAACAATCCCAACTCTGAAATGAAGAAGATAATTGATAGCAATATTCATCTAGTATCTTCTTTCTCGGTAGCAACTCACAACATGAAATTTATTCTTCAATGTGCTCAGTTTTATAATAAAGATATTAGGGTTGTGTTGGATGCTAGTGGCAATATGGTAATTAGACTAGATCCTAAATTCATTGATAAAGTGTTTATGTGCCCTCCTGCTACAGAAGTGATAAAACTTGATTTTGTTGAAGCACAAAAAGAATATGACAAAAATCTTGAAAAAACAAAGAAGGTAATCAATAATAAATGGCTCAAGATGTCAAGGAAAAAAAATTCAAGGTAGCCACAGATTTTTTTGAGAAGTGACTTTATAGAATAAGTTGGTGATCTGATAACTCTTCTCAAGAGGGTAAGAGGTTTGCCCTCTTCCTCACAATTCCATGAATGGATGTATCCCTTCATCAAGGTAATACTCCAAGGCAAATAAACCATCTTCTAGGGAGAAAAAATTAGTAATGATTTTCACGGGCAATTGACAAAGGTATCCACTACCTTCAATTTCTATATGACTTCTTATTTGGTGTATATTATAGCTTCAATTAGAATCTTTCCAGGTCTAACATCATAAGGAGATAGGAGAGTAATCCTAATGTATCAATACTACTCTCAATTAACATTGAAGGGTTATATTCATAATTTTAGGAGGGTAAATGATGTTTTGTAGTATTCTTATGTCTTTTTGATCCTCAATTAGAACAAAGAAGAGTGTCAGATGAGGCTTGGACAGTAGTAAATAATTTTATATGCATGTTCTTACAGTTTCCTTCTTTCTCATACCTAAGGGTTGGATTTTTTCAAGGTCATCTTTATATGATTCCATTATTTCCCTCAAACAAACTAGTCTTAATGGAGCTACGCATACAAATGATCATCGTGCATAATAAGCAGATGGAACTCAAGAAGCCCAGTTTTAGGTTCCCAGTTGAAATTGGTAGGTTTTCAGTGTTAACTACTGGGAAGGCTAGAGTCATGGAAACTAAAAATGTAGCTTGTAACGATGAAGTAATTCAAAATAAGACCAAATTTTGATTAGAAGGGTGTGAAATACATAATCAAGAGGAAAACCCAATTCCATGAACCTATGATTGAAGATGTTTGGGTAGATTTGAGAACAGTGGAAGATGTCAGGAAAATGGACTATAGCATGTTATCTCTTAAGTAGATTGAATATATGGGACTTGTTGACATCCTTGAGAATATAGTGGATAATGGAGAGTTGATTAATGATAGATACAATACTAAACAGATTGCTAATGTTCCTCTTCCTCGAATTTAATGGTCTCAAAAAGAGCTGACCTCATTGAGGAAAAGATTTGAACCTATATTGGCAAACACCAATAACTAGCTAGCGAGCAAGGGAATTATTTTGAAAGAATTCCTCACAGGTTCAGAAGCTAAGATTCAAGAGAAAACAAGAAGAAAGAAAAAAAAGGATGAATAACAAAAGTGATGTTCCTTCTTCTTCCAAGTCACATAAGCCTAAGATCATATTTGTGATGAAGTCAAAAGCTGTGGAAAAAGACTCTGAAATAGAAGATATGGAAGTTGAGAAATAGAGCACTGAAGAACTAGTGATGGAAGAGATGGATTTTGAAGATAGGCCTACCAATCAATAAGAAGAGAAAAATTTGTCCCCATAAGATAATGTACAAAAATAAATTAGAGTCTCTTCTTCCTTGCCTGACACACCTATTGCAGTTCTTTCATTTGTTTCTCCTATTAATGTTCCCTCTTTTGGATCACCCTCTCCTTCTAAAATAATTTTGACAACCCTCAAAGCACTTTTGAAGATATTATTTAATCCTCAGGGTCCATTCCTAGTGTGTCCTCTCCATCTATTTATATTGGAGATAGTTCTACTTTTGATCACTTAGTAAAAGGTGCAATTTTTACTTACACTCCACCTATTATTTCCACTACCTATTGAAGTACAGCTCCGATGATGCCAATAATAGAGATAGATCCTAATGTGAGTACTTATGTGCTTCCACAATGTTTGTTAGCTTATACACCCAAAAGGAAGAAACAAGCCATCTCTCTAGATGACTTTGATTTTAATAAGCTAGTGCTAGTAAAAGTCAAGGCCTCGAAAAAGCCAAAGGTTATTTCAAAAATGCTTGGGGATAAGGGACACAAATTTATAGAAACTGCAAGACCTCGACAGGATGTAACCATTGAAAAATTTTATATAAATGATTACTCTATATCTAGATTTGAATTAGGCAAGATAACTCATGAAAGTGCCAAGAGTGATATGCAATCAACCATGGACATCTTGATTCAAAAATTTGATAAGGAGAAAGAAATGAAGGATCACTACAAAGCAATGGCGGAATAGTTGACTGTAGTGGTAAGGAGAATCACTTTCACTTTAGAAGTAGTAACCCTTGAGGCCGTTTCTATAGAAGACCCCATCATTCAAAAATCAAAAAAGACTCATCTCAAAGGAAAAGTACTTAGACAGAATGTGTGCACAAGGAATTTCCCTACTTACATAATTATCTAATAAAATAGATAAAATGAGAAAAATACGAGCAGAACTTGATGATCTCATTGAAATTATTTCTCAAGATATTGAGAGCATAGAAAAGAATCATGATAAATTGGTTGAGATGAGAAAACTAAAAATAAGCACTCTCATATCAATTAGTGCCATTACTGATAGGGATTTTTATACTAAAACAAAAGAGGCATTGACATATAGGAGCCCTATGCTGAAAGATTTGATCAATGACCTTGAATCTACAAGAGAACTCAATGAACAAAGTGATGTCAGTCTTTTGCATAAATTACAGGAGCTACCTTGCAGGCTTACGTCACAAAATAATCAATTTCTCTCAGTAGAAGAAATGATTCTAGAATTTGAAGATATGTTTTAGAAAGAATTTGAAGATAAAAAATTTTCTATAGCCTCTGTAGATAATATCCTGGACAATCAGGTGACTTTGGATAATTTGAAAACCAAGTTAACTAGTCATGCAAAATCAGTCACCACAGTAAGAGATGCCATAGTTAGAGTCAAGATAATTTTCAAGAACACTGTTAGTCTAAACAGTATCGAGATACAAGCAGCTTTCACTATGTATGATAGACACATGAAGAAGGATGGTGATACGAATTGAAGCAATGTCTTTTTCCCTTAGTTTATTTTCCATTTTTTCAAATGTACTTTTGAATCAACTTTGGACATTTTTACATGTACTTTTTTCGAATGTAATTACATGTAAAAAATAGGAAGTCCCAAGTTAATAAGGACTCTTATTTTTGAATAGGTCAAAGTAGTTAGGTTTTTCCTAAATTTTCTCAAGGCCTCGCCCTATAAATAAAGAGGGCCTCTTTTGTAATAAGGATCTTTGAGTTATTGAAACAAAACTCTGCCAAATTGAAAAGCATTTTGAGACTTTGAGTTCAAATTGTAAATCAGATTTTATCAAGTGAATGAGAAAGAAAGTGATATTTCAAACTTTGTGTTGAATTAAATTTTATTGTAATGGAAATTGTTCTTATGTCCTTTTCCTAATATGATATTATCTGTTTGATTAAATAGCAGGGTGAGTGAAAATAATCTGGGAGATGTTCTAAAGTTGATTGTGGAGACTTTGTGCTACAACAATTATCTTTAGTTTGTGATTTAAGGTTTTGAAGAAAAGGATATTGGAAAGGCTTTGAACTACTATTATCTTTTGTGATTATATTTTTTGTTGTAGTTTTTGGTGAAGACTTTGGGATGCACCTCATTCTATTGTGTTCTAAGTTATGAATCAGCAAAAGAAACAATGATAGACTTTGTGCTCTCGTGGGTTTCTTAGTTTTTAGTCAAATGTCAAGAAAGTGTTCTCTTATTTTGTAGACATCATTTTTGAAAAAATAGAAATAGATGATGTGGTCTCACCCTTGAATTAATATTTAGTTTAGATTAGTTTGTGATAGCTCATAGAGAACGTCCCCTTGTTGAGAGGAGAGATTTATTTGATTACACTATGGTTGGTAGAACCATTTTGCCTTCAGTTAGTTGATGAAAAAATATTCACCCAACACATACTCAGGTGGAGGATACAAACTTAGTGAAAAGTGGCTCAATATATATAGAATGTGAGAGAAGAGGAGAAGAAGAGTGTAGGAGAGAGAGAGTAGACAAGTGTCATGTGACTTAAAATAAGAATGTGAGTTATGGAATTGCCTCAATAGATCCTAAAAGTCATGTGTAGATCCTATAATGATGCTCTGACCCTCCATGTGGTGTGGGAATTGAGGTGCTTGCTTGACACCTTGACTAGCTTCTTGAAACTTCTCTTCTTCTTGACATATTGAAGGACAAGTGGATTTCTTGGTGGTTAGATCATTTTTTTCTACCTCTTTGCTCTAATTTTTACACCTCTCAACTAACCCCTATAGGGTCTCCTTAAAACATCACCTCTTTCTTATGCAAGGTGTCTAGAGGGCTCTTCATCTCGTTGGGCCTATTTTGCACAAAAATGTCAAAAATTAGTTTCAACTGCTTTACCTCATCCAAACTTCATAAATGTCCTATTTTATTCATATTATACATTTAAGAATCTATTTTGAGGTCTCAAACTAGCCCCAACAATTCATTCTCTACCAAAAGCTTCAAATAGGCCTCATTCCTTGTAGACATAAAATAGTACAAACATCCTTGTGTAGAGAAACCTATAGATTATCTTAAGAATTTGAGGGCATATTCAAGTACCTATAATGGTTTTATATCTCTAGGATTAATTTCATGCTCTGAGAGTAAGTGGAGATATTAATTTCTACCCTTTCTCTCTCCTAACTAGGCCTTAATTAAGCCTCCCTGCCAAGAGAGTGAAAAATAATTATAAAGGATCCCCACACATTCATAACCAAAAATAATCATGTGATTTAGTTATAAAACATCCTCCTTGATCTCCATGTCAAATTTGAATTTCTGACTCGTTATACAAACCTATAAGATAGCAAAAAATAGTCTATTTAGCCCTAATCTATACAATTATGTATAGTACTATACAAAATAATGGCATGTGAAGATGATAATAGGAGTCTTGAACATGATATGGGTGGTTTTTAAGTTTTTATGATCCATGTAAAGGAATAGAATTGCATTTCTCTCTCACCTAGTATTTATAGCCTTCCTAGGTAGCCTGAAAGTGGTTTGAACTCTTAACGATAGTTCATAAATCTCAGTGCATGAAACCAAAAAAAATTACAAAAATTATAATTTCACTAAGTTATTTAACATCCCTAATAATATTATGGCCCCATGCAACACGTGTGTTCCATACCAACCAAAACTAACGAGCCTCACGGGCTGGCACTAGGCATTCTGAGAGGTTTGGGAACAATTTGGGCTCTATAGATGCTTGTATGAGCTTGAATTGATATAAAATGACCTCAATTGGGTATATTAAATTAATATTTACATGTTCCAATGGTTATCTAGTCACGATCCCTCACCAAACTTATAATACATGTCAATGTCCAAGCTTAGGGTTCTTGAAGCAAAACACTTACCATACCTTAACTACATGTATTGTCACATTTCCTCTCACTATCAGATTTCTATGACTTCATGTAATGTTTATTTATACTCTTTAAATATATTCTCAAGTACCCAAGTTTCTCAACCCACCTTAACTAATCTTCATCTCTCCAATTGATTGTCCAATAGGAATATGAATGATATTTAGGACTTTACAGGGTTATCATGATTGTATTTCTCTTACCATCTTGATTATCAAGTTTATAAGTTCACCTTGAAAAAATTTCATAGGTATTTAAACATCTTCTCAGATATTCTATGTTCTTTAAATCTCTTTACCAATCCATTTCCTCAACTTGTTGCATAGATAGGCTTGTGTAGGCACCTAGGTCTGTGCAGGGTTAAACAAGGTCTACCAATACTTTCATTTTTATTGATTGTGTCTAAAACTATGATGACACAATCCTAATCAACATAAAATCATCTCAACTAATTTAATCTCTTTATATTTCTTCATGCAAACACAGAATTTCTTTGATTAGGCAGACAAACTTATTGAGGACTATGTTGTAGGTAACTATCCTATTACCCCTATTTGGTTACCTTTTCCTCTATTCCCCTCTTGGCTTATAAAATAAGTGACTTCAATATTATAAGCCCCTTAATTTATAAATCATCCATACAAACCCTTATTCTCAGGTTTAGGTATAGCCCTTAATTCCTTTCATAGACCTTAGAGATGACTATGTATGTTATGATTGTGTGCCCCTTTGTTTAGTCTTCTTTTTTGATCCCCTATTTAGGATCACTTAAGAACCCTAAGCTCTCTTTTGTATTTTCAAACACTTATAAAAACCACTATCCCAAGTTTTTAAATTCTTGGTCATCCACACACACCTATAGGTGGTTAATGGTTTGTAGGTGTGTTCCTTATAGATGGTCTGCCAACATGGCTTAGAAATTTAGTGAACCACATTGTCATTCATGAAATATTTCCATGATTTGTGTTATGTTGAATCCTAGAAACCTCATTCAAACTCTCTAAACATATCACTACATTCCAAATATTTACTATTCAAAACAAACCTTTTAGTGGATGGATGTAGGTATCAGTTTGAATAGTTGACTGTGTATGGAAGGATTTCTAGGCCTCAAACCAATCTTCAATCTTTTAAAATGAATCTATATCATGTTGTTAGTTCCTTGAGATCCTTTTACTATTTTTAAGACTCCAAACTTCCATTAACAGTATTGTCTAAGGCCCATTCTTGACTAGTTGTAGGTGGTTGTTAGGAAATCTAAGTATGTGATTTGGAGTTAGGCCTTTTTAAATTCATCATGGCACGTATCATAGTGTTCAGTCCTCATTGGAGAACCTTTTTCATTGACTCTAAGTTCAAAAATCACTTCCAAAATAACTCACATCCTTTGTTCTTACTGTCAACTTACAGAGTCCTATAGGTGGTGTTTATGGCAGTTTGACTGTGATTTTGGTCTTGGAGATCTTTTCAAACCATATCATGACACTATAGTGCCCAACCTTCATCAAGATTTTCCTTCTCATTTTTAATTGCAAACTCATTTAGCTTCTTTAAAACATGTTCAAACCCTGTGCATTCATTGTTCATAGTCACAGCCCTGTAGGTGACTGTCACTAAGTCTCTCATGAGCGTCTGGTGCCCCCATCCTACCTTATTTATACTCTCCCCATCTCTTTTAAAGTGAAGGTTTCTCATTCATCTATTTAAATAATAGATTCTTGTGTGTCAACAATGTAAGAAATGGAAATATGTGGAAGAAAATTGGGTGCAGCAAAATGGTTGAGGAAGAGTTGATTACAACCTTTGAACATAATGAAATTGAAAAACAAAATATTATTTTAAGAAAACAATGCATTTATCTCAGGGGTGATGGGAAACAAAATTTTGAACCTAGGTAACGTTTCTTTGAAGATAAAGGAACACGTGGATACATGCACTCGTATAAGAGGTTTATTTAGCATTTTTTTTTACAGTGGAAGAAAACATAACATAGCTAAGGTGTTTGAATAGGGACCTTATTTTTTAGTTGCTAAAGGCTATTCACGATGCTCTGGAACCCTAATTTCAATTTCTTACAAAAAGATCCAAAGATAGTGTTGGTTTGGGTAAAGACTGTGGGAGACAAACACAAAATAAACAACCAAACACAGAATGCTCTCTTATTTGAGACAAACACACAAACAACTCTAAAAACATTTACAGACTTGAAACTAGACACTTGAAATAAAACAGAAATATGGAGAGTAAGATTTGCAAACAGAATACAAAATAGCTATATATGCATTAATCTTTCCCTGAATGTCTTTACAAACTTTTATAATCCACTCCTAACAGCGTTGCCTTGCCCACATGGTTATCTGTTGTTTTTGAAAGAAGCAGAGCTTTGTTGTATTTTTTTCATCCTTTTTTTAAAAATAGAGCATACAAAAAGATTAATATGAAAAACATAGTAATGAAAGATGTGTCTAAAAAGTCTCTTGAAGCAGCCAAAAATAAGAGGTAGAAAGAGCATTAAATAAATTAGGTGAGCATAGCAGATAGGTATGTGGTCAACAACTAAAGGTTTAAAGAGAATTTAATGCAAAATGGTGAAGAGAGATAAGCTACAGCATGGGAGATTAAATAGTATGCTGATCTACAAGCCACGTCCTCCAACAAAGACAATTCAACCTTCCTGCATTCTTATGGAGGAGACTAGTCTTTCAAGGATTGGAAATTTCTTCAAAAAGATGATGCGCATTTATTATAATACTCATGGTAAAAAACATATTAATTATACCAAAATTTATGTTGAAATATACATGATTAAACCTTTTCCAAGATAAATATAATTGAGATCTCACAAAATAAATATGTTTGAGCAGTCCCTAAATTACAAGAACCTCCCTCTGTCTTCCCACAACCATAATCATTTAACCCCTGATATCTCTGGATCCAATAACTGAAATGGAGATTAAAAAAATTAAAATTCCAAGTAATAGTTAAAAAATAAGGAAGGAAACCTCCAACTTGAATCCAAATGACAGGAGAAACATGCTTAGGAGGCGGGGAGAACTAGTGTAGATTTGTTTCAAGACATGTTTCTGGCAAGCAGTGTTTATCACCTGCTACAAAACACAAAATAAATGAAAAAGTAGTGAACTACTTTAAACACTAATATTGAAGTGATTTCTCACTCTTCTAAACAAACTAACTATCAAGAAATTTGAAAAGCATACAAAACACATACAGATTTTAGGAAAACAATAGAACAAGATTAAAGTACTACAGGTTTAGGCCACGTCGAGTTTAAGGAATATTATCTCACTTTAAAGGATAATTTAGAAGAAGAACCTGCCTTTCTTTTATGATTTAAAATTATGGTATTTTCTTGCTTAAACAACTCCCAATTTTATATATTCGTTTAATGTTGTTTAACAATGCAACAAAGGAAAATCATCAATGGTACGTTTTTTGTTAGACATATTTAGCGATGCATACCCCACCTTTTTAGTACATATTGAATTTTGTATTTGTATTTCACTGTTCCACTCAATTGTTGGGTTCAATTTTCAATGGTCAATATTAAATATTTATTGTTTGATATTCAATATTATAAATATAACTTTATTAAATAATATTATTAAAATATTTAATGATTTTAATATTATAATTATATAATTGAAAAGTTATATATTTTATAATAATCAAATGTACATACATATATGGTCATCTTTTTATTGTCCTTAAAATTTAATGCTTTGTTTTACCAAAACTTTAAGAAATACAATATATTTATGCTTATAAAATCAAAATACATTTGTATCATTTGTATCTCTCTCTCTCTCTCAATTTTTTTAATTTCAATTGAAGTTAAATATGAGATCATATTTAAATTTTAAAGTGGGATGATAAAGAATACAATAGATAATCTTAACAATAGTGGGAAGATGTCATGTAGGAACATCCAAGGTGTATAAGTAATCTTGCATCAACCAAAAATATTATTTGTATGTTTTTGTATTCTTGTTGGTTTTTTTATTGTTTTGGCATGGTGAAGATGATTCAAGGAAAGCACCCACACTCAAACACTTCAATTGAATTATATACATTATATAAATACTGGTTTTAGGATATGACATGGTTCTAAGAAAGTTGGTTGAGTTTCTAAACCATTGGTATAATCCTATAAATTGTTGCATGCATCGAAACAAGAATAGAACATGAACCACAAGTTTTCAAGTTGTTTAGATATGAAACACAAACAACATATAGATGCATGCCATTTTATATGGTTTTGAAACCTAATAGTTCATATTATGAGGCATGAAGTTGGTTTATGCATACACATTATCATAATTTATAATGTTAACACCAATTATGGGGAATTAATCTTGTTCATACACATACACATTATCGAAACTTCTACTTTACAAGCACATTCCATGGTACCCAACAATGAGCACCCTTGAATCTATAAATTCGTTTGCAATGATTTATACATGTTTAAATGAGTTAATGTGGATGAGATTAAGTTCGCTCAATGTCCTTGAAATTACTCCACAAGACCAATATGTGGCTTCCACCTTCCATTTGGGTTACAAGATTAGTGTAAGATTACTTACATGGTTTAGTTTGGTTGAGGTTAATGCGATGCTCAACAGCTTTGGCACTCCTCCATTTATTTTTCTAATGAAGGTTTGGTATTTTGATTCCCAATCCATCGACTCATTTTAGTTATTCATTATCCAATGCTTTAATAAAAATGCATCATCTCCATCAAGTTACAAGGTAACATGATTCATCCACCTACAACTATACTCTTTCTTGTTCTTCAATTTGAAGTTTGAATTTATGCATTTTTAGATTTCACTCCATCAACATTGAATGCTAAATTTTCTTTGTAGGTTTATTTAGTATAGGCTACATGTTTGGAGCATACTCCAAAGACAAATTGTCATGTACACACTCAGGTACATGTTTTCATCCTTTTACTCTAGTGTTTGTATTACATTTGAATACTGAATTTAAATTGAGAAATTTATAGACACTAAAGTATGGTAATTGATACTTGGCAATGTTAATTTTGACTTAAATTTACCCTACATTACTTGAGCATGCAAATATGACTCTCATTCACCATTTTCTCACATCCACATGCCTTCATCAAGTCTAACCTTTCCAAGTTGTTATTAGTCACCTACAAGAATTCCCACCACCTATGTCAAAATAGTTATTTATCCTACTTTCATGACATTAATGTTATTGTCTCTTAGACAATATTGTTAGTCTTAATACATATTGTCTGATGGCACTCCCTGATTCTAATGATTTTGTCCCACACCAAGAAATAGTCACATTTCAAATTCAAATCATTCATATGGTTTGATGTGTAATTTTCACATGTCTATGGAATGATAAATTACCCAATGAATCTTGTATAAATATAAAATGTGAATGGGCCTGTTAATAAGCTAACAAGTACTTATTATGCATATTAAAACACTTGCACATTTGAGATAACTGCCTTATTCTTCTGAATTTACCAATTAGTCACTAGAAGAAGGTCTTAGACAAGTCTAAATCACACAAGAGCCAAGCCAAAGTTTTCAATTTCCAAGTATCAAGGGCTAGATTACATGTTACATCTATTGAACAAGCACTATTGCACACATTCACCAAACGAGAATAAATACATAAAGTTTGATTTCCTTCTTCAGAGTATTTGATATGTAGGCAACACTCAACTATTTAGCTAGGCATGGTTTGGGTCAATGAAACCCACATTTATTCCCCTTTTGTAGACATAAGTTTATCATTACAACTAGACCTAGGGTTTCAAGTGATAGAGATAGATTTTTGAGAGGTATGTGCACAATCAAACCTCAAGTTAACACATACAAACTTAAGAGAAACATTCACACCAACCTATAAAAAAATAGAGAGGAAATAATTACACAGACAAAAATGTCAAGTTCAAAACACAAGCATCAGAGGCAATGACCAAAGGTCGATGTTAATGTCCAAGTACACATATAGATCCAAATCCTGATCTAAGAATCCTATAATTAAGTATTTTGCTCTTTCATGCCACCTATATATAGTCTCAATCCTAAATAATACAAAGAACCATTAAGTATTATGTCTTTTATTTTACTTTCAATATTTAACATGCTAGATTCTCATGATCAGTTTCAATCTTTTACATTTATATTTTTACTTTATTTTGTATCTTTATAGTGTGAATTCATTCACATAGTTCTATCTTATTAAGGTTTAATAAACCACATTAATCCAAAATAGGGTAAAATAATAGGGTTTATTAGATAATGGGTTGTTGGAGGCTAACCATATTATTTGGTATTTAGTTTGTACTTTATTTTCAATTTGTTTGGTAGAGAAAGTGACTATCAAAACCCTAGTTCATAAAAACATCAAACTTTGGCACCTAAGAAATTTGAGTCTATAAGTAAGAGCACTGAACTTCCTGTTCCTAAGAAGCATTCCCTTCAATAGTCATTGTTGGACATTTTGTCAAATTCAGTTGACAAAGGGTATAATAAATGATTCAAGGATTTAGCAAACGGGTGTTAGGATGTTAGAGTCCCTATCTCAAGATGGAACTTTTTTTGGTGTTTATTTGAAAAGCAAGATGGATAGGGACCGATTGCAAACCCATGGAATTTGAATTTGGCTAAGCTTTTGGTTCCAAATGTATTCATTGATGTGGATTTGATTAGGATATTGGCACAACACTATCATCCAACCACCAAAACTGTCAGGTTGCCAAATGGGTCACCATTAGTGGTTGTGGACATATATGCAAGCATTGATTGCTTCATGATCAACAAGCAAGCCCTCACAAAAGTTTACTTAAAGAAGAGTGAACAAGAATATACTAGTGTGATAAATACACAAAGGAGTGATGAGTTGCCCATGTACATGAGGAAATGGGCCAACAATAGAAGGATTTCAATCCGAACCACTATAGTTGAGCCTTTTCCAGTTGATGAATTTGTTGTGTATTTCAAAAGGACATATTTTGCTTTGTGTCAAGTGCTAGGAATTAATTCCCAAGATAGAATGCTAGTTGGCATGATGATGATGGCCATGAGAATATAGAACCTAGAGGTTAATGTTGAGTATGATTTTGCATCATTTATCGAAAAGAAATTTCATGACGGATTTTTGAAAATAAGGGAGAACAAGAAACTTATGGAGTTAAAATATTATTCTTTATTGTGTCATTTAGTTTTGTATCAGAATAGAAGGAATTGGTCTAGCAAGATGGACATGAGCATGATTGATCAAAAGAGACAAAGATTGCCTACACAGTGTTGGTGTTAAAAATGGGACACTCATTGCCAAAACTATAACTATGTTGTGTTTCATGATAATTTCTTAGTCATAATAATTAATTCCCTTGGTAGCCTTTTTCCTAGATTGACCAAAGAGGTTAGAGAAATGTTGAGGCCTCTTACTCATAGGCTAGAACAGGGTCACAAACATAACTTTGTTGATTGGTATTTCTTGGTTGAGCATACTATAATCGGAGTATATGGGTGTACTCAGCCACCCCATGTATTGCCAAAATTTGTGCCAAATGGAATTGTTTTTCTTCAATTCATGTAGTAGATGCTCTGGATGGAGAAAGATGTGATGAAAAAATTAAATAAGGGCACATTTCTTCCAAATTCCACTGTGTTTGGTGAATGGTACATTGGTACAGATACCTTGGAGGAGTTGCAAGCCTATTTGAAGGCTAAATATTCTTTGAAATTAGGGACAGAAAGGGTTTTTGATTCCAAGGGTCACATGAACTTTGTTAGACAAGTCATCCTTACCAGGATGGGGATATCCTATCAAATCAATCTTGATGAGGATGTGATCAGAAATTGTGTCACTTTTGAAGAGGTATATAATACTAAAAGAAAATGGAAAATTTTGAAGAAGATTGAGGATGACAAAAGAAAACAAAACCTTAATTTTTTAGGATTTTTTGTTGAAGAGAAGGACCCTTTGAAAAGAATAGATTTGATAATTGATAATTTTGAAAAAAATATATGGCAAGTCTGAGAAGTAGCCTACAAAATTTACCAACCTCCTGTCAAAAATCCAATAGGAGTTGTGATTCAAGAAACTGGGCTAGATGTAATGTCAGTGCAAGATCCAGCTGTTTTTGATTCACCCCCTACCAAAAGGCAAAACACTGATGATGTTTTTCCACTAGTACCATATGAAATGACTAAAGGAGATGGTGACTCTAAGGAGGTGGCTAGTATTTTGAGGCATATGGGAGAGGAAGAGGAAGTTTATCAACCCTTTGTTGGTCAAGAAACAAAAGAACACAAACCAAAAGTAAGAATAGATGAATAGGTACAAGGTGACCCTGAACTACAAGAAGATGAAAGGGTTGTGGCTTCTATGAGGTTCATCAAGGATGATGATTTCATCAATACCCTAGAATTCAAAGATGTTTGGCTCAAAATGAAGATGAAATAATTTAAAGAAAAGGTGAAAATAAATCAAATGGGTGTTGATGAATCTCAGCATGATCAATTTATGACATAAAATTTTAAGGATTTGAAAATTGATGAAATAAATGTCAGCCCTAATGAGGCTAGACAAATGGTTTTGAAGAGTAATATGTTGATCATCCCTAGCCTGTAATTGAAGAAAATGTTTTTGTTGTACCAAGTGAGAAATCAAGATGACCCCATGATGGTTCTTGAGTTTGATTATGAGGATGGTGTTAGTGCTTATGGGTTTAACCCAAAGACATAGACTCTAGCAATATGGGAAACACAAGAAAACACCAACAAGCCAAGATTACTTGATGTAGTCATGGAGTTAAGGGGAACAGCAATGGTGAAAACATTTCAAGATACATCAATGCTTGAATCTAACACCCTTACTGTGCACTCTGCAGTGTTCACAAAAGTTGTTGTCAAGAAAATGGAGCAAAGATTGCTCGACTATGAAAAAACTCAAATTGAGATGAATGATGAAGTGAATAGGCTATATTTGGAAAATGTCAAACTAAAGAAGTAGTTAAAGGGTGTTGATTCTCAAAGCCAAGAAATTGTGCCATACCAATCCCTTGTGCCACAAATAACCAATGATTATACAATCCCAGTTGATTAGTTGAATGCATTGAAGTTGAAGTTGGAGAAAGAAATTGAAGATTTGTAAAAGCAAAATGAGAAGACAAAGGATGAGGTCAAATTGAAAATCATTGAGGTGTTTGAGAAGATTTTGGAATACAAGTAAAATTGCTTGTTGACAAGTTGGGAGATGTGCATGAATGTTATTCTTCCTTGTCTCAGGCCATTGATTAGTTGAAGGTCAATATTTCTATTTTGGATCCAATATATAAGAAATGGCAACCTGCACACCATACGTTGATAAACTTGTGCAAAGTTATAAAAGAGATGTAGGTGCTCTTACCTCACTCAAGCCAATAGAGAAGATAGTGAAAATGATCTTGGATAAATTTTAATATGTTAATGGTGAGAGCCAAAAAATAAAGATTGATTCTTTTGCTACCTTCAAACACTAGTTTATTCCTTCCATTTTGACAGAGGATAAAAAGATCAAAGGTTTTGATGTATGGAAAAGTGAATATGTTCAAACAATTTCTCAAGTCATTGATTTCTTGAAAAAAGATCAAAACATAATTATTCTCAGTTTCAATGTCATTTTAGATAGAGTAATTGATCTGGATGTTGGATATGCAAAGTTCTTCATTTATGTCAAAGTGCTACTAGACAAAAGATGGAAAGATCACCAGGCCAACCTAATTCAGATCATAGAATATAAGTGGCCTAATAATTTTATAGTGTACCAATGGGAGAATTAGTATTTGACAACTGAGGAATAAGCAAGGCAAGTATTTAGAGGATCAATGAACATCAAGATGGCATCAACATGGCACTAACAAATCTTGGAATTTCTCATGTTTTGTCTTTTTCTTGTTTTTATGCTTTCCAATATGTATTTAAAATATAATTGGTGATCTTTGTAAGACTTGTCAAAAAGTATATGTTGTAACAGGTCATATTTAGTGGTGGGTATATGAAAAGTCATTTTTTGGAATGTGAAAGGTCTAAATCTTATAGCTTCCTTCACCCCTATAATAAGGAAACCAAGATCTTATGAAAGCTCTCTGGGAATTTGATTTTGGAAAAAGGCATTGTAAGGCCTATTCTTCAAAGATATATCAATAAAATCAAACCACATTTCTCTGGTGACATGTATCTAGTTCTCAATTGCTTATTGAATATTCATGTTATACTTTATCTGGTTGTCTCCATTTTTATTTCACCTTGTTATTTAAATTAAGATATCAAGTATGTGTTTAGTTCTTCAAAACGCATTTGTTATTTTTGGGTGGTTTATCTAATTGGGTTTCCTCAAGTAGGGATTAAATTCCATTGAATAGATCATTGTAACTTGGAGGATTCAATTTGGATAATTAAGAAGAGCCAGGTAATAATAATCTTGCATGTTTATGCCAGTCATAGACAATCCCATGCCAAATAATTTGAGTTGTGGCTAAATAGAAAGCATAAATCTTTTTGTGAATAGACTCCATTACCTAATTATTTAGAAAGGCACTAATTAATTCTTTTCTAGAATCATTTCTTTATATCATATTTAAAAATTCCAATTTTTATTTTTTGTTGTGTAGGAGTAGGAGTAATATTAGAATAGAAAATTTAAAAAAAATCTAATTAAAATCATATGCCATTTTGGATTAGGGTGAATTGGATGATTCAATTGACAAAATTACATAAATCCCTTAATCTACTCTGAAGTCAACAACAAATTTGAGGAGTAATTAATCATTAATTAATATAAGGTAACACCCACTTGGGCAAAGTAGAGCCTAAAGTGTAGAGAATCCTAACCACTTGGGTTGATTCTGTCAGTTGGCCAAATTGGTTGCATAACCTAATCATAAAGCTTGGCATCCCTTTAAGGTTTTGCATACTACAAATTTGAGAACCAATAGAAGGCTTTGGAAATTTTAATAAAGGCAACAAGCATAGATCCACATGATGCCCATGTATATATCAACATGGGTGAGTTATTAATCTTGTTAGACCTTAATGCAGCCTTAGATTCTCTGAAGATGCCAAAGTCTCTTCTGAAGAAGATCAAAGAAGAAGTACCCATTGAATTATTAAACAACATTGGGGTTATTCATTTTGAGAATGATGAACTAGAGTTGGCTTAATAAAATTTTATGTAGGTATTAGGAAATGATGTTTTGCCTCTACATAAATCTCTGTGGTTAGTTATGTGCATTTTTTGCTTGTAAGATTCTCATAGTTCTTGAAAAAGGTAGTGTTCATGAAGGAATGGAAAAGATGCATAGATCCTTTGAATTATACCCATACTGTGTAATGGCATTGAATCATTTAGTAAACCATTTTTTCTTCATATGGCAACATTTTCTTGTGGAATAGTTGACTGAGATAGCTCCTGTTTCAATTGACCACCCTCTCATGAAATCTCATTCATATTATAATCTTGCATGATCTTATCATAGTAAAGGTGATTATGACACCACTAATAGCTACTACATGGCATCATTCAAGGAAACCCAGAGGCCACAAGATTTTTTAGACAAGTTCAATTGAAGCTAGGAGATCTTTAGAGATCTCTCTCAAATTTTGAAAAGGTTTTGGAGGTCCACCTGAGAACTATGATAGATTAAAAGCTGTAGGCCATATATATGCTCAGCAAGGGTAGGATGAGAAGGCTTTGGAAATTTTAAAAAATTCAACTCATATAGATCCATGTGATGCCCATGCATTTATCAATATGGGTGAGTTATTAATATCATTAGACCCCAGTACAACCTTAGATTCTCTTAAGATAGCAAAGTCTCTTCTGAATAAGAGCAGAGAAGAAGTACCCATTGAATTTTTAAACAACATTGGGGTTCTTCATGTTGAGCATGATGAACTAGAATTGGCTCAACAAACTTATATGAAGGCATTAAGAAATGGCATTTGGGTTGAATTCATAAATAAAAGTCCTAGTGCCAATTCTGCAATTTTTTCTGTAGGCTTTAAGGATATGGAATTCTTACAACGACTAGAAGAAGGTGGTGTTTCACTAGAGTTACAAGTTTAATTCCAATATGCTCCAAAATGTGTAGAGGAAACTAATGAAAAAATAGTCCCATAAACCCTAAACTGCCTATATGGTTCTAGTACTTAGTTGCCTATGTAACTACTATAAGTTGCTAATCAAAAATCTATAGATTTTGTGTTTAATGTAATGAGGGTTTTGAATCACCTTTGAATTCACTATAGAGGGCATCCCCAAATCTAACTTCATTGTAGAAGGCCTCATTGACTTCAAATTTTTTGCAACAAACTCTGAATTCCTTGCCCACCTTTTTAGAAGTCTCCAAGTCCTCTCCAAACAAGCTTTATCACCCATGCAAGTAGCTGTTATAACTCAAAATGCCTCAGTTACAACCTAATTTCCAACTAAAAAAAAGAGAAACTATTCAATGAATAATGAATTTCATGCAATACACTCCTACCAATTTTTTTTTTTTAAATTTCATCTAATTTGTATTTGAATGAGTACCTATTTAGTCATTTTGATTTGTATGACTAAATATTTTTTTAGTCAATGACCAAATTAGTCATTTATTTACTCATTTATAGCTAAGTTGAAAAAAATTAGTAGAATTTAGACATTTTTAGTTGTTGTGACTAAATTTTTTAGTCATGTAGTCATTTATTTGCCAAATTCCACTAGTGACATGGATAAGCGATCAAGTCCATGGTCTGTGGCAATGCATTGGATCTTGGTGTTATTGGTAGCCTTTATGTTGTTTAAGAGGTGGTGGGTATAGGAATATGGACATTCACTTTCACAATTGTTACAATATATAAATTATATAAATTGACATTTGGTATTTACTTCCATAGTCGTATCTAATATTATATGTAGACATTGGAGGTCTCTTTTTGCATGTACAGAGGTGATGAATGTAGATTGAGTGTTCTAAAAGGTTGTCTTACTTCAACTGATTTGGCTAGGTTTTTGAAAAGGAAAATTGTAGGTTCCTTTTTCCATATTTTGGTTTCAATTTCATTGTACTTAGTTGCTGGCATGAGGAAAAGGTAAACTTATAGTTTGTAGAGGGAAAAAAATATTTTTCATAACATGTAAAAATTTTATTTTTTTCTTATAAAAACATATAATTTTTTTTCAAAAAAATTAAAATAAAAATATAGTTAATTGAATTTTCTTTGGCTTTGTTGGTTAGCAAGTTTTCCTCTATTATTTCCACAATATACTAGTTGCCAATTTTATTGTAGACATACAAATTACTATTACAATGTTAGTTGCATAGTGTTATGTGGTATTGAGAAGTTAAATTCTTGAATTTGGAATGAACATATGATTTGAACAAACTGCATCTATATTTAAGTATATTTTAATAGTTTCATTACTATCAATATAAAATTATAGTCACCACAGTCATAGTTAGTTTTAGGATTAAAATAAAAAATTGTAACACATATTTCTTTATGTGGTAGGAGGTTGTCTTCATAGATTTTGATTAGTGAGTCTATTATGTTTAATATTATTGTCATTTCCCGTTTATTACCTCTGTTAAATAATTTCACAAGAGTTTTCTTGTTCTTTGTTTGTCAAGCATTATTTTGTATGTAACAAGGATTTCTCTTTCAAAGATTTCTTTACGCTTGTGGTTGTTGATGTCGATAATTGTTGCATGCATGTCACTTGATTTTCTTGTTTTGAAATTTATTTTGTAGCTAGTTTTATTTCATAAACAATGTAAAAAAGTAAAATAAATAATGAATTTGTAAATACATACCTCTTTTGATGTCTATTTGATTCCATATTTGGATATTTTATTTTAGTATTTTGTTCCATGTTTGTTGAAATGATTTGTCAATTAAAAAAATAGAAAAAAAATTATGTTTTTTTCGCTATTTTTCTACGCTCCAATGTACGAAATGCACATAATTGACTTACATGCAGACATTGGTAATCTAAATAAAATTATTGCATACCTTTAAACTGTTTCTTTCCATTAGAAGTTGGTTTCTGGGCATTTTGTATTTGTCGTATTTTTATATTTATAATTTATTTTGTAGAATATTTTGGTAAAAAAAATTATTTATTTTTTAAAGAAGAAAGGCAAACCAAATTGCATTGTGGTCAGTCTAGTATGCATGAAATAAATTAAAATGTATATATTTCTTGTCGATATTTGTCTAAAAGTGGTATATCATGGTGTTTTCATCTATTGATGGCATACTTGGGACAAGAAATAAATTGTGCTTTTGCATACATTGGTGTAGATTTTCTTGTGAAGTTTTGATTTGCATCATTTCAATATTAAAGTCGTCAACTAAAATAATATTCATATTGGATTTTAGAATTGAAGTGACTTTTTCTATAAAAGTTAATAAATTTAAAAGATGTTAAGAATAAACCAGAAATTGATGCGAAAAAATTTCACAAAATTACAATAATAATAGATATGAAGAGAGATGTACAACGAACAAAAATAAACATGCACAATAAGAAGAACATATTTAAAGTGGTTCACCCAATGTGGGCTACATCCACTAAGAAACACTTGGACAGATATTATTACGAGCCACAAGAGTACAATCCACTCTCAGATCTATCTTCTCACAATTACAATGCATAAATATTGTTGAAGCTGTGCTCAACAAACCCTCCTGAATTTGCACTTGAATTTCCACACTTTGTTCTTCCTTGTCAAACCCTTGTTCTCATGATATATTACATATGAAATATCCATCTATACATAATACATCAACATGGAGGTATTACAAGATAATGGGTACCAAAACTATGGGTCAAATCAACCCAAAATGGTTCCACATTAAGAGTGTACAATACATTTAAAATGTACAGTCTTTGAAATACATTGTAATTTTAGAAATAGACTCCACAACATAACATAAGAGGAGCCTTTATTATTAAAAATATATTTGATATGTATATGCATATATTTGAATGCAATATGCCAATTATGATTCTTTGTATTTTTTTGGTACTAAATGTTCCAATGCTTTGTTTGATTTTTTTTGGTAACATGTCATGATACTATAAATACTCATTACAAGAAAATAATGGAATTTGTCTATGAGATTTATTTTTATTTGGTGTTTTTTTTTATTTGAGTTTATTGTAAACATAAAACATGTGCCTCCATGAGTTGATAATCACATACTATACTTTTTATATACAATTGTAGATTACTTATGTTCAATGAACATATAATGAAATAGTTACACCTTTTGTCATTGAGGTCATATAATAATTTCCATTGTTTACATTGTTGGAGTCTTTCCATTTCACTTTATACTTCATAGGATACTATAAAGTTTTTTTTCTTTTCAATTTATTTATAACGTACAATGATTTTATAGTTTTGACTCAAGATAGGGCAGTGTAAACAAGACCATGATAATTCACTTGATGGAGGTTAAAATCTAAAGCGTCTATTGTTAGTTCTTGTGATGTATGAATTATTCTTGCATATGTTATTTACATAGGGAATTGTTTTCACATAATTATTATTTTGTCTATATTTATATATATTATTTTGTAATTCTTGTTATATGATTTCAATCTTTGTTTATGTCTTCAATATAAAATCATTTCATTTTTTGTCATTGAAATTTTCCAATGTTTATATCATAGAAATGTATCCACACAATGTGATTAATTTTATTTATGTAATATTTGAAAATGCCATCTACACTATTGGCTAACCCATTAGGTATATTATAATTTCTGCCAAACATTTCTACTAGAATATGTTTTTTAAGTCATTGTGTTTGGTAATATTGGTTTTTCACTATATATGTAATCGTTGTCAATTTCTTTGGTATGGGTATGGTTGATTTCATTTAGCATGTATGTCTCTCCTTGTAATATAGTAAGCATTTATCCATTATGAAGTTTGACATTTTATGGTATAAAAACATATAATAATCCTTAGAACATTCACAAGTCAACGTAATATTGCAAGCGCATAAACGTTGACAATAAACTCTTAAAATAAAACAACTTTATAAATTGTAGCATAATTTTTATGAGCACCCTGGTATTTTGTTTTATGTTTTTTAGTATTTATCTTGAAACTGAGAGTTTGGGCCTCAACCATTATCTTATTATCGATCTCCTAAAGAAAATTTGTAGCCCAAAAATGGGTATCAAGTAGGTTGTTAATAGTATTAGTCATTTTTGAAATAAAAATAAGCCTCATTTAAAATGTGTTATGGACTTAATGGCCATGTGTTAGGTTGTGGAGTTAAAAGCTTCACTGATGCAAATAGAGGAGGAGGTTTCAGGAAGGTTACTGAGTGTGTCAGGCACCGGCGTCGATCAGGACAACCGATGTCGGCAGGTAGGAGACAGGAAGGCAACCGACATCAGTCAGTAGTCGGCCAGCGTTGGCAAACCCCAGTCAGACAGGGACCGACGTCGGTCACCTGTGGTTCAAGCTGCGAGTATATTACGGGTAGTTGGTTGACGAACCAAGTGTTTGCATGTCAAGAGCTAATTTTAGACTGAGAGCTGCGGATCTAATTATTGTAATTGGATGTCTAATTATTGTTTGGATGAGATCTATATAATAGACTCATGGATTGTATTGTAAATTAGTGATAGAGAGTAAGAGAACAATATTATAAGCTCCTTCTGTGTGTGAGGTGAGCAATGGTGTGTTCCTCCTAGTGCCACAGTACCAAGTGTGGGTGCTGGATTGGAGAATCAATAGGATTCTTCATGTATGTATGATCTTGGTCATCAAGTGAGCATGGCTTCTATAGGAGATCTACATGGTAAGTAAGATCATTGATATGCAGATGTATGTGTGTGCAAGGTCAAGGTTCACAGGTGTGCAGAACCAGGTTGATTTGCAGGTGTGCAAGATCAGATAGGACAGCAACACAACAGGGAGCAAGATCTACTTGAAGTACAGTGTGTACTCAGATAGAGCAAGAGAGGAAGGCAAAGAAGATCCTTCCATAAGTAAGGTCTATTGAGGTGCAGGTTGTTGCAGGTTCAGGGGAGATCTACTTGGAGTACGTTGAGTACTTGTGGAGTGCGTGGAGCATAGGTATAAGGTGAACACCAACTCAGTGTTTGAGTTGTGCGTTGGGACCTAAGAGAGAGAGCTTTGAGGAGAGAATTACTGTTCACTTGAGGTGTGGAAAGCCTCTAAAGAGGTGGTGGAGAAGAAGTGGCATCTTCTTTATTATATTCTTTTCTGTATGAGTATTAATACAAGTTGTGTATTGTCTCTCATATCTTGTGTTATTTCTGGATTCTAGTTACTTGTTGATTCTGGTTATTTCCGCATATTAAGTTGCTTGTATTTGGTAATCAATTGTGTGCTTCCGGTATTCATATCCCAACACGTGGTATCAGAGCTAAGGTTGTAGGAAGCGGTTTTGTGTTTGGTTACAGGTCACTCTCAGGGGTTTCTGATTGAGTGGGAGTAGAGCAATGGCAGATCAAAGTAAGCTAAGAATGGAGGAGTTGAAAAGCACAGATGGTCACTTATGGTCCTATGGAAAGAAAGAGCAGGTAAAAGAATATTGTTGGTTGGTAGCAGATCAGCATGAAGGAACTGAAGATGCAGATGTAGCAGGTGTTGTTGCACAGGATGCTTTAGGAGGTTTCTTAGATAAAGTTGAATCTTGGATAATAGATTCTGTTGCCTCTTTTCATGCAGCCCCAAGGAGAGGAGCTGGTGAGCCTTGCCAAAGAATTGGCAAAGGGGAAGTGAAGCTGAAATTGCAGGCGGAGGCCAACACATGGGTGTTGAAGGAGGTCATGCAGGTCCCAAGTTTGGAGATGTGGCTAATTTCTTTAGAAGAGTTGGGTGATGAGAGATGCACGAGAACTCTTACAGCGGATGCACTTGAATTAGCTGGTGGTAAGAAAATAGGTACTCTTTATCTACTTGTTTATATTACTGATTCTTCTTAGGCTTGGTCACATGAGCAGGAAGGAGATGCATGTTCTTAAGCGAAAGACAGATATATTTGATAGGCTTAAGAACTGGAAAGCCTTGGTGTTTATGGAGGATATGGCAGACAGAGACCAGTGGATGGGGCTGGATACTTCTGAGCAGGGTAGTTTGGACATGGGACTTGATTCAAAGGAGCTTGCGGGTAAAAAGTCATCACTTACAAGAAAACACAGGTACCAACGTCGATAGGAAAATTGACGTCGGCAGGAGGTAAGACCGACATCGGTCACGAGGACCGACGTCGGTAGCAGAGGACACCGATGTCGACAGGGTTGGTAGTCAGGACAGGCGCAAGAACCGATGTCAGTTGGATGCAGACTGTGTGGTGATCGAGGTCGGTCACTGTAACAGATTTTGGGTGGATAGCACACTGTCAAGGAGTCTCAAACGCCCATATGGAGGACTGAAGACGTAAGTAAGCCTCAAATTTGTTGTTCATCTTCTTTATACTAGTTGTTGATTACAGAGCAGGAAGGATCCAGGAAACAGTGGGAGCATGGCATGGAGAGATTGCAGAACCAAGCAGGAGATTTGGTAGGGTTGTCAGCAGGTATGAAAGCACAGAGACGAATGGATTCCTTAGTTGAGGAATAGAGAGAACGGACACGTGAGACAAAAGGCCAGGCATATGGTCTTGAGGAAGCTGCAGGACAGTGGTACAGGTTTCGACAGGGGGATGACAAAGCATGACTTTAGTCAACGTCAGGGTAACTACTGTGGTTTGTCTTACCAGGGGGATGATGGTCATGACATCATTCTGTTACTATATGTGGATGGTACGTTTGCTAGCAGGTTTGTACATACAAGGTTTTACTGAGCTAAGGGTAAGATTAGTTTAGTGGTTTTCTATAAAGAATTTGGAGCAGCAAAATTCTTTGGCATGGGAGACATGGAGGATCACTGGGTGATTTTGTTTCCAGTGGGAGTTGATGTGAATCAAGTGTTGGTGAGACGCAGGATGCAGAATCGGAGCACACCAAAGGCTGGACAGTTCAGTGTCTGAAATCACATGAGGTCTAGTATAGACCTGATTTTGCCCAAGCAGTGGGTGTTGTCAGAGAGTTAGAAGCCAATTCGGAGAAGTGAGTTCTCAGGGATTTTAGAGGAACCAACAGCAGGGATTCATGCTATTCAGGGTCAAGACTTCACTACATGTGTTTGTAGATGTGGATGCGGCAGGGTACTTGGATGACAGGTGGTACACCACAGGTTGTGTGGTGGGTTATCTTCAGGATTGATCTTGAAGAGGGATACAAGCCAGAAAATAGATTAGATGAAGTACAGGTATAGGTACAGTGCAGCTATTTATCTCTAAGTGGGAGATTGTTAGGTTGTGGAGCTAAAAGCTTCACTGATGCAAACAGAGGAGGAGGTTTCAGGAAGGTTGTTGAGTGTGTCAGGCATCAGCGTCGGTCAAGCCAACCGACGTCGACAGGTAGGAGACAGGAAGGCAACCAATGTCGGTCAGTAGTCAGTCGGCGTCGGCGAACCCAAGGCAGACAGGGACCGACATCGGTCACCTGTGGTTTGAGCTGTGAGTATACTACGGGTAGTTGGTTGATGAACCAAGTGTTTGCATGTCAAGAGCTAATTTTAGACTGAGAGCTGCGGATCTAATTATTGTAATTGGATGTCTAATTATTGTTTGGATGAGATCTATATAATAGACTCATGGATTGCATTGTAAATTAGTGCTAGAGAGTAAGAGAGCAATATTATAAGCTCCTTCTGTGTGTGAGGTGAGTAATGGTGTGTTCCTCCTAGTGCCACAGTACCAAGTGTGGGTGCTGGATTGGAGAATCAGCAGGGTTCTTCATGTATGTATGATCTTGGTCATCAGGTGAGCATGGCTTCTATAGGAGATCTACATGGTAAGTAAGAACATTGATATGTAGATGTATGTGTGTGCAAGGTCAAGGTTCACAGGTGTGCAGAACCAGGTTGATTTG
Organism: Torreya grandis; assembly: GCA_037957365.1. Classification (NCBI taxonomy): domain Eukaryota; kingdom Viridiplantae; phylum Streptophyta; class Pinopsida; order Cupressales; family Taxaceae; genus Torreya; species Torreya grandis. The sequence goes on along the minus strand of JARHVA010000073.1, from coordinate 2,578,304 downwards.
CAAGTGTGCAAGATCAGATAGGACAGCAACACAACAGGGAGCAGAATCAGGCAAGATCTACTTGGAGTATAGTGTGTACTCAGATAGAGCAAGAGAGGAAGGCAAGGAAGATCCTTCCATAAGTAAGGTCTATTGAGGTGCAGGTTGTTGCAGGTTCAGAGGAGATCTACTTGGAGTACGTTGAGTACTTGTGGAGTGCATGGAGCACTTGTGGAGTGCGTGGAGCACAGGTATAAGGTGAACACCAACTCAGTGTTTGAGTTGGGTGTTGGGACCTAAGAGAGAGAGCTTTGAGGAGAGAATTACTGTTCACTTGAGGTGTGGGAAGCCTCTGAAGAGGTGGTGGAGAAGAAGTGGCATCTTCTTTATTGTACTCTTTTCTGTATGAGTATTAATACAAGTTGTGTATTGTCTCTCATATCTTGTGTTATTTCTGGATTCTAGTTACTTGTTGATTCTAGTTATTTCCGCATATTAAGTTGCTTGTATTTGGTAATCAATTGTGTGCTTCCGGTATTCATATCCCAACACGTTGGGTTTCAAGTGTGCTATAATTATAAATTTACATTCTTTCCATTTAAAGAACTTTGCTTTACTAAATGCAAAATTTACTTCATTCCTTCTAGTATAACTTGCACCTTTGCACCAATTGAAAGTTTTAATACATGTTGATTTAAATATAATATTGTATATTGTATATATAATTATCACAATATACTATAATAATATAGTTTACACCAATAAATACTAATGTGTTCTATAATAATATTAATATAACGTTTAAATTTTTAATTATTCAATACTAAATTATTTAATATTATATTATTGTTATGTGAATGACATATATTATAATTATAGTGAAATATAATGGTATTATAATATTATTTTAATAATCTATTAATATAATATAATATAATATATAGTTCATATTTATTTGACAAACAGTGTCATGCTAAAATCAAGGTCAATCAATCAATAAAAGACATTTGTGTTTTCATTTTTTTGAGATAAGGATTAGTTTCCACACTGTTGGCTAGAAGCGGACATGTACCATGTCATGGGAACTCCTTGCATGCGCTCAAAGTGCCAAGTTCACCAAATATTATGTTATAGAAAAATAAATAACAAGATTTATGTTTCTTGCAATGGTAAGATCTTGTGGGCATTGGAAAGTCATCATTATAAGCTTACGATTTCTTTTTTATTTGTTTTTTAGTTTAGGGTTAGAAAATAATAGGAGGGGATTTTACACTTTATTCCTAGAGAAGGGTTGCAGTGGCTGAAGGCATTCAATATTTTCAAAGGGATTTTATAGGCATTATTGTGCAAAACTCTTTCAAGGGTCTCTAACTTAAAAAAAGGTGAATGATATTATCACAAAGGTTTTTCAGGGCTTTGATGTACTTAGTGGCATATTTGGTTATTGTAACCCTAATTTTGATCTGTGGATATTGGGTTGTTCTATTTAGAACCAGTAAACTAGGGAGGTAATATTTTGAAACCCCAATTAAGGATAAGAATAGTTATAATAAGTATAATATTGCAACGGTGACTACCTCAGATGATCTCGGTAGTATTCCTACAATGTTTTTTAGGGTCTCATGAAATTGGTGGCATCGAACAAGAAGAGTTATGTGAAAACACATGGGTATGATTTATTGATGTAAGGGACATTGTTGACATTAAAAACCCCATAGTTGGAGTAAGATATTGGCGGTTAGGAATAATTTACCCAATTATGACAGGGCCTTTTAAAATGATGTCATTTACTTTTTGGCTCTTTGCCTTGGTCTAAAATATTATATTTTGGGTTGATTAATTGATAATTTGGTAGCTTTGTGGGATTTTTCCTAATTGATGTTCTTGCATTTTTTATTTTTAAGGGAGAAAATGTTTTCATTAGTTTGTTTTGAGATTGTGCTGGCAAGACTCAGGGTTTAAATGTTTCATCACCCTAATTTAATATACCCTTCACTTCGAGATCCCCCTAAGAATGTCTTCCATGAGGACACTGATATTCTGCCCACTGATGCCCCAAGGCTGAACGGCATCTGTGTCCATTCCACTCCCTCGATTCCTCAATGGATGATGGAGCACGTGAAGGTGAATTATCAGATGGTGTCTCATAAGGATGATCCATCTACAAATTTTGTTGATATGATCTGTGCATCATCTATTGGTTCATCAAGGAAGAGTTGAGGCTGAATGTTACGGTTTCTACGCCAATTTCTGGCCCTGAACACTTCCTTCACCTGCCACATTAGTTTTCAGAACCACTTTTTATTTCTTTTGCATTGGCATTCCTGTCATATATATATAAAAGGTAATCTTCTAGTTTCCAAAGTAGAGATCTTGCAGAGTTGCAGCTGAGGCTTATGAATGGAGATTCAAGCATTCTACTGGGGCAAGATTTTTTTTTTTAATCTTCTAATTTATCAATGACGGAACACTTAGGTAGAATTTGACGAAAATTTGAACTCTGTTAATGATAATTACAAGGCGGCGTGACTTAATGCTTAAAATGTTAGAGATTCTTCTATACCTACTGAGATTCTGATGTGTGGCAGCCTGGCCTTTTTCAACTTTTTGTAGGATCCCAACTTTTTATATTTTGGAATGTGTAAGTCATTTTAGATGGGATTATTATTACTAATGTTAACCAATGTGATTTAGGGGCGTAGTAATCATTGTTTTGGTACGTGTAATTATCAAATGTTGGTCATTATATCTCTACGAATTGAAATGATTGATTAGCCGAGTTTATTAAGTGGATTATAGAACTTTACTTTTATCAAAGTGATTGACAAATAGTAATTAAATTTCAATAATAATGTATTTATGATTAAAATATGGTATTAATGAATGGATGGTACATGATATTAATGATATGTTCTCTTGTTTGATGAGTTGATCGAAAAAAATTGTTCAATTTTTTAATTTATGAATTATCAAAGTAGTAATGTCCTCTTCAAAATTAGGCATAGGCATGTATATAAGGAAATAGGGATTATAAAGTTATTTATTGTGTTTATATTTTATCATTATAATTTAGATATGGAAATGTGCATTTAAAATTGTCACATATAGCGTACTAAAATCTAAAACTGAGGAGACCTTTTTATTACGACTGTACAAACACTCTTGGATAGCAGTTTGTCATTTGTAAATCGATTGCCAAACTTGTTCGCCTACTTCTCCTCTTCCACCTCTTGCCCTAATTTCATATATTTTAACTTGTGTCTTTTTGTAATAAGTCAAATCTACAAATATAGTGTGTTGGAAAAATCCAATAATTTATCAAACCACCCAAACAAGAATAAAGATGTCAATAAACTTAAATTATATAAAAAAAATTATTCAAACAAAAGATTTCAGCAAATGCTCCAAGAGTGCTTAGAATAGAATGCTAGCTTAGAAATGAGAAGTGCTTAATGATTGTGTTGATGATCAAACGAACCCAATCACTAGTCTATTTATATGTGACTTAAATTCAAACTTTGGTGAGATTCATGCACATGTCAACTTCTAACAATTATTAAATGAGAAAGGCAAAAAAGTGCAGATGGGCCCTATTATAGCTCAAAAATTCACCCTATGAGAGGATGATTCAGTCCCTCTCAACTTGATCTATGCAATGGGATTGAGTCTAGGTTGTGGGTGACCTCTAAGTGAGTCAAACCTCTAGAGTTAAGGGCTAGTTCCCTTGCTTTCTCTATTGAATCTCATCACCTAAACTACTTGCTCATTTGGATGAAAAGGGAGAGAGAGAACATAAAGTAAATCTATCATAATAAGGTGATACACCAATTGTAACCTGACCACTACCAACCAATTTCAATGATAGTTCAAGCAAAAGCCTAACTTGCACATGACACTACTACAAAACTACCCTTGCATCAATATTTTTCAAGGAGGTTTGTGAAGCTAACTTAAGCTAGGAGGACTAAACTCAAGGTCATGACTTGACACTTGTGGAAAGACAACTCACTAAAAATCATGAAACACTTCATTATAACACTTCAAGAGACCTGCAACAAACTTTCAATGCTGAGTATGAATTCAAACAAGGAAAACATGCTAAGGAAGAGAATCTATCAGTTAGTAAGATCAACTAGTTAGCAAACACATTGAAATAACTCATGGAGAAGGTAAACAAGATCATTTTTTATTGCTTAGAGGCTGCAAATGATCAATGATTTGCCATACTCAGGTGGAGAATACAAACTTAGCCAAAAGTACCTCAATATATAGAGAATTTGAGAGAGTAGAAGAAAAGTGTAGGAGGGAGAGAATAGACAAGTGTCATGTGACTTACAACAAGAAGGGGAGTTATGGAACCACCTCAATAGTTCCTAGAATTCATGTGTAACTCCTCTAATGATGCTCTGATCCTCCATATGGCATGGGAGTTAAAGTTTTTTCTTGACACCTTGACTAACTTCTTGAAACTTCTCTTCTTCTTGACATGTTGAAGGAAAAGTGGCCTTCTTGGTGGTCAAATCAGTTTCATCTACCTCTTTGCTCTATTTTTGACACCTCTCAACTGACCCCAACAGGTTCTCCTTGACACATCACCTCTTTCTCAAGCAAGGTGTTTAGACGGCTCTTCATTTCCTTGGGCCTATTTTACAAACAAGTGTCAAAACTTAGATTCATTTATTTTAGATTATATAAACTTTATGGATGGCCTATTGGATAGATATTGGACATGAAATGATCCATTTTGAGGTCTCAAACTAGCCCCAATAAGTTGTTCTCTACCAAAAGCCTCAAATATGTCTCATTTCTTGTAGCCATAAAATATCACAAACCTCCTTGTGTAGAGAAACCTATAGAGGATATTAATAATATGAGGGCATATTCAAGTACCTAGTATGAATTTACAGCTCTAGGTTCAATTTTATGCTCTGAGAATGAGTGGAGATATCAAATTCTACGCTTTCTCCCTCCTGTCTAGGCCTCAATCAGGCCTCCTTGCCAAGCGAGTGGAAAAAAATTATAAATCCTCCCCACATGTTCCAAACCAAAAATAAGCATGTGATTTAGTTATAAAACATCGCCCTTGATCTTCATGACAAATTTGAAGTTATAACTCATTATACATCCCTGTAAAATAGAAAAAATAGTATTTTTAGCCCTAATCTATACATTTATGTACAGTACTGTAACAACCAATGGAATGGGAGGATGATCATGACATTATTAAACTTTTTCTAGGTACTTTTAAATTTTTTTGATCCATCTGGAGTCATAGAATTGCATTTATCTCTCACCTAATTTTTATAGCCCTCCTAGGTACCCTGAAAGTGGTTTAAACTCTTAATGATAGTTCATAAACCACAGGGCATGAAACCACAAATAAATTACACAAATTATAATTTCACTAATTTATTTAACATCCCCAATAATCTCAAGGTCCTATGCAACAATTTTGTTTCATACCAAGCAAAACAAACTAGCCTCTCAGGCTAGCACTAGCCATTCTGAGAGGTTTGGGAATAATTTGGGGTCTATAGTTACTTGTCTAGGCTTGATTTGATCTCAAATGACCTAAATGGGGTATGTAGCATTCCTCATAAATTTTTCCAATGGTTATCTAGTCACAATCCCTCACCAAACTTATGCTACATGTCAATGTCCAGGCTTAGGGTTCTTGAAGTAAAACACTTACCATACTCTAACTACATGTATTGTCACATTTCCTCTCACTATCAGATGTCTATGACTTCATGGAATGTTTTTTCATACTCTTTAAATATCTTCTCAAGTCTGAAAGTTTCTCAAACCACCTCAACTAATCTTCATCTCTCCAATTGACTGTCCAATAAGACTGTGAATGCCATTTAGGACTATGAAGTGTTATCATGACTGTATTTCTCTTACTGTCTCCATTATCAGGGTTATGATTTTAAAATTAAAAAATTTAATAGGTATTTAAACATCTTCTCAGAGCCTCTATTGTCTTTAAATCACTTTACCAATCCATTTCCTCAACTTGTTGCATGTATAGGCAACTAGGTCTATGTAGGGTTAAACAAGGTTTGCCAATACTTCCATTTTTGTTGATTGTGTCTAAAACTATGATGACACAATAATAATCACCATAAAATCATCTCAACTTCTTGACTCTCTTTATATCTCTTCATGTAAATACAAACTTTATTTCATTATGTAGACAGACTTATTAAGGACTATGTTGTAGGTAACTGTCCTATTACCCTTGTTTGGTCACCTTTTCCTATGTTCCCCTCTTGGCTTAGAATCTAAGTGGATTCAATATTCTAATCTCCTTGATTTCCAAATCATCCATAAAAACCTATATTTTTAGGTTTAGGGATAGTCCTTAATTCCTTTCATAGACCTTAGAGATGACTGTTTATGTGCAACATGACTGTGTGCCCCTTTATTTAGTCTTCTTCTTTGCTCCCCTATTTAGGCTCACTTGAGAACACTAATCTTTCTTTTATATTTTTGAATACTTACAGAAAACATTTTCCCAAATTTTTAAAATCTTGGTCATCCACACAAACCTACAGATGGTCAGTGGTTTGTAGCTGTGTTCCTTATAGATGAACTGCCAACATGGCTTAGAAACTCAGTGAACCACATTATCATTCATGAAGCATTTCCATGTTTTGTGTTATCTTCTTGGAAGCTTTGAAACCTCATTAAAACTCTCTAACCATATCACTACATTCCAAATGTTTACTATTCAAAACAAACCTTTTAGTGGATGCCTGTAGGTAGCAGTTTGAATAGTTGACTATGTATGGAAGGATTTATAGGCCTCAACCCAATCTTCAATAATTTACAATGGATATATATCATGTTTTTAGTGATTTGAGGTCCTTTTACTATTTTGAAGACTCCAAACTTCCATTATTAGTACTATCTAAGGCCCATTTTTGACTAGTAGGTGGTTGTTAGGAAATTTGAGTATGTGATATGGAGTTTGGCCTTTTCAAATTCATCATGACACTTATCATATTTTTAATTCCTCATTGGGGAACCTTTTTCACTGAATCCAAGTTCAAATAACACTTCTAAAATAACTCACATCCTTTGTTCTTCCTATCAACATACAAAGTCCTATAGGTGGTGTTTATGGCAGTTTGACTATGTTTTTGGTCTTGGAGATTTTTTCAAACCATATCATGACACTATAGTGCCCAACCTTCATCAAGATTTTCCTTCTCATTTTTCATTACAAACTCAATTATCATGTTCAAACCCTATGAATTCATTGTTTATAGTCACAACCCTGTAGATGAATGTCACTAAGTCTCTCTTAGGCTTGTTACTTGTCATTTGAGTCTTCAACCTTCAATGACTCTGGTTGTTTGGAAAGTATTCATTGGTTCACTGACTCCTTACTTGAACTAATACAATGTTTCATGATTTTTATAACCTTCATGAGATGTGGACACCATGAACCTCCATTGAAGTTGCCAACCTATAGGTGGTAGGTGATGAAGACTGCAAAACTATTTTTGAATCCTTGAAAAGTATGATCATGACTGTCATGACTCAAATAAAATTACCTCCATTTCATCAACATCATATATTAGGAAAAACAACTCTTAATATCCTTGAAGAACACATTCCAAATCATTCAAAGCACCCTTGACCCTTTCTTTTATCAAGGCAATATTCAATGTTTGACCAAAAGAAATATCTAATGGGTTTTGAACCCTTGACCCTCTCCTTTATCAAGCGACTAAAAAAACTTCATTATCCAACCCTCCTTCAAATAATTTGAAAATGCAAAGGCAAAATACTCTATTTATCTTTGGTTTTTCTGATTTGAAACACACACATACACATGCAAGTGAGTGTTTTTTACTCAGCTTGACCTAGCAAATAAAAAATGCACCTTTCTTCCCACAAGAAAAAAATAATAGAAAATGAAAGCAATATTAAACTTTATAATGTAACATTTTGCACCATACTTTCTTGGAATTCCATCTCATAAAGCTTTTGCATCAAACTGTGCCAAAGTGGAAGAGAATTTGCCCAAGCCCATACAAGAAGCCATACAGGGATTTTGCTAAATATTTTAAACACCTAAAAATAACAAACAGAATGCAAAGGACGCTATGGATGCACATATCTATTTTTTTTTTATTCTCAGACCATATAGAGGATGTGTCATACTAGTGTAGATTAGGATCTTCTATACCTTATAAAGGCATATTGAAATAATGTTGAATCATACAACTAGTTATATAGGGGTCTCAGGGGATGTAATCAACAAAAGAGAGATGAAAAATACCATACAACTCAGAAATATGTGTTTTAACAGGTTTTAAAAATGAATTTAAGACATAAATATGCTGAGAAGCATCGTAAAAATGCTTGAAAAACTGATTTTAAACTATTTCCAATGAATTAAAGTCCATAAAAATCAATATTCTATGAATTAAGATGCCATATAGGGTTGTTGGAAGTCGTACAAATATATTTAAAGGCAAAAAAAAATTGGAGATAAAAAAAAACTTCATACTTTAATGGATTTTCTCTCCTTTACAGTTTCAACCATCAAGCTTGTAATTTCAATCCTCCATAGATGAATGAACCAAGATTTGGTACCAATGTTAATAGAGGAATATAAAAAAAATTATTCAATATAAACATTGATATTTACAAGGTATGTTAATCTTTTATAGCTTAAGAAAGTGGTTGTGAAAACCACCAATAACAAGTTTAACTAACCCGAACAAACTAATAACTTAATACATAAATAAAATGATAGTTTATGATTACAAAATTACTTCAAAAAAATATAACAAGGGTGTCTCCTTTTGAGATGCATGCCCTAAATTATTTAAAAAATAAACAAACAAAATAGATACAACCTTGAATCATAAATGACCCAACAAAAACTATTATTATAAATTTAATAAAATATTCTTCATACTTACTATTTGATATACGAAAATATACTTTTTAATATAACTGTGTGAATATTTTTGGAGACTTTGATAATATTTGTGAATATTCTAAATTATCATATGGTCTCTCATAAGGATGATCCATCCATAAATTTTTTTGATACAAGCCGGTTCATCAAAGAAGAGCTGAGGCTGACACCATGGTCGTCAAGATGGACATTGAAGGCATGGAATGGACCATTCTCAAAGAGTGGTTGAAGGACCCTGAAATGCCCCTCATTATAGATGAATTGTTTGTAGAAGTGCATTATGCAAGCCCCATTATGTGTGTTTTTGGATGGGATAACTTCGCTCCCATAGCAGGGACGACGCTTGTAGGCTCATGGCTGATCTCAGGTGTTATGGCTTCTACGCCCATTTCTGGCCCTGAACACTTCCTTCACCCGCCACATTAGTTTTCAGAACCAATTTTTATTTCTTTTGCCTTGGCATTCCTATCACATATATATATACAAAAGATAATCTTCTAGTTTCCAAAGCAGATATCTTGCAGCTGAGGCTTATGAATGGAGATTCAAGCATTCTACTGGGGCAGGGTTTTTTTCATTTTTGCTAAATTATCAATGATGAAACCCTTAGGTGGAATTTGATGAAAATTTGAAGTCCATTAATGATAATTACAAGGTGACGTGACTTGATACTTAAAATGTAGATTCTTCTATCCCTACTGAGATTCTGACGCATGGCAGCCCGACCTTAATCAATTTCTTAACTTATCAATTATCAAAGTAGTAATGTCCACTTCAAAATTAGGCATAGACACATATATAAGGAAATAGGGATTATAAATCTATTTATCTTGTTTATATATTATTATTAAATTTATTATTACAATTTAGATATGGAAATTTAAAATTGTCACATATAGCCTACTAAAATTTAAAATTGAGGAAAGTTTTTTATTATGGTCGTACAAACACTCTTGGATAGCGGGTTTGTCATTTTTAAATTGATTGCCAGACTTGTTTGCCTACTTCTCCTCTTTCACCTCTTGCCCTAATTTCATACATTTTAACTTGTATCTTTATGTAATAAGTCAAATCTACAAATATAGTGTGTTATAAAAATCCAATAATTTATCATACCACTCAAACAAGAACAAAGATGTCGATAAAATTAAATTGTATAACAAACAATGTTCAAAGAAAAGATTTCAGCAAATGCTACAAGATTGCTTAGAATAGAATGTTAGCTCAGAAATGAGAAGTGCTTAATGATTGTGATAATGATCAAATAAACCCAATCACTAGTCTATTTATATGTAACTTAAATTCAAACTTTGGTGAGATTCATGCACATGTCAACTTCCAATAATTATAAATGAGAAAGGCGAAAAAGAGTGGATGGGTCCTGTTATAGCTTAAAATTTCACTCTATGAGAGGGTGATTCAAGCCCTGTCAACTTGAGTTATGCAATGGGATTGAGTCTAAGTTTTGGGTGACCTCTAAGTGAGTTAAACCTCTAGATTTAAGGGTTAATTCCTTTGGTTTGTCTATTGAAGTTCATCACCAAAATTGCTTGCTCATTTGGATGAAAAGGGGGAGAGAGAACATAAAGTAAATATATCATAACAAGGTGATGCACCAAATATAACTAACCACTACCAACCAATTTCAATGAAACTTCAAGCAAAAGCCTAACCTACACATGACACTACTCCAAAACTGCCCTTGCATTAGTATTTCTCATGGAGGTTTGTGAAGCTAACTTAAACTAGGAGGACCAAACTCAAGGCCATGACTTGAAACTTGTAGAAATAAAACTCACTATAAATCATGAAACACTTCATTATAACACTTCAAGAGACCTGAAACAGACTTTCAAAGCTGAGTATGAATGCAAACAATGACAACATGCTAAGGAAGAGAATCTATCACTTAGCAAGATCAACTAGTTAACAAACACATTGAAACAACTCATAGAAAAGGTAAACCAAATCATTATTTATTGATCAGAGGCTACAAATGATTAGGCCTTAACCATACTTAGGTGGAGGATACAAACCTATCCAAAAGTGGCTCAATATATAGATAATGTGAGAGAGAGGAGAAGAAGAGTGTAGGAGAGAGAGAGAGAGAGAGAGAGAGTAGACAAGTGTCATGTGGATTACAACAAGAAGGAGAGTTATGGAACTACCTAAATAGGTCTTATAATTCATGTGTAGCTCCTCTAAAGATGCTCTGACCCTCTATGTGGCATGGGATTTGAAGTGCTTGCTTGACACCTTGACTAGCTTCTTGAAACTTCTCTTCTTCTTGACATGTTGAAGGACAAGTGGCCTTCATGGTGGTCAAATTATTTTTTTATACCTATTTTCTCTACTTTTGACACCTCTCAACTGACCCCAATAGGTTCTTCTTGACACATCACTTCTTTCTCATGTGAGGTGTGTAGAGGGCTCTTCATCTCCTTAGGCCTATTTTGCACACAAGTGTCAAAACTTAGTTTCAATTACATTAGCTCATCCAAACTTTATGGATGGCCTATTGGACTCATATTAGACATGAAACAATCCATTTTGAGGTCTCAAACTATCCCAATAATTCATTCTCTACCAAGAGCCTCAAATACGCCTCATTCCTTGTAGCCATAAAATAGTACAAACCTCCTTGTGTATAAAAATGTATAGATGATCTTAATAATATAAATGCATATTCAAGTACCTAGTATGGAGTTACAGCTCTAGGTTCAATTTCATGCTCTGAGAGTGAGTGGAGATTCCCATTCTACCCTTTCTCCTAACTAGGCCTCAATTAGGCATCCCTACCAAGCGAGTGAGAAATAATTCTACAAGCTCCTCACACATGAAAAACCAAAAGCAAGCTTGTGATTCAATTAGAAAACATCATCCCTGATCTCCATGTCAAATTTGATGTTTTAATTCATTATATGGACCTACAAGATAAAAAATAGTCTTTTTACATATAGTAATGTACCAACCAATGGCATGGAAAGATGATCACGGGAGTATAGAACATGTTCTGGGTGGTTTGGAAGTTTTTATTATCCATCTGGAGGCATAGAATTATATTTCTCTCTCACTTGGTTTTTATACCTCCTAGATAGCCTGAAAGTGGTGTGAACTCTTAACAATAGTTCATAAAATTAAGTGCATGAAACCACCAACAAATTCCACAATTTAAAATTTCACTAATGTAGTTAACATCCCCAATAATCTTAGGGTCCCATTCAACATGTTTGTTCCATACCAAGTAAAACAAACTAGCCTCTCGGGTTGGCACTAGGCATTCTGAGAGGTTTGGGAATAATTTGGGGTATGTAGGTGCTTGTCTGAGCTTGACTTGATCTCAAATGACCTAAATGGGGTATATGTAATTCCCACTGACATGTTTCAATGGTTTAATAATCATGATCCCTCACCAAACTTATGTTACATGTCAATGTCCAGGCTTAGGATTCTTGAAGCAAAACACTTGCCATACCTTAACTACATGTATTATCACATTTCCTCTCACTATTAGATGTTTTTGACTTCATGGAATGTTTTTTCATACTATTTAAATATATTCTCAAGTCTCCAATTTTCTCAACCCACCTTAACTGATCTTTATCTCTCCAATTGATTGTCCAATAGGACTGTGAATGCCATTTAGGACTGTAGACGGTTATCATGACTATATTTCTATTATTGTCTCTATTATTAGGGTTCTAAGTTCACCATGAAAAAATTTCATAGGTATTTAAACATATTATTATAGCCTCTATGGTATTGAACTCACTTTACCAAGCCATTTCCTTGACCTATTGCATATATAGGCTTGTGTAGGCACCTAGGTCTGTGCAGGGTTAAAGGTCTGTGAATACTTCCATTTTTGGTGATTGTGTCTGAAACTATGATGACACAATCTTAATCATCATACAATCATCTCAACTACTTTACTCTCTTCATATCTCTTCATGCAAACACAAATTTAATTTGATTAGGTAGATAGACTTATTGAGGATTGTGTTGTAGGTAACTATCCTATTACCCCTATTTGGTCACCTTTTCCTCTATTCCCCTCTTGGATTAGAACCTAAGTGACTTCAATATTATAAGATCCTTTATTTCCAAATCATCCATACAAACCTCTGTTCTTAGGTTTAGGGATAGCCCTTAGTTCCTTCCATAGACCTTAGAGATGAATGTGTATGTGCAACATGACTGTGTGTCCCTTTATTTAGTCTTCTTCTTTGCTCCCCTGCTTAGGCTCACTTGAGAACCCTAAGCTCTCTTATATCTTTTCAAACACTTATAAAAACAAATGTCCCTAGTTTTTAAAATCTTTTTCATCCACGCAAACCTATATGTGGTCAATGGCTTGTAGGTGTGTTCCTTATAGATGGTTTACCAACATGGCTTAGAAACTCAGTGAACCACATTGACATTCATGAAACATTTACATGGTTTTTGCTATGTTCTTGGAATCCTAAAAACCTCATTCAAACTCTCTAACCATATCACTACATTCCAAATCTTTACTATTCAAAACAAACCTTTTAGTGGATGGTTGTAGGTAGCAATTTGAATAGTTGTCTGTGTATGGAAGGATTTCTAGGCCTCAAACCAATATTCAAAATTTTTTAATGGATCTATATCATGTTTTTAGTACTTTGAGGTTATTTTACTATTATGAAGACTCCAAACATCCATTAGCATTAATGTCTAAGTCCCATTCTTGATTGGCTATAGGTGGTTGTTAGGAAATCTGAGTATGTGATTTGGAGTTAGGCCTTTTCAAATTCATCATGGCACTTATCATAGTGGTTAGTCTTCATTGGGGGTCCTTTTTCCCTAACTCCAAGTTCAAAAATCAGTTCTAAAATAACTCACATCCTCTGTTCTTACTGTCAACATATAGAGTCTTGTAGGTGGTGTTATTGGCAATTTGACTATTTTTTTGGTCTTGGAGATATTTCAAACTATATCATGACACTATAGTGCCCAACCTTCATCAAGATTTTCCTTCTAATCTCTCATTACAAACTCATTTATCTTATTCAAATCATGTTTAAACCTTGTGCATTCATTGTTCATAATCACATCCCTATAGGTGATTGTCACTAGGTCTCTCTTAGGATATTTACTTGTCATCTCAGTCTTCAACCTTCAATGACTCTAGGTGTTTGGAACTTATTCATTGGTCCACTGAATCCTTGCTTGAACTAATACAATGTTTCTTGATTATGAGAACCTTTATGAGATATGGACACCATGAACCTCCATTGAAGTTGTAGACCTACAAGTGGTAGGTAATGAAGACTGCAACACTATTTTTGAAGCCTTGAAAAGTATGATCATGACTGTCATGACTCAAAGACCATTACCTCCATTACATCAACATGATATATCAAGAAAAAAACTCTCAATCTCCTTGAAGAACACATTCTAAATCACTCAAATCACCATTGACCTTCTCTTTTATCAAAGCAATATTCAATGTTTGACCAAAAGATATATCTAAAGGGTTTTGAATCTTTGACCCTCTCTTTTATCAATTGAATAACAAAATTTCATTATCCAACTCTCCTTCAACTAATTTGAAAATACAAAGGCAAAATACTCTATTTATCCTTGGTTTTTCTGATTTAAAATAGACACACACACACACACATGCAAGTGGATTTTTTTTTACTCAACTTTATCTATCAAATAAAAAATTCACCTTTCTTCCCATATGAAAAATATATATATAAAAATCAAAGCAATATTCAACTTTATATTGTAATGTTTTGCTCCATACTTTCTTGGAAGGCCATCTCTTAGAGCTTTTGCATTAAATTGTTGCAAAATGGAAGAAAATTTGCCAAAGTTTGTACAAGAATCCATATAGGGATTTTGTTAAATATTGTAAACACCTAAAAATAATAAATAGAATACAAAGGACGCTATGGATGCACATATCTATTTTTTATTTATTCTCATACTGTACAGAGGACATGTCATACTAGTGTAGATTGGGATCTTCTATACCTTAAAAAGGCATATTGAAATAATGTTGAACCATACAACAAGTTGTATAGGGGTCTCAGGGGATGTAATCAACAAAAGAGAGATGCAAAATACCATATAAATCACAAATATGTTTTTTTATAGGTTGTACAAATGAATTTAAGACATAAAGATGCTGAGTAACATCATAAAAATGCTTGTGCAAATGATTTTAAACTATTTCCAATGAATTAAAGTCCATAAAAATCAAGATTGTATGAATTAAGATGCCATACAAGGTTGTTGGAAGTCATACAAATGGATTTACAGGCAAAAAAAATTGGAGATAAAAAAAAAAATCATACCTTCATGGCTTCTCTCTCCTTTACAGTTTCAACCATCAAGCTTGTAATTTCAATCCTCTATACATGGATGAAACAATCTTTGGTACCAATGTTAATGGTGGAATATAGTAAAATTTATTCAATATAAACATTGATCTTTATAAGGTATGTAAACCTTTTACAACTTAAGAAAGTGGTTGTGAAAACCAACCAACAACAAGTTTAACTAACCTGAATAAAATAATAACTTAATACATAAATAAAATGATTGTTTATGATTATCATTTTACCTTAAAAAAATATAACAGGTGTGTCTCCTTTTTAGATGCATGCCCAAAATTATTTAATAAACAAACAAACAAAATAAATATAACTTGGATCATAAATTACCCAACAAAAACTATTATTATAAAGGAAAATTGTGAGAAGTTATTAAGATAATTAAGCACTCTCATAATTTGAATAGAGATGAAAGATTACAAATAGATCATGAGTGGGTCATGGGTGGAATCCCATTATTAATAAATTAAAAGGACCATATTTCAAAAACTAAAAGGACCATCTTTGTAATAAATTTGAAGACAATTGTATTAAGGGTGAGCTCTCATTAATTAAAAAATAAGTAACTACAATATTTAATAAAATATTCTAAATACTTAATATTTGATAGATGAAAATATATTTTTTGATATAACCGTGTGAAAAATTTTGGAGACTTTTGGATTCAATAATATTCGCTTATTTGACATGGATAGTGAAAATACTCTTGCTCTTACATACCATTTGGTTACAATAATTGTAAAGGACTTTGATCCATTATATTCCTATTCTATTTTTTATAAATACATTTTTATCTTACTTGATAATTGGATCATGGATTGTGTTATGAGATGTGAGGTTCTAGTGGATGGTTGGAAACCTTAGTTACAAGCAAAATGAGAAGATGCAATAGTGGATGCAATATTTCCTTATTTTGTCACTCTCCTCTTATGTGGCACTAAATCATTCTATTTACTATAGAACACATTGGAATTGGATGAGTGAATTGAAATGGGGGAAAAAGGGTGGCATCTCTTAGAGAAGATTTGGGCACTGCTCAAATCAAGCAGAAGAGGCAAACGCATGGTAGTAAATGAAGTGGATAGGGAAGGTGACATCATATGAGGTGAAGGGACATTTGGTCAAGAAGTTAGATCCAATCAAGGATTTCAAGAGGGGCTACACATTTAAATTCACTGATGATGTAGAGGACAAAAATAATTTGTTTTCATGGCTATTGGCATCTAGAACAAGGGAGCTAGCACCAAGGAGGTATGCTTATACCTTGACTTGGAAGTCAACAACTTCAACTCCAACATTAACTAGTTCATGTGAATGTACACCGGTAAATTCATTGACTCCCTCCATTCCTCAATGGATGGAGGAGTGCATAAAGGTGCATGATTAGATGGTGTATGAGAAGAATGATCCATCCATAAATTCAATTAATATAAGTGAGTTCATCACAGAAGATCTAATGTTGATGCATGCTGAAATCATGGTCATCAAGATGAATAAGTGATCGATTGCATGGTCCTTAGAAATATATTGGATATTGGTGTTATTGGTAGCCATTTTGTTGCATAAGAGGTGGTGGGTATAGGCATATGGACATTCAGTTTCGCAATTGCTATAGTATATTGGCTTAAACTATTTTATCAAGGGATTATAATTTGTACATACAGGTTTGGGCTGGAATATGATTTTGCGATTGTTAAAATTCCATCTCTCTCTTTTTAAAAAATAAAGTGAAATATTATTTATTTTATTCGACTAAAAAAATTTATAAATTAACATTTGGTATTTAGCTCAATAATTGTATCTAATATTATTTTTAAGCATTGAAAGGCTCTTTTTGCATGTAAAGAGGTGATGAATGTTGATTGAGCATTCTAACAGGTTGTCCCTTACTTTGGCTCATTTGGTTAGGTTTTCTAAAATTGAAAATTGTAGGTTTCATTTTCCATATTTTGGTTTCAATTTCATTGTACTCAACTGCTAGTGTGAGGAAAAGATAAACCTATAGTTTGTAAAGAGGGGGAAAACTATTTTTTTTTAAACAATATGTAAAAAAAAATTAAAAAAAAAATTATAAAGCTTTTAAATTTTTTTCGAAAAAAATTAGAATCAAAATATAGGTAATTGAACTCACTTTGGCTCTATCGGTTGGCAAGTTTCCTTTTGTTATTTTCATAATAGACTAGTTACCAATTTTGCTGCAGATGTACAAATTGTTGCTACAATGTCAGTTATGTAGTGTTATGTGGTGTTGAAAAGTTGTTGAATTGTTGAATTTAGAATGAACATATGCTTTCAACAAATTGGATCTATATTTTAAGTCTATTGTAGTAGTTTCATTTACTATTAATATAAAATCACAGTCACCATGGTCATGGTTAATTTTAGGAGTAAAAAAAAAAATCGTAACACATATTTCTCTATGTGGTAGGATGTTGTCTTCATATAGTTTGATTAGTGGATCTATTATGTTTAATAATATTGTTATTTATGATCTAACCTTTGTTAAATAATCTCAGAAGAGTTCTCTTGCTCTTTCTTTGTCAAGTATTATTTTTTATGTAATAAGGATATCTCCTTTAAAGACTTCTCTACACTTGTAGTTGTTGATATTGACAATTATTACATGCATGTCGCTTGATTTTTTTGTTCTATAATTTATTTTGTAACTAACTTTACTTCATAAAAAATATAAAAATGTAAAATAAATATGAATTTTTAAATGCATGTCTATTTTATTTCATATTTGGATATCTTATTTGAGTATTTCGTCCCTTGGCTGTTGAAATGATTTGTAAAAAAAAAAATTAACGATAAATTTATGTTTTTTCCACTATTTTTCTATGTTCCAATGGACGAAATGCACATAATTGAAATATATGACAACATTGGTATTCTAAATAAAATTATTACATATCTTTTAACTTTTTATTTCAATTCAATTTTTCTTTTTCTTTTTTTGGCATTTTATATTTATCGTATTTGTCTATTTATAATTTATTTTATAAAGTATTTTCGTAAAAAAAAATTTAAAAAAGAAGAAAGGAAAACCAAATTGCATTGTGGTCAGTGTAGTATGCATGAAAGAGATTGAAATGTATATATTTTTTGTCAATATTTGTCTAAAAGTGACATATCATGGTGTTTGCATTTGATGTTGGCATAGTTCCAGGACAAAAAATAAATTGTGATTTTGCATACATTGGTGTAGATGTTCTTGTGAAGTTTTGAAGTGCATCATATCAATATTAAAGTCACCAAATAAAACAATCTTCATAATAGACTTTAGAGTTGAAATGTCTTTTTCTATAAAAGTCAATAGATGTACAAGATGAGCCTTTGTTATTAAATAAATATTTGATATGTGTATGCATATATTTGAATGCAATATGTCAATTGTGATTATTTGCATATTTTTTTATACTAAATATTCCAATGCTTTCTTTGATTTTTTTTGGTAGCATGTCATGATACTGTGAATACTGATTGAAAGAAAATAATAGAATTTGTCTATGAGTTTTGTTTTATTTGGTATTTTGTTTATTTCAATTTTTTGTAAACATAAAACTGTGCCTCCATGAGTTGATAATCATATACTATAATTTCTATGTACAATTGTAAACTAATTATCTTCAATGAACATATAATGAAATAGTTACACATTTTTTAATTGAGGTCATATAAAAATTTCCATTGTTTACATTGTTGGAGTCTTTGCATTTCACTTTGTACTTCATAAGATACTATGTAGTTTTTTTGTTCAATTTATTTACAATGTATAATGATTTTATAGTTTTGACTCGAGATAGGGCAATGTAAACATAACCATGATAATTCACTTGATGAAGTCTAAAAGATAAAGCATCCATTGTTCTATGAATTATTATTGCATGTGTTATTTGCATAAGGAATTATTCTCACATAATTATTTTTTTGTTTATATATATATATATATATATATATATATTCTTGTTATTTGATTATGATCTTTGTTTATGTCTTCAATATAAAAACATTTCATTTTTTGTCATTGAAATTTGTCAATGTTTATATCATATAAATGTATCCACACAATGTGATTAATTTCATTTGTGTAATATTTGAAAATGCCATTTGCACCATTGGCTAAACCATCAGGTATATTATAATTTCTACCAATCAATTCTACTAGAATATGTTTCTTAATAGTCATTTTTTTTGTAATATTGTTTTTTAACTATATATGTAATCGTTGTCAATTTCATTGTTATGGTTATGGGTTATTGGATTTATCGAGTACGTCTCTCTTTGTAATATAGTAAGCATTTCTCCATTATGAAGTTAGACATCTTTATTTCAATTAAACAAATATGGAAATGTTGGATCGTGTGGAGAAGATTTATGGTATATAAACATATAATAATCCTTAGAACATTCACAAGTTAACATAATATTGCAAGTGCATAAACTTTGATGATAAATTCTTAAAATAAAACAACTTTATAAATTGTAACATAATTTTTATGAGCACCCTGTTTATTTTGTTTTAAGTTTTTTAGTATTACTCTTAAAACTAAGAGTTTAGGCCTCTGCCATATTGTTATTATGGATCTCCTAAATAAAATTTGTAGCCCAAAAATAGGTATCAAGTAGGTTGCTAATAGTATTAGTCATTTTTAAAATAAAAAATAAGTCTTATTTAAAATTAAGAAAGGACTCAGTTGTCATGGGTTTCAAGTGTGTTATAACTAAGAATTTACATTATTTCTATTTATATAACTCAGCTTTACTAAATACAAAATTTATGTCATTCCTTCTAACATAACTTACACCTTTAGACCAATTGCTAGTTGTAATATATATATATATATATATATATATATATATATATATATATATATATATATATATATATATAAAATAAAATAAAATATAGTTTACATCAATATATACTAATATGTTATATAATAATATTAATATAACATTATATAATTTTAATAGTTCAATAAGGTAAATTATATAATAATATATTATTATTATGTGAATGACACACTATAATTATAGTAAAGTATAATGGTATTATAATATTATAGTAACAAATTATTAATATAATATATAGTTCTAATGTGTTAGACAGATAGTTTCATGTTAATCAAGGTATATCAATCAATAAAAGACATTTGTTTTTTGATTTTTTTGAGATAAGGATTAGTTGCCATACTGCTGGCTAGAAATGGACATGTACCATGTCCTAGGAGCTCCTTGCATGTGCTCAAAGTGCCAAGTTAACCAAATATTATGTTATAGAAAAATAAATAACAAGATTTATGTTTCTTGCAACAGTAGGATCTTGTGGGCATTATAAATTCATAATTATAATCTTTCAATTTCTTTTTTTATTTTATTTTTAGTTTAAGGTTAGAAAAAAATGGGAGGGGCTTCTGGGCTTTGTCCCTAGAGAAGGGCTGCAGTGGCTAAAGGCATTGGATATTTTTAGAGGGATTTTATAGGCAATATTGTGCAAAACTCTTTCAAGGGGTCTCTAACTTTAAAAAATGTGGTGGATATTATCACATAGGTTTTTTAGGCCTTTGATGTACTTAGTGGCTTCTTTGGTTATTGTAACCCTAATTTTGATCCATGGCTCTAGGTTTGTTCTAATTAGATCTAATAAACTAGGGAGGTAGTGTTTTGAAACCCCAATTAAGGATAGGAATAGGTTTAATAAATATAAGATTACAACAGTGACTACCTTGGATGATTTTGGTAGTATTCTAACAATGAGTTTCAGGGTCTCATGAAATTTATGGCATTAAACAATAAGAATTATGTGCAAACACATGGGTGTGATTTATTGATACAAGTGACGTTATTGACAAGAAAAACCCCATATTTGGATTAAGATCTTGGCGGTTAGGAATAATTTGCCTAATTATAACTAGATCTTCTAGAATGATGTCGCTAACTTTTTCGCTCTTTACCCTGGTCTAAACTATTTTATTTTGAGTTGATTTATGATAAATTGGTAGCTTTGGGGGTATTTTTCCTAATTGATGTTCTTTCATTTTTTATTTTTAAGGAATAAAACCTTATTCATTAGTTTGTTTTGATATTGTGTTGGGGAGACTCGAGGTTTAAATGTTTTCTCACCCTAATTTAATATACAAAATGTCAAAGTTTTTTAAATTTTATTTTCAATTAGAGTGAGGTTGTAATGCTATTTAATAGTAACAAGGGAAATTAAAATTAGTGGTGTATAAAATAAAAAGGAGTATTTGTTAAGAAAAATATGTTTTGGAAGGATTATTAAAGTGAACATAGACCAACACTAATGTGTCAAAGAGAACTTGGAAACATATGAGTAGTTAAATTGAATTGAATGTTTTTAATAAAGTTTTACATCAAAAACATTGGATATTCTAGTATCTTTATTATAGCATGTGGAATAAAATCACACCTTACTATAATGACACTTAAAAGACACTTTAAACTATTTATTATGTTATAAATTTTGTCGCTAACGATCACTCAATTAAAAATTCAATAATTTCATGGACACAAGTAATAGATGTGGTGAAAATAACAGGGGAGTGGCCTTTAAAGTTTTAGCATGGTTACACTTTTAGTGGGATCATTAGGATCGTCATGCTCAAGATCACCCCCATCCTACATTATTTATCCTCTCCCCATTTCTTTTAAAATGAAGGTTTCTCATTCATCTATTTAAAGAATAGATTCTTGTATCTTAACAATGTAAGAAATGGAAATATGTAGAAGAAAAATGGGTGCATCAAAATGGTTGAGGAAGAGTTGATTACAACTTTTGAACATAATGAAATTGAAAAAGAAAATATTATTTTGAGAAACTAATGCATTGATCTTAGGGGTGATGGGAAAAATATTTTTGAACCTAGATAACATTTTCTTGAAGATAAAGGGACATGTGGATACCTGCACCGGTATAAGAGGTTTATTTAGCATATTTTTTACAGCAGAAGAGAACATAGCATAGTTAAGGTGTTTAAATAAAGGCCTTAGTTTTTAGTGTCTAAAGGCTATTCATGATACTCTAGAACCCTAATTTCAATTTCTTACAATAAGATCCAAAGATAGTGTTGGTTTGAGTAAAGACTATTCAACCTTCCTACATACTTATGGTGAAGACTAGTCTTTCAAAGATTGGAGATTCCTTCAAGGAGATGATGTGCATTTATTATAAAATTCATAGTAAAAAATATATTAATTATACCAAAATTTATGCTGAAATGAACATGAGTAAACCTTTTTCAAAATAAATATAATTGAAATCTCACAAAAAATAATATGTTTGAGCAGTCCCTAAATGACAAGAACATCCCTTTGTTTTTCCACAACCATAATCATTTAACCCCTAATATCTTTGGATCCAATAACTAAAAAGGATATTAAAAAAATTAAAATTCCAAGTAATAGTTAGAAAAAAGGAAGGAAACCTCCAACTTAAATCCAAATGATAGGAAAAACATGCTTGGAAGACAAGGAGACCTAATGTAGATGTGTTTCAAGACATGTTTCTGCAAGCAGTGTTTATCACCGACTACAAAACATAAAATAAAATAAAAAGTATTGAACTACTTTAAACCCTAATATTTAAGTGATTTCTCACTCTTTTAAACAAACTAACTATCAAGAAATTTAAAAAGAATATAAAACATAGACAACTTTTAGGAAAATAATAGAAAAATATTAAAATATTATAGGTTTAGGCCACGTAGATTTTAAGGAATATTATCTCACTTTAAAGGATAGTTTATAAGAACAAATTCGCTTTCCTTTATGATTTAAAATTATGGTATTTTCTTGCTTAAACAACTCTAAATTGTATATATTCATTTAATGTTGTTTAACAATGCAACTAAGGAAAATCATCCATGGCACATTTTTTGTTAGACATATTTAAAGTGTTATAGAGTGATGCATACCCCACCCTTTCAGTACACATTGAATTTTGTATTTGTATTTCACTATTCCATTCAATTATTGAGTTTAATTTTCAATGGTCAATATTAAATATTTATTGTTTGATAGTTAATATTATAAATATAACTTTATTAAATAATATTATTAAAATATTTAATGGTTTTAACATTTTAATTATATAATTGAAAAGTTATATATTTTATAATTGTCATATATATATATATATATATATATATATATATATATATATATATGTATATATATGTATACATATTGTTGACCATTTTTTGTCCAACATGCCAAAAATCGGTCCCCTTCTTCCCCTGCTATTCTAGGCTAATTCATTTTTTATTTTGCATGAATCTGGTGATTTTTACGGACTCTGCAGAGCTTGGTTTTCTATGGACTTTGCAGGTTTTCTTTCGACAGTTGAAGAAACAGGCGAAAAGGGCAAGTTTTTACAAAGCTCCTTCAGAGTTTTGTCTGAAGAAATTCACAAGGAAGTTCGACATCTTCAAACCATTGAACCATCACTTCATTTCAAGATTTAGTTCAATCGTCAGTTCTTTGGCTTTGGTTCAATCAGCTAAGTTCAGCACTTAGTTCATCGAAAAAGTTCAAAGCAAATGGTTCAATCGGCTCGACGCGCAGTCTTAAACCATTGAACCAATTTTTGGTTTAATGGGTTAGTTCAATGGCTTGGTTCAAGGGTGTGCCCTACAACCGGAGGGCTGCAATGGGTCCAGAAGCCCTTGCAGAGGGCAGAAAGAGTTTCAAAGAGCCTGAGTGAAAGGAAAAGTCAAAGTGGCCAATTCTTGCAGACTTTTTGTCCACGAGAAAAGGGCCCGAAGCAGAAAGGCTGAAGGAGAGTCCAAGGACAACAGGTGCGCAAACGTCAAATTTAAGCCAGTAAAAAAGTTGTTGGTTTTTAAATGCCTGAGTGCCAACCATGGAATGAGCCCAAAGTATGTAGCGACCCGCCAGAAGATCTCCCCTGAGGGCTGAAGGATCAAAAAAAGAGAAAGAGCCTAGAGAACAAAGAGCAGGCGGATGGTGAGGCTCATAAATTCAATCTTGACAGTAGAATGGCCATGATGCAAGAGGTGTCAATTCAAGAAGTTATTTCAGTGGTTGATACAGTGCATACCATGCGATCATCAAAGAGGCACAAACAGTGGTTTACGCGACTGGTTTCCTTCAAAATGCATTGGAGAGAAGTCAAACGGTGCAACTCATAAATTTAAATCCTAATAGCATAATGGCCATGATGCAGAAGCAGATGAAGCGATCCAAGTGATGTAGGAAGGTGTTGATTCAAGAAGTTATTTCAGTGGTTGACGCAGTGCCTACCATGTGGTCATCAAAGAGGCACAAACAGTGGTCGACACGACTGGTTTTCTTCAAAATGCATTGGAGAGTAGTCAAACGGTGCAGTTCATGAGTTAAAACCCTGACAGGAGCCAGCACAGTGTTAGATTCAGATGGTTTCCTCATCCCAATGCTTGAAAGGTGCATGGGTCACTTGTAAAAAGGGTGCCAAAAGGCCCCTTTTCTTCCTCTATATATTGGAGACTTGTCTTTGGAAAAATCATCTTCCACATTTGTAAGGCATAGCCCTGGCAAAATTTCACCTGAATCAATAAATGCATTTTTTACCTCTATCTTGGTTAGATATCTCTGTGTATGTCTTGAGTGTTAGTTTGTGTTTAGTCATTGTTTCTTGATGCTTTCATAGGTTCAACACCAACATATCTCATGTCTATAAGGTGCCATTTCTGCAGCTGACAAGGAGAGCTGTATTTGGAAGTGCAGAAATAGAAGAAATTAATATACAGTGTGCATTTCACAGCACCTTTGGTGAATCTTTATTTTTTGTATTTTCCATTAAAGCCTCCTTGCCAAGTTTCTTGCAGCTTGGTCCTTCTACCAAGTCTGAAGTGTATGTATGTGTTTGTCTGATTTTAAGTGTGAGTGTGAGAAGGTTGATTTATTTTGGTGCATCACCTCCTTAGAGTAGTTTGTTTTCCTTCAATCTTTATCCCTTTTCATCCCCCCCGCATTATATATATATATATATATATATATATATATATATATATATATATATATTATAACTTACTAGAACAAATCAGATGCATCAAAGGGAGCTAGCCCTTACCTAGAGACTCTCCCCTCCTGCTTCACTGGTCCCACAGGTGAGAGGGGAGTTTCCATTGTTTCGTGTGGAAGGCAGGAGCTCAACCTCCTTACCCCACGTGCAATCCACTGTGTCAACAATTTTTGGCACGCCCGATGGGACCAACTAGGACAAGTTGTGTCCACAGAGTTGAAGAACTTTTGGTGTGTTCTTCGACCAATCAGCCTTTGGAGGCTTTTGAATCAAACACTAATGGAAAATCTGAGTTAAATCAACTAGTTAAGTAGTTTTGGTACCGTACCATCAAGAAACAATATTCTGGTATGTATACCCCCATCGTTTAGAGCCATGGACCCTGCTTTGCTTGGCCAGCATGGCTATGATCCTTACCAGCCTTATGTTGATCCTTATCAGGTTTAATATGGCCAGTCTCAACCCTGCCATAAGCTATATCAGCCTTATGCCTACTCTTCTCAATATGTCACTTCTCTCACTCAACCCAGTCTCTTTGCCAATCAACCCGTTTCTGCCTTCAAGCAAGCACTGTTGCGATACAAAAAATATGTAATAGATCTTCACACTAGAAGGGGATGTGGCCAAGAAATTCTTGATCATATCATCCATCAAGTGAGGAATGTACTGGATCAGGTTAAGAAGGAATGGGCTCCTATTGAAAGAGCCAATTGGCATAGGCTTACAAATGAGATGTTGGATGTGAGTGGTTTGATTGCATCTTTGGAAGAGAAGCTGAGTATTCATGAGAGGTAGCCTTACCAAGTCTATCAACCTACATACTCACTACCCCAAGTATCATATCAATCATGCACAGCCCCTACTTATAAGCCAAGTTAAGCCTGTCAAAGTCCTTTCCCCAATTATGTTGAGGAGAGTTTCGAAACAGCAAACCTTGTGTTTAAGGCTAATCTTGATAGATAGATCGAATTGGAAAATCTTCAAATGCATCAGTCCATTTTGGCAGTGAGGGAAGTGGAATCTAAATCTTCACTACCCTCTCACATTGTGGCCCCACCACCCCCAAAGGAGATGCCTAGTCTGAATATCTTGAGCTGGAATAAAGTGGTTGAGTCATGGAACGGCAAGGGGGCGAAAGACATTGTCCAAGAGTGTGAGGTAAAAGATGAGGTTAGTCCTTTTCAAGTTCCCCCCACCCTTCCTCAGGAAGCTCCTTGCATTTGATGGCAATCTTCATGCACTCGCCATCTCTATTGTGTTTCCCATGAGCTCCAAGAAGTACAAAATGAGGATGATCTAGCCAAGTGGATTGAGGAATTAGAAAAGAAGATGAGACTACTTGGAGAAAGAGAGATGGAGTTTTCAGACTTTGTAGAGAAGCCGATGCCAAAATACACCCCTTCCACCAGTCTAAAGTGGAGGGATGAAAACCAAGAAATTTTGGCCCAAGGTCTACCCTCTCCTATTCTAGAGAAAACTCCCTCTTGTGTGCCAAATCCTTCTTATCAGATGGCACTTGCTCATTCTGACTCATTTGATGCATCAATCGATCCTACCCTCAATCCCATGTGCCTAGCTTTTCAGCATGCCTCTTTTTAGATAGCTCTTCCTGTGCATGAGTAGACCCTCCCAAATCTTCCCCAACCTCCACAATTCTTTCAACATGATCTCCAAATTCTGAGCTAGAAGAAGGAACATCATGAACCAGCTCAGGACCTTGAAGAGGATAAAGTTACTGCCTATTCACAGGAGCAAGATTCCAATCCCAATATCATGAGTTGAAAGCAAATAGTGGAATCTTGGGGCAGAAAAGAAGAGGAAGATAAAGGTTTTGCTCAAAACCTTGAAGAAGATGGGGCTACTCCTGCTCCCGATGATGATTGTGACTTTCAAGAAAGGCTTTTCCAGAAAGATATGGATAGGCGGATTGCAGAGTTGAAGTCCAGAGCAGGTCTCCTCAATAAACATGTGATGGATGTTTCAGACCAAATAGTAGATTCCATGTCTCAATACACTCCATCCATACACCTCTAAGAAAGTTATCAGGCCTTCCCTGATATAGATTATGCTCAGTTTATGACTGACCAGGGAGACTTCATGAGTACGGATGAGGAGGAGATCACCTTAGGTGACATGGAAGAGCATGGACAATCTCTTGTTCATGTTTTGAACGACTCATTTGAATTCATTGAGGTAGGCTACACTATTCTTCAAGGAGGCTATGAGCTGGATAAGAGCGGAGAAGGCAGCATTGGGGTTCAAACAAGCATGCAAAGAGGCTAAAATTTTTTAGATTTACCCCTTCAGGAGGTTAGTGAATCTAAAGATATCTTCTTTGAAATCATCAAGGAAGATGGTCATACCATGGAACCCAAGCATGAGGCAGAAGAGAACAAGCCAGTCAATGATGCATATCAAGGGGCTTATGGTGATGAACCGGCAACAATTGATTTCTTGATGAGATACACCAGCCTAAAGAACCAATAGGAGGAAAGCTTCCAAGAACAAATAGAGTACGTATACATTGGAATCATGTTTGAATCTCCACTCGGATATCAACCAACTCAGGTAGCAGGCAGGAGGAGCAGGCCACCAACTCTCCTTTTTATCCAGCCATTTCACTGGCACCATAAGTCTTCTTGCCAGGAAGGAGAAGTTAGAATCTTTCCCTTTGATCCAGGAGGGAATCAAAAAATACCTGGTTAACTGTATATAATAGGTTGCTTTCAATTTTCTTTCCCTGTTTTCCCTAAGTGCTTTCTACACACATTAGTAGTTTTCTTAGCTTTGTGTGTGTTTTTTCTTTTTCCTTTGAGGTGAATCTGCGTGATTGGTTCTAGATTTATCAGAGCTATTGCTGATTTTTAAGTTACAATCTGAGCTCATGCCCAATGTATTTTTAAGGCAACTGGCTTCTAAGCTTAGCAGGCATGCTTCCCCTGGGAGTCGCCAATTTGTTGACCTTTTTTGCCTAACAGGCCAAAAATCAGTGTTCTTCTTCCCCTGCTATTCTAGGCCAATTTATTTTTTATTTTGCATGAATTTGGTGATTTCTACGGACTCTACAGAGCTTGGTTTTCTATGGACTCTACAGGTTTTCTTTCGGCAGTTGAAAAAATAGGCAAAAAGAGCAAGTTTTTACAAAGCTCCTTCAGATTTTTGTCTGAATAAATTCACAAGGAAGGTCAACATCTTCGAACCATTGAACCATCGCTTCATTTCAAGCTTTGGTTCAATCAGCAATTCTTCAGCTTTGGTTCAATCAGTTAAGTTCAATGCTTAGTTCATCAAAAAATTTAAAAGCAAACGATTCAATCAGCTCGGCGCGCAGTCTTAAACCATTGAATCGTTGAACCAATTTTTGGTTCAATGGCTTGGTTCAAGGGTGTGCCCTACATCCAGAGGGAAGTGATGGGTCCATAAGCCCTTGCAGAGGGCAAAAAGAGTTTCAAAGAGCATGAGGGAAAGGAAAAGTCAAAGCGGCCAATTCTCATGGACTTTTTGTCTATGGGAAAAGGGCCCAAAGCAGAAAGGCCAAAGGAGAGTCCAAGGACGACAAGTGCACGAACGTCAAATTTAAGCCAGTAAAAAAGATGTTGGTTTTTAAATGCCCAAGTGCCAACCATGGATTGAGCCCAAAGTATGCAGCGACCCACCAGAAGATCGCCCCTGAGGGCTGAAGGATCAAAAAAAGACAAAGAGCCCAGAGAACAAAGAGCATGCAGACGGTGTGGCTCATAAATTCAATCTTAATAGCAGAATGGCCATGACGTAGGAAGGTGTTGATTTAATAAGTTATTTCAGTGGTTGACATAGTGCATACCATGTGATCATCAAAGAGGCACAAACAGTGGTTTATGCAACTGGTTTCCTTCAAAATGCATTGGAGAGCAGTCAAATGGTGTAGCTCATAAATTCAAATCCTGATAGTAGAATGGCCATGACGCAAAAGTAGATGAAGTGATCCAAGTGACGCAGGAAGGTGTCGATTCAAGAAGTTATTTTAGTGGTTGACACAGTGCCTACCATGTGGTCATCAAAGAGGCACAAACAGTGGTCAATGCGACTGGTTTTCTTCAAAATGCATTGGAGAGCAGTCAAACGGTGTGGCTCATGAATTCAAATCCTAACAGGAGCCAGCACAGTGTTAGATTCAGATGGTTTCCTCATCCCAATGCTCAAAAGGTGCATGGGTCACTTGTAAAAAGGGTGCCAAAAGGCCCCTTTTCTTCCTCTATATATTGGAGATTTGTCTTTGGAAAAATCATCTTCCACATTTGTAAGGCATAGCCCTGGCAAAATTTCACCTAAATTAATAAATGCATTTTTTACCTCTATCTTGGTTAGATATCTCTGTGTATGTCTTGAGTGTTAGTTTGTGTTTAGTCATTGTTTCTTGATGCTTTCATAGGTTCAACACCAACATATCTCGTGTCTATAAGGTGTCATTTCTGCAGCTGACAAGGAGAGCTATATTTGGAAGTGCAAAAATAGAAGAAATTACTATACAGTGTGCATTTCACAGCACCTCTGGTGAATCTCTATTTTTTGTATTTTCCATTAAAGCCTCCTTGCCAAGTTTCTTGTAGCCTAGTCCTTCTGCCAAGTCTAAAGTGTATGTATGTGTTTGTCTAATTTTAAGTGTGAGTGTGAGAAGGTCAATTTATTTTGGTGCATCACCTCCTTAGAGTAGTTTGTTTTCCTGCAATCTTTCTCCCTTTTCATCCCCCCCATTATATCTGTGTGTGTGTGTGTGTGTGTGTGTGTGTGTGTGTGTGTGTGTGTGTGTTAGCACTTACTGGAACAAATTAGATGCATCAAAGGGAGCTAGCCCTTACCTAGAGACTCTCCCCTCCTACTTCGCTGGTCCCACAGGTGAGAGGGGAGTTTCCATTATTGCGTGTGGAAGGCAGGAGCTCAACCTCCTTGCCCCAGGTGCAATCCACTGCGTCAACACATACATATATACATGCACATCTTTTTATTTTCCTTAAAATTTAATGCTTTATTTTATCAAAACTTGAATAAATACAAATATGTTTTTAAAATAAAAATACATTTGTATATATCTCTCTCTAACTCAATTTTTAAAATTTGAATTGAAGTTAAATATGAAATCATATTTAAATTCTAAAGTGGGATGATAAATAATACAATAGAGAAGCTTAACAATAGTGGAAAGATGTCATGTAAGAGCATCCAAGGTGTATAGTTAATCTTGCATCAAACAAAAATGGCATGTGTATGTTTGTGTACTCTTGTTGGTTTTGTTATTGTTTTGGCATCATGAAGATGATTCAAGGAAAGCACCCACATTCAAATACTTCAATTGAATTATATAAATTATAAAAAGATTGGTTTTAGGATATGACATTGTTCCAAGACAGTTGGTTGAGTTTTTCAACCATTGGTATAATCCTATTAGTTGTTACATGTATTGAAACAAGAATATGGCATGAACTACAGGTTTCCAAGTTGTTTAGATATGGAACACAAAGAACATATAGATGCATGACATTTTATATGGTATCGACACCTAACAGTTCATATTATGAGGCATGAAGTTTGTTCATACATACACATTATCATAATTTACAATGTCAGCACCAATTATGGGGAATTAATCTTGTTCATACACATACACATTATTGAAACTTCTACTTTCCAAGCACATTCCATGGTACCCAACAATGAGCACCCTTGAATCTAAAAATTCATTTTCAATGATTGATACATGTTTAAATGAGTTAATGTGGTTGAGATTAAGTTCCCTCAATGTCCTTGGCATTACTCCAAAAGCCCAATATGTGGCTCCCACCTTACGTATTTGGGTTACAATATTAGTGCAAGATTACTTACATGGTTTAGTTTGGTTGAGGTTAATGTGATGCTCAATGGCCTTGGCACTACTCCATTTATTTTTACAATGATGGTTTGGGAATTTGATTTCTAATCCATGGACTTGTATTAGTTATTAATTATTCAATTCTTCAATAAGAAAGCATCATCTCCATCAAGTTACAAGGTAACATGATTCATCCACATAAAACTATACTCTTTTTTGTTCTTCAATTTCAAGTTTCAATTTATGCATTTTCAAATTTCATTTCATTGACATTGAATGCTAAATTTTCATTCTAGGTTTATTTAGTGTAGGCTATATGTTTGGAGCATATCCCAAAGACAATTTTTTATGTACACACTCAGGTACATGTTTTCATCCTTTTACTCTAGTATTTGTATTACATTTCAATACTGAATTTAAATTGAAAAATTAGTAGACACTAAAGTATGGTAATTGATACTTGGAAATGTTAATTTTGACTTACATTTTCCCTACATTACTTAAGCATGCAAACATGACTCTCATTCACCATTTTCTCACATCCACATGCCTTCTACAAGTCTAACATTTCCAAGTTGTTATCAGTCACCTACAAGGATTCCCATCGCCTATGTCAAAATAGTTATTTATCCTACTCAAACATCTCTAGATCATCATATTAATGTTCTTGTCTCTTATACATTAATGTTAGTCGTATTACATATTTTTGGATGGTACTTCTTGATTTTAATGATTTTATCCTGCACCAATAAATGGTCACATTTAAAATTCAAATCATTCATGCGAGTTCATGTGTAAGTTTCATATGTCTATGGGATGATAAATTACCCAAAGAATTTTGTAGAAATAAAAAATAGGTAGGGACCTATTAATAAGCTTACACATTTGAGAGAACTACCCTTTTCTTTATAATTTACCAATTAGTCACTAGATGAAGGTCTTAGCCAAGTCTAAAGCACTCAAGAGCCAAGCCAAAGTTTTCAATTTCCAAGTATCAAGGGATAGATTACATGTTACATCCATTGAACAAACACTATTGCACACATTCACCAAATAAGAATAACTACATAAAGCTTAACTTCCCTTTTCAGAGTATTTGATATGTAGGCAACACTCAACTATTTAGCTGAGAGTAGTTTGGGTCAATGAAACCCACATTCCTTCCCCTTTTGTAAACATAAGTTTATCATTGAAACTAGACCTCAAGTATCAAGTGATGGAGATAGATTTTTTGGAGGCACGTGCACAGTCAAACCTCAAGTTAACACACAAACTTAAGAGAAGCATTCACATCAGACTATATTAAAATAGAGAGGAAAGAATTACAAAAATTAAAATGTCAAGTTCAGAACACAAACATCAGAGGTAATGACCAAAGGCTAATGTTAATGTCCAAGTGTACGTAGAGATCCAAATCCTGATCTAAGCATCCTATAATTTAGTATTTTTCACTTTCATGCCACCTACATATAGTCTCAATCCTAAACAATACAAGGAACCACTAAGTATTTTGTCCTTTATTTTACTTTTATATTGAGAAAGCTAGAGTGCCATGATCAGTTTCAATCTTTTACATTTACATTTTTAATTTATTTTGTATCTTTCTAGTGTGAATTCATTCACATAGTTCTATCTTGTTAAGGTTTAATAAACCACATTAATCCAAAATAGGTTAAAACAACATGGTATATTAGATAAGGGGTTATTGGAGTCTAACCATATTAGTGGTAGCATTATTGTTGATAATATTAATATTAATAATATTATTAGTAGTTGAATGTAATACTTGAATGTAATATTACCACTCTTCCTCCACCAATGGAAGTAGACATGTCTAGACCACAATCTAAATTTTTTGATGACAATGCATATTGTGACTACCATCGTTATATTGGGCAATCCAAAAATATATGTTTCGAGCTCAAGCACAAAATTCAAGACCTAATTGATGAGAATATTATCGATATTTCCATAACCATTAAAGAAGCTAAGCCACAAGAAAAAGACATTTCAAATCTCAAAATATAAAAAGATCCTTTTTAAAATCACAAAGCAACAAATAAAAAGCATAATCAAGAAGTACATTATGCATATAATTCTCATCCTCCTCCTTCTACATATTAATATCCACTTGATATATCATTGGTATAGATATAAACCAAAATTTTGCATGCCCTATGATCACATTTAATGATAGTGAATTTTTTAATGGTGATTAATATAGACATGCACTCTTGATTTGAGCATATGTTGACAAGAAATCCATACATAGTGTTATTATAGACAATGGATCAATAAAAAATGGGTGCACCATAACACTACTCTACTCTCTTGGTTATATAGAGAAATATTTACATAATTCTTCTACTGTTATCAAAGCATTTGATGGTCATACACATGATAATCTTGAGCATATAGTGTTACCTTTATAAGTTTTACCTCTCATGGTACCCATTCCATTCTTAGTTCTACCAAGCACATGGGGTCTTTGATATGCTATTAGGATGCCCTTGGATACAAAATATTAGAGTGTTGTACCTTCTACAATGCATAAATGTCTCAAATATATTTATGATAATTAAGTGGTCAAATTTATATAAATCTAGTATGAATATCCTTCAAAACTAATGGTATTTACACCTCCTAAAGAATAGTTGGTTGTCACATACATTGAGCATATTATAAAATCCATTTATTTATCTATTTATGACCATGATACATACATGAGCATATTATAGAATCATTTTATACATTTAATTATGAGCATAATACATTTACACATGAGCATAATCAATTAGTTCTAAACAACATGGCACAATATCCTATGCAAAAAGTGGCACGTGAAAGGTGGTCTATGTTAAGCATGGAATATACTAAGAGGGGGGTGAATCAGTATATTATATATCTTATAAAACTTTCCCTTTATAAAATTCCACTTAATCAAACATTCAAGATATGCAATAAAACTCAAACAATAAACATCACACAAGATAGAGAGAGACACTAGATATAATGTGGAAACCCAATGTGGGAAAAACCACGGAGAACAATCTCAAGTATATTCGTGAGAAACAACCCACAAGAGCACCATACCCCTTCGCCGAGTACCAACCTTAGCTACAATTCATGAGCACCAACCCACAGGAGCTTCAAACCCCTTTGCCAAGCACCAACCCAGCTACTATTCATCAACCCCTTTGTGTATACCACACACCTATCTCTCAATGTTGTTATCTCAACAAATGATAGATAAATACAACATCTCTTTCCTCTCTCTCACCTTTGCTCTTCTAAGCTAGATATAACAAATATAAATCATATTCATCTCTCACAATTGCTCTTCTAAGCTAGATATTACAATATCAAATCAACCTCTATCTCTCATATTACAAATGGCTTCTCAAGCCTTTATTTATAGCTTTCCAAATGACCTTTGGCCTTCCCCCTTTGTGACCCTTCAATCCTCATGGAAAATGGCACCAATCTTGGATGACCCTTCATATTCAAGCCTTTGAAAAGTCATGTGGTGACCCTTCATGACCAAAAATGCCCTTCCCACTTTTGTCCTTATCTTTGGTGACTCTTCGTATTCCTTAAAGTGTCCCTTCATGAGAAATTACGCCCTTACTCTTTTGTCTTCACTTGGTGACTCTTGGTATTCCCCAAGATGAGTCTTCATGGGAAAATGCATCCCATCCTTCTTTTCTCTTTACCCCGTGTTCTTCGACTTCTCCATGGGCCCTTCTTTTGTCTCATATGCAACCAAAAATATATTCATTAATATTAAATTAGCCAAGATAAAAAATATTAAATGCAATGGGGAATTTATCACCAATAATGCTAAACCTTTGACATCAATGACAATATTTCCAACAATCTCCCCCTTTGTCATTGATGGCAACCTCAATCCTGAAACTACCACATCCTGTCACCTGCACATCCTGTCATCTAAAAACATACGGTAACTCCCCCTTACT
Organism: Torreya grandis; assembly: GCA_037957365.1. NCBI lineage: Eukaryota > Viridiplantae > Streptophyta > Pinopsida > Cupressales > Taxaceae > Torreya > Torreya grandis. The sequence continues at coordinate 2,543,149 of JARHVA010000073.1, read as the reverse complement.
GTAGCAACTTGTACCTATTCCTTGCACCTATTTTTTGCACCTGTACCTGTACCTATTATTCTCCCCCTTTGACATCAATGGAAAAGGGCCTACCTGGAGCTAACACTTAGCTCCCCCTCACTTGCTGCTAAACATCAATGGTAGGAAGTAATAGAAATTACTCCCAACTCCTCTCGCTGATCTTTGAATGTATCCTTTGATCATGCTTTTGAGAATATATATGACAAAACATATACATTGTTCCTTGTCCTTTCAGCATCTGCAATCAACTCATTTGAATCTTTTCTTCTAATCTCACAACCTTTAGCATGAAACCTTAATGTGTATCCTTGATCACATATTTGACTAACACTTAACAAATTATACTTAAGACCTTTTACATACAAAACATTCTTAGTCTTAGTTCTACCATAATCCAAACTCAAAGTACCTTTTCTTGCTATCTTGGCAGTGGTTTTATCTCTGAATCTCACTGTACCACCATTGATCTTCTTTAGAGTAATGAACTTAATTTTATCCTGTCATATGCCTCAAACATCTGCTATCAATTAACCATGGCTGATCTTTACCTCTCACATGTAGAGCTGTCTACACCATCATAGAATCTTCAGGTTGTTTCTTCTGCCATGAACATGTCTGAACCTTCTTCCTGATGAATGGAGCTTTGACACTCTGATCCTTCTTCTTGGTGAATGGAGCTTTGAAACTCTAATCCTTCTGAACTGACTCAAACACACTTTTGCAATACCGAGCTATGTGTTCCAAATTTGTTGCACTTGTAGCACACTATGGTCTCTTCATCAAAGCTTGATAGAGGAGCAAAAGAGTTGTGGCTTCTACTTGACTCTACTTGACTTTCCTTCTCCTTATTTCTAAAATTGTTAGCTCTTTTTATACATTCTAATTTCTTGTGACCATATCCATTACAATAAAAACAATATCCATAAAAATAAGACCTGTCTATATATCTCTGACCTGATTGCCTTTTGTAGCTTTGTTCCTTCCAGCCTTCTCTGTTTGGAATGTCCTCTGTATTCTTCACTTCTCCCCTTTTTGTTTCCTCTTGTGTAAGAGCTTTAGCATAGCTCTTTTTCTTTTCAAAACCGATCCGTGTCTTATCTAAATATGCTTTTTGACTTTTCAATATCTTATTCAGCATGTTAGTGCTATCTTCAAATTTTGAATCACTAACTACTTTATCACTGACTGCTTTCTTAATATCTTCTTTTAAAGAGGCAATTTCAATAACATACCTTTCACAATCTTTTCTTGTTATTTCCAACTGTGCTGTGAGATCTTCTTCATTCTTCTTGGCTTCTTCAAAGTGTGCTTGTAGATCTTCAATCATTTCCTTTGACTCTTGTTCATTTTTTTCGATTTGGCACTTTAATCTTTGATTCTTCTTCTAAACAGCTTTTAACTCTTCTAGGGCACAATTGAGTTCTCCTTCCATATCTACTTCAGCTTCCTCCTCTTCTTCTTCTTGATTATCATGTATGGTATTGAATAAAATCTCTTCTTCTTCTGAATCGCTAACTCCACTATCTTCAACTGAGCTAGGATCCTTAGAATATAGGCTCTTCTTCTTGAATCCCTTCTTGGATTTGCCTTTGAAATTCTTCTTCTATGTAGGCTTTTCTTCTTCTTCATCATTAACCTTATCTGGGCATCTAGCTAAAAAATGTCCAATCTTTCCACAATTAAAACATTTAAAAAGTAATTTTCCTTGATATTTACCCGTTCCTCTTTTCAACTTGTGAATGAAAAGTGCTCCATTGTCATCTTCATCATCACTAGAACTATCACTTAATTCTTGAATCTTAGCTTTCTCCTTCTTTGATGTCTTGAAATCTGCTTCTCTCTTTGAGGGTTTATCTTGTTTTGTCCACAGCTCATATGCCATGAGAATACCATGAAGCTCATCCATCTTTAGCTGGGCTAAATTCTTCATCTCCTCAATTGCCGAAACCTTTGCATCATATTTCATTGGTAGAGATCTCAAAACCTTTTGCACCACCATTGACTCATCTAATATTTCTCCAAGACCTTGAATCTAATTAATGGCTTGATCAACTTGCAAAAGATAACTTGCTATATCTTCTTCTTCTTCCATCTTCAAACTTTCAAACTGCCTTCTAAAAGTCTGCAACTTAGCTTGTTGAACCTTTCCATCACCTTTGTAAATATTCTCAAGTTTTACCCAAGTTTCATGAGCAAATTTACATTGCATAACTTTAACAAATTTAGATTCACATAAACCACATAAAATAGCATTTAAAGCTTTAGCATTACATTCACTTGCCTTCTTTTCTACTGGAGTAATTGTAGATGTCTGTGGCTCTTCATATTCCTCCACCACTAATTTCCATATCTCGAATCCAAGGGCCATCAAATAAACCTTCATTCTCATGCTCTAAAAGCATAATTCATCCCATCAAAAAAAGGTGCCTTATTTGTAGAAAATCCTTCCTATGACCTAGCCATCGTGCTTTCCCGATCTACCTTCAAGCTGTAAAACTTTTCAAAAGGAACCTGCTCTGATACCAATTATTAAGCACAAAATATAATGAGAGGGGGGGTGAATCAGTATATTATATATCTTATAAAACTTTCCCTTTATCAAATTCCACTTAATCAAACATTCAAGATATGCAATAAAACTCAAACAATAAACATCACACAAGATAGAGAGAGACACCAGATATAACGTGGAAACCCAATGTGGGAAAAACCACAGAGAACAATCTCAAGTATATTCATGAGAAACAACCCACAGGAGCACCATACCCCTTTGATGAGTACCAACCTCAGCTATAATTCATGAGCACCAACCCAACCCCTTTGCCGAGTACCAACCTTAGCTACAATTCGTGAGCACCAACCCACAGGAGCACCAACCCCTTTGTGTATACCACACACCTATCTCTCAATGTTACTATCTCAACAAATGATAGATCAATACAACATCTCTTTCCTCTCTCTCACCTTTGCTCTTCTAAGCTAGATATAACAAATACAAATCATATTCATCTCCCACAATTGCTCTTCTAAGCTAGATATTACAATATCAAATCAACCTCTATCTCTCATATTACAAATGGCTTCTCAAGCCTTTATTTATAGCTTTCCAAATGACCTTTGGCCTTCCCCCTTTGTGACCCTTCAATCCTCATGGAAAATGTCACCAATCTTGGATGACCCTTCATATTCAAGCCTTTGAAAAGTCATGTGGTGACCCTTCATGACCAAAAATGTCCTTCCCACTTTTGTCCTTATCTTTGGTGACTTTTCATATTCCTTAAAGTGTTCCTTCATGAGAAATTGTGCCCTTACTCTTTTGTCTTCACTTGGTGATTCTTGTTATTCCCCAAGATGACTCTTCATGGGAAAATGCATCCCATCCTTCTTTTGTCTTTACCCCATGGCTCTTCGACTTCTCCGTGGGCCCTTCTTTTGTCTCATATGCAACCAAAAATATATTTGTTAATATTAAATTAGCCAAGATAAACAATATGAAATGCAATGGGGCCTTTATCACCAATAATGCTAAACCTTTGACGTCAATGACAATATTTCCAACAGTCTGCATATCTTAAGCCATCACATGTTATTCAACAAGCTTCACCACAATTATAAGTAGTTACATCTTATCCTATTGTACATACAAGTACATGTTCACATGGGTATATGAGCAATGATTCAGATGGTTCTATTATAACATACAATCCCAATTCAAATTTAGAGGAATCTAAAGTTACCACTTCCACTTAATTGGAATTAATTCCTTCATTTTACACCATGGGATATGAATATGTGTTTCCTATTGCATACATAATTAGTTATATACTTTCATTTTCCTTTGTAGATATATTCTTTTATTTTAATTCATTTTTAATTCTTAGATCCCTTCTTTCAAGATTTCTTATAGCCCTTTCATTTATTTTTACTTTGAGCAATTAGCTTCTTCAATTTCCAAACTGATTCAAGCAATCCAAAGCAACTATCTTACATTTATTTTAATGTATATTCTTTATGACAATCCACTTGTTTGCGATTGACAATATATCATGTTATGGATCCATTAAGCACCACTTTCCAATCTTGGATTACTTGTTCTAATCATTTGTTAATTATTTTCCACTCTCTACTATGATGACTCAATCAATAGACATACAAATAGAAGGAATTCAATATAATTATTTAGATCATAAAATGTCTTCATATGGAAAGCAATTGATTGGTTTCAGGAAATCACATATCTTGGCGATTCTCATGTATTTACTATCCATTTTTTGTGCTATGGTGGTTTTAATTACTTCTCTTTTTCTAGAAAATTTTCAATTTAGAATTACATCCTTTCTAATAGGCCCACATTTTATCATAGGTTTTAAACATTTATGTTTCAATTTTGCCTCCACATCATTTTGATCACTATTTCTTATATTTTATGCTAGCACTCAAATCTCCACTTGTAACTTCTAACATTGTTAAACCTCAACAAAATACCACCATCAAGGTATTAAATGGAGTGATTAAGGATGAGTATGGATGAGGAGTAATTGAGTAGAGATGATGAGGGAGTCAATAAGGATGATGAGGGATAGTGAGGGTCAATGAGGGAGTGATTAACAAGAATGATAGAGTGATTAAGGATGACGATGGATGGTGAGGATTAATGAGGAAGTGATTATAGGTGATGAGGGATGAGGAATGAGTGATTAGAGATGATGAGGTATCATGAAGAAGTGATTAGGGATGGTAAGGGTCAATTAAGGAATGATTAAGGATGATGAGGGAATGATTATAAATGATGAATAATGGTGAGGGTCAATAAGGGAGTGATTACAAATGAGGAGGGAGTGATTATGGACGATGAAGTGATGACTAGGGATGGTGAGAGCCAATGAGGGAGTGATTAGGGATGATGAGGGATAGTGAGAGATAATGAGGGAGTGATTAAGGATGATGAGGGAGTGATTAAATATGATGAGTTATGTTGAGGGTCAATGAGGGAGTGATAAGGGATGGTGAAGGACAAGGAGTGAGTGATTAAGGATGATGATGGATAATGAGGGTCAATAAAGGAGTAATCAAGGATGATGAGGTAGTTATTAGATATGATTAGGGATAGTGAGGTTCAATGAGGGAGTGATTAGGGACAATGAATAATGATGAGAGATTGATTAGGGGTGATGAGGCATGAGTAGGAAGTGATCAAGGATGAGGGAGGGACAATAAACAAGTGAAATTAACATGAAGTGGTCATTTGATGTGTGTAGGTTATCAATGTGACCTATGCTACCCTAATCACACCCTTTACATCAATTTCAAAGTGAGTGGTTTATAAAATTAAATTTTGACAACCTAAGACTCCTATAAATGTTAGGAATCAATCTAAAAGGCACAAAAACCTAAAAAATGACTATATGTTTACCAAAACTAGACATCAATTGAAAAAATTGTCTTGAAATATTAGGTTTTACTTAGACCCTGAAAATGCCTAAGTACTAACCTGATTGGATTTTGAAAAATTGTTTTCCACATCATAAGGCATGCAGCTATGAGACCAACTCTATCAAATGTTGAGTGACCCTAATTTCTTATATTTACTAAAATAAATTTAAAGTACAAGTTTACATTTATATTAAAATAAATGTAAAAATATAAATGTAAACTTATACTTAACATTTAGAGTAGTAAATATAAGATTTTGGCCAGAGTTGTCTTCATGTACAACTCCTACGTGATTTTATGTGTAAAATACCAGGAACACGATTGTGTTACTAATAATGCAATCGCATTATATGTTAACCAACATTCACTCCATTTGTTTAAATGTTCAAAATAATAATAACATGATTTCATTTTATTTTACAATAGCGTGATCATATTATCTATTAATACGATCATGTTATGCATTAATGTGATCATGTTATGGCTTGGCAATTATCAAGCCATAATTTAAATAATGCACTCATACTAATTAAATAATGTGATCATATTATTTATTAATGTGATTGCATTATTTATTAATGCAATCATGTTATGTAAAATGTCCACAAAATTTCCCTCCAATTCTATGCAATTACCCTTTTTATCAAAATTAATGGCATTTTTTTCAAGAGAAGGCCAAAAATAACCCATGCATAGGCATTTTTGGGCTATGGCATGGCTACTATAGTGACCACCATAGATGCCCCTATGTGCTTATTCAAGGAGAGTAGTAACTTATTTTGGCATTATACAACATATTAAGGTACCTTATATGTTATGATAATAGAGGGTATTATGCCTAAGTACATATTTATATGCTTGTTTGTGAATTCGAGTCTTTTCATGAGAATATTCTTATGGAGGTTAAGTATCACATCTGAGAATCATAAATTAGGGGTATGCCAATGTTCTCTTCTTAGATAAAATCAAGCTCCTCTACTTCCAAATCAAGGTCATGGCCTACCACAAATATTAGATGAACCTCTCTTTGATGCACCCATTTTTGACCCACCTATCTTTTATCACCATGGCCTACCACCAATGTTTAACGAACCTAGCTTTGACTTTCCACCTATCTTTGATGAGCCCCTGATTAAAAATATTGTATTTGACCAAGATCCCATTTTTTACCAAGAGCTAATTTTTTCCCAAGTGCCCATTTTTGACCAAGGTACCATCTCCAACTAATCCTCCTCTAACCAACACAAGATACCAACCATTATCCAATCACCCAACCTCTTATCACACATTGAATTCCCCATCACCTCAAAACATACATCTCAAGTTACAAGGTACATTAACATAATAAAATCCAAAGTATTTTCTACACAACTAACCTTCCTAATTCTCTTGAAAGCAATGGTAAGACCAATATAAACCAAAAATTTGAAATGCCATCATGTGAGTTTGGTACCACATCACTTATCAAATTTGGGATTTTTATAACTATAAATATAAAAAAATATAATAATCCCTACTTACACAATGATAGCCTATCATCCTACTCCCAAAGTAATAAAGATCTTATAGCTAGAAAAATCATCAAAATCATGAATTACCAAAGGAGATACCTCGACTGCCATGAGAAATAAATCCTAGAACCCATCTATTTCAACATAAAAAATGGATCCTACAACATTGGGTGCAACAGATTTGGAAATCAATGTAAATATGTTAATGATATTTTTATAGTTTTTAAGGAAGCCTTATCCATAATCGAAACATGGTCCATTCATAGTCCCTATGAGAACCATGTTACCACCAATCCTTTCATTGACACCACTAATCCTTCTTCCAATATTGAAATTTAATATCCCTTACCCATCAATTGGGACTAAAAAAATCACAATATCCTTCATTTATCCCATCCAGCAAGTCCATCTCCCACACCCATCAATTGGGATCAACAATCTTAACTATTGTCAAGTTTCTTGCATGGTAATCAAACAATCACCATATTCATGAGTGGCATATAGAAAAAAGAGAATAAATCAACATCAACATATTCTAAGGAAAAACAAGTGTTCCTCAATCAAAATTAACCATACAATCCATAAAATAAAAATCCTAAATTATCGTTCCATAGTGAAAACCTCTTTATGGCATTATCATATAATCAAAATCAAAGTTACAATCTAAAGAATTGAAAAAACATAAAATCACAATCCCATAGTAAAAATCTATTTGAGGTGCTATTGCACAATCCAAATACAAATCACAATCAAAACAATCAAGAAAAGTCCCTTGGTGAAAGCATTTCTAAGGTTCGAACATATGATCAAATTAATCCAACCCTTGCATTAGCATAGTTTTAGGATGAGTCCCTATCACATATTGAAGACACCATTAAAGTAGAATTGAATCCCCAATTCATCCAACCTATGGTTACTCTCAATATTGAAGAACGTAATATTATTGGCCAAAATCACTCTTCACATCAGACACCTAAACTTATCCCCACAATCATTCCATACATCCAAATCCTTCATGAACTCAAGACACATCCTTTTCCAACACACCTTCCACTTCACCCTCTTTAGAAACACCGTCTATTGTAAGGTCTATGATGGTATCCTATCAAATTTGGTAGAATCCAACTTAAAAATCAATAGAGATACCTAAGACATATCTAGAGAACATACCTAAAGTATCAATAGGGATTAGCATCCTGCATCTCAAAAAAATTAATAATTAAGATGCCTAAAAAAGAGAGAAATAAATTCATACATAGGTAAAAACCATTTCTATGGTGCTTTGGATAATTACAATGATGAAAACCAATTTTCATCATGTATAAAATAATCAATTATCTCCAAGAACCTTTCATTTTGGGGCAAACCCATTCCATCTCAACCCTACACATTCTAAATCATCCCTCCATCCTTATCCATATAAAAATTCATCCATCCTTACTATCCCTACCTATCCAAACCCATCCTTACCCATCCTACACCTATCATAAACCATCCTTACTACACTTACCTATCTAAACCCATCCTTATCCATTTAATCTTTATCCATCCAAAACCTATCAAATCCCATCTTTATCAATAAAATCCTTTCTAGCATAGCATTAAACTTATTCCCAATTTTGACCTTCATAAGCAAGTGGAAAAATATTGAAACATGTTATTAGAAACATCTTGGTATATCCTAACAATGGTACTTTGATGACTATACACTTGGATTTTAGGAAGTGTGTTCTTGGTATTTCTCATATTAATTCCTATCCATTCCTTCCATCCAATACCACTCCCTTTTTTGGTGTTGCTAAAATCATTTATGTATGAGACATTCAAGATCGAACACAAAACTTTGTTGAAGCAAGAAATCATAATGAGAATAGAAACTTAAATAGAATGTATTAGTGAAGAAGGTTGTTATAAAAAGCTTAAAAAATTATGTTGGCACACACCAAATCTTAAAGTCTTAACAGGCTCTCTGGCACAACAATATATTGCCTACAAACTAAACAACCTACTGAACTCTACACTAGACAAATTGTTATATTGTAATACTCAACACAATCCACCATGAATGCCTTGAAGGAGAGATCCTTATATAGGTATAGAAGAGGTATTTATCCACATCCATTTAGAAATGATAAAATATCTTAGTTTATAATTTAATAGTAAAGCCATGTGTAACATGCCAAGCCCCACATGTCAACATTGGTTGCCAAATGAATAGTGCAACCATGTTGACTACAAGTAAGAATGTGCATGTGTAACTAATGACCTCATTATTACACCTAAGTAACTTAATTATTCCAAATAATTAATATTAATATATATGTGTATTAAAACCATATAATGGATAAAAAACTAACACCAACATCCCCCCTTAAGCATAGCTTAGATGAGTAGAAGATTTGGGTCCCAACAACAAGGCCTTGTTAGGTACCCAAGTACATTTAAGTCACCTGTATGAACATATATATGTACCCTCAAAATAAGTATCAAAAAAGAGATGTATCCCCTCCATAATTATCATAAATAACCCCCCTAAGTTTTAAATTACAATGCATGCTTGAATACTGCGTGTTGGATTCAATCAAAAATGCATCCACAAGTAATTTGTGTGAACAAGTTTGTTTATACTATGAGGGGAACTAACCTTCTACTAGATGAACCTCACCCAATGGTCTTAAATAATCAAAATTACTATACAAAGGGGTGTTATATGGGGGTTTGTGGGTGGCAGTCCCCAGTAGGGTTAACGGGTAGCACCCCTTTATGGGGTTTGGGGCTAGTGCCCCAATGCACTCCTTGTCGTGGTATAGGGCAGGGTTGAGGGGTAGTGCCCTTGATGCCAAACACAATTTGAAGCTTGTGTGGCCCTTGGAATTAATCAAAATTTTCCAAATTCACCTTTAAAAAACTTCTCAAAATGGATGTCAGTTTCCACCAAAAATGAAACCATTTAGTACAATAAATACCACCACCATTGATTTAATATATATATATATATATATATAATATGAAAAAAATAATGGTGTGAGTGGGAGTTACACCTTTGACCTCCCATCACGCTTTGTTCTTAAAAAATTAGCCCCACCAACTAGTCTATAAGTGCTTCATGTGTTACAACTCACAAATAAATATTAAAAGTGTTCAAAAGTTCAAAGTTGACTTTTTTTAATTTGAAACATGAAGTAGACTTTGGAGGTCATGAGTTATTTGTAAGTCTATGTGAATGGCATGTAAGACATGGGATGCATAGGATGGCTTGACCAATTGGTGGAATGCCAATTTTAAATTTGAGGTCATTTCAATTATTAGGTTAAGTGCCCCACTTAATTGTTTGAAAATATCAGTTTACTAGGCCACAACCTGACTAGGGATGAATCTGTGAGAGGTTATCATTGAGTATAAGGTATTACCCTAAATAGGTAAGATTTGATGTAATATCGAGCATTTACATATAATGCGTGGATGAATTTAGGATGCTCAATGATTTCTAGGCTTAATTATGCATTATTTTCTAGAAATTAGTTTGAAGTCCATTTAGACACAGAATTGACCAAAAAAGAGTGTCTAAATTTTTTCCCTACTTGAGAGGGCATTACAAGACACATGAATAGTAACATCTTCTCAAAGAATGGAAAAGTCATTATGTGGAAAATTTTAATGATAAAATCGTGTGTTAATAATTGTAGGTTACTATGAGCCAACAGGTATAGGATAATGCACCAAAAAGGGGTTGATGAGCCCTGGATGACCCCTCAAGGGAGTGAGTGGAAAAAAGTGTCATCAAATGGGCCCTCAAAAAGAGTAAAGTAACATAGTATATTGGTAAAAAAAGGTCCAAATAATGATTTTTCCCCAACAAGGTGGCCTCAATCATTGGCACAGTGATTGGCCCCAATAAGTTGAATTTGAGTGTGATACAATTGATTTTGCGCTAGTAGGGTAGATTTGATCATTGATCAGTATAAATAATTTACCTCTTTATGTAAAATTGGTAAAGGGAGCTCATGTAAGGAACCCATAACACAGATTAATAATGAGTTGACACAGGGTAATGATATGAATATAGGGTACCTACTAGTACAAAGATGCACATCCTAACTAACAGTGATTAATATTCATTTGTGATTTGGTTATTATGCATTTGGGTTTAGGTATGTCTTCTTTAAATAAGATAAAATATCATCAGTAACATTATTTGATAGATCATTTTGCTTGATTTTTATTGTAGCATGTAACATTATGCATCATAGTTATTGAATAACCATAATAACAATGTATGTCATACGCTTGGAAAAACTTAATTTAAATGCAAATATAATCAACTTAAGAGTAAGATATGATCCCAAGTGAAAACACAATGTGATAAACTAAGTGTAGGAGTGAATACAAATACTCACAACTCAAGTACAAGATATAACAAATTAAGACTTAAGTGTAAACATAATGTAATAAACCTATGACAATTGAGGGGGGGAGGCCCAAGAACATAATCTAAATTCAAAAAGTAAATAACTAAAGCCCAAGTAGGAAGCAAGACTCAAGTGTAAACTAATTGTCCTTAGACACATAACACTCAAAATGAAAAAATATAAATCACCAAACTAAAGGGAAATAAAAATTCAACCTACGAAATAATGAAATAAACAAATTACTCTAAGGCAAAGGCAAAGAAATAAATAGAATATAGAAAAGCAATGAACTAAAACAACTTACTGAGATTGTTCATGCATGTGTAAGAGAATGTTATGCTTGGCAAACGGCTTCCCCTAGGCTATAGGAAACAATGGCATAGGTATGATGGCATGGGAATGGGGAATAGAAGAATAAGGAAGGGATGGCCGAGCTAAGTCTAAATGCCCTAGGAAAATGAATGATGCCTACATAATCCCATGGATACTAGATCCAACATGGACTTCAGGCCAAATGTAGTTCTCCTAGGAAATGGGAAGAAGAGAAAATTGATGACAAATAAAAGATATTGATTATAGAGGAAAATGATAATGGGCTCATAAAATGGTGAGAGCGTGAAAGAAAAGGGGTTGTGCTCAGGATTATGAGAATGTCAGGCATAGGAACTTATGAAATTAGAGAGCATGGCTTAGGCTAAAACCATATTTAAAGGCAAAAGATGAGTGTTCACAAATGAAATAGGTTGGTAATTCATAAGGTTCACTACATCTAAGGCTTATTAAAAAAATGAGCTCATAAAATGGTGAGAGCGTAAGATAATATGACTCATAAAATGGTGAGAGTGTTTTAAAGACAAAATATTGACAAGGATAGTACTAGTCGATCTAATATAAGATGCCCCATGCATCCAAGCATTGCCTACATAGTTTGTGTGAACCTCAGGGTGATGTAGTTCTCCAAAAATAGGGAAAGAACACAATCAAGGAAGGGAACAAGTAAATGGAAATGGTCATGGTTGGACACATGTGTAGGCTTTAGTTATACCTGTTGATTAAGAGATGCCCATCCTAAATAGCATGGATACAATCAAAATGACCTAATGTTTGAGGCTTATTTAGGAATTTTCTGGTATATTTCCATGTTTTTGGGATTTTTCAAAATTTTAGGGTTTTTAGGTATCTCAACATGATGGAGGATTATAAGATACATAATGGGTTAACTTGTAAAATGATGAGAGCATTGGCTTCGGTTACTCATAAAATAATGAGAGTGTGGCTTAGGTTTCTCACAAAATGGCAAGAGCATGGGAATAAGGGTGGCCAAGATGACCTCAAAAAACACTGAGTACTACCTACATATTCCAAATGGAGCTCAATCCACTATAATTCAACCTACAATTAATAATCCAACCAAGTAACAACAAGATTTTTAATAAGCAAATAGCATAAATATAATTATATGATAAGGTATAATGGTATAGAATTTGGAAAAAGTGAAGGAAATAATCTTCAAGCTCATTATCATAATGCTCAAAGAGATGACTACTTCAAAGAATGCATTAGATAGTCCCAAGTCTAAATCATATGTTGAAACTACATCTGGACCCAACCATTGATGTTGTCTAAAGTACCAATGGATCAAAACTAAGGTCAAAAGAGGGACATGAGATTAAACCCTGAGGTAAATAGGAAAGGCAGGTCATGAAAGGCATATGGTATAATATAGCATTGAAGGGATGGTCATTACACAAATTAAATGATCCTTATAAACAATACTACAAGTCACTCAAGTGAAAAACTGCTTGAGATGGATTATGTTCATTGGTTCATCAAGTTCATCTCCTTCTAGCGTAACCAACCTGTATTCCCAAGGACCATAGTTAGTGGTAATGATATAAGTCCTTAACCAGTTAGGATTAAACTTACCCTTTTTATTATATTTGGCATTGGTGTTTGTATGGTTTTCTTTAAGTACAAGATCACTAAGCTCAAATTCTCTATGATTTACATGCCTATTGTATTGACCATGAAATCAATTTTGATATGTTTGAAGGCTATTCAAGTCTACCATTCATTTTTCATTGAGTCATTATCACTCCTGTAAATGAGATACTATATAATCCTCATCATCAAGGATATGCTTCAATAAAATGTATAGAGAAGACAACTGAACCTCGACAGGAATAATGTCCTCAGAACCATAAACTAAGGAATAAGGTGTAGCTCTTATTGGAGTGTGTAACTTGGTTTGGAAAGCCCAAACAGCATGGAAAAGTTTCAAGTGCCAATCATGGCCATCGTCTTTGATGATATTCTTGAGGATCTTGAAAATGGTTTTATATGATGTCTTTGCTTGGTTGTTGCCTTGCAGGAAGTATGGAGTTAAAAAATGTTTGATAATATTATATTTAGCACAAAGGTATTTGAAGTATTTATTCTTGAATGAACTACCATTATCAGATATAATGTTAGAGGGAATACCATAATGACAAATGAGGTGATTGAAAATGAATTTGGATATATATTTTTTAGTCACATAAGTTAGGGGAATGGCTTCCACCCACTTAGTGAAGTACTTTATGGTGGTAAGGATATGTTTATGTCCATCTAAGGAGGTAGGGTTAATACTCCTACGAGGTCAACTCTGTTGAGTTGTGGAGCTAAAAGCTTCAACTCTTTGCAAACAGGTGGAACAGGAAGGTTGCTGAGATCCAGAAGCACCGGCATCAGCAACAAGACCGACGTCGGTCGTGACCAGTGCAGAAGGCCACCGGCAACTGCAGGGAGTCGGTCGACGTCGGCAAAACCAGACTAGCAGGGACCGACATCGATCACCTGTGTGTTCTAGAACTGCTCGTTACACAGATAGTTAGTTAAGTGAATGAAGTGTTTGTATGTAAAGGCCAGTTAGAGTCTTTGGCTGCGAGGATAATTGTCTAAATTAAGAGTCTAAGTTAGTGTTTGAGTTAGGGATCTATTTATAGACCCATTGGCATGTATTGTAATTAAGGCATGAGATAGAAAGGAAGGCAAGTAAGTTGCTTCCATTGTAAGATCATTGAGTTGCAGGTTGTTGCAAGCTCATAGGGGATCTACATGTGAGTATGGTCTATTGAATTGCAGGTTGCAGGTTCATGGGAGATCAACTTGAAGTACTTTTGAGTGCTTGGTGAACTGGCAGGGTTATTACTGACTAGTTGGAGAGGTGAACACCAATTCTGTTTGTGAGTTGGTTGTTGGGACCATTTTTTTTGTGTAGAAGAGTGTTGTGTGAGAAGAATTACTGTACACTTGAGGTGTGGCAAACCTCTGTAAGGTGAAAGAGTGTGGCGGCTCTTTGTTGTATTCTTTTATGTAAAGTTTTAATACAAGATAGTGTATTGTCTCTCATATTCTGTGCTATTGGTGAATTCTAGCTATTTGTGTTTCTGGTTATTTTCGTATTTATAATTGCTTATATTTGGTAATCATACTGTGCTCTTTCTGAGGAGCAAGATCCAACAAGAGGAATCAGAACAGAGGTGTGTTTGTTCTTGGACTTCCCTGACAAGTGGTATCAGAGCTTTTTGGTTGGGATACTAACAGATTGGATTAGATCTGGTTAGTGTGTTTTGATTACAGGTACTCACAGGGTTTCTGTTTGAGTGGGAGTTGAGCAATGACAGAAGACAGTAAGCTACGGATGGAAAAGTTTAATGGCAAGAACTACCAATTGTGGAGGATGCAGATTGAGGATTATCTGTATCAAAAAGATTTGTACTTACCGTTGGGAGGGGTTATTTGCAAACCCTCAGATATGAAAGATGAAGAATGGGAGGTTCTTGATCAGAAGGCTCTGTGATCTATTAGATTGAGTCTTGCATCATCTGTGATTTCTAGCTTATCACAGTGTAAGACAACGGTGGAGTTGATGGAATCTTTGGCAAATTTAAATGAAAAACCCTCCGCTTCTAATAAGGTATTTCTTATGAAGCGTTTATTTAATTTGCAGATGTTGGAAGGTGGATTTGTTCATAGCCATCTTAGTGATTTCCATGGTTTGGTAAACCAGTTAAGTTCAGTCAATATTGTATTTGATGATGAAATTAGAGCTCTCTTAATCTTGTGTTCATTACCTGAAAGTTGGGAAGGTTTGGTAATGGCAGTTTCTAATACTGTGTCTCCTTCAAAATTCTTAAAAGTGGATGATGTTGTGAGTGTGATCTTGAATGAAGAGATACACAGGAATAGCACAAGTGAATCATCAGGAAATGCTTTGAGTGTTGAAGGCAGAGGAAGGCAAAGAGAAAAGATAGAGCATGGGAGATCAAGGTCCAAGACAGGCAGAAGATCCAAGTCCAGGTATGGCAGAATAACCTGCTGGAAGTGTGGAAAGCAAGGGCACTTAAAGAGAGATTGTAGATCGGGTACAGATCAGCATGAAGAACATGAAGAAGAAGAAAATTTTACAGATTACGCTGCACGGGATGCTTTGGTATGTTCTTTGGATAAAGTAGAATCTTGGGTTTTAGATTCTGGTGCCTCTTTTCATGCATCCCCACATAGGGAATTTTTTCATGAGTATGTCCAGGGAGATTTTGGAGAAATTTATGTAGGGGATGGTAAGCCTTGTCAGATTGTTGGCAAAGGGAAAGTGAAGCTGAAACTACAGACAGATAACACATGGGTGTTAAAAGAAGTCATGAATGTCCCAGTTCTGGAGTGGAATTTGATTTTTGTTAGAAGTTTGGGTGATGAGGGTTACACAGTAACTCTCACAACAGACTCTTGGAAGGTTACCAAGGGTACACTTGTTTTAGCTAGAGGTAAGAAAGTAGGTACGCTTTATCTATCTACCTGTACTACTGATTCTCTTTTTGGGTTATCTACTTCAGCTGTAGATTCAGAGATGTGGCTTGATAGGCTTGGTCACATAGACAAGAAGGAGATGCTTGTTCTTGAGTCAAAGGATATGCTTTTGGATTTGGAAGGTATGGATCGTGGTTTCTATATGCAGAAGAAGAAGGTAACGTTTTTTGAGGAATTTGATGTTAGTGACAAGAACAAAAAAGCCTTGGTTTTCAAGGAGAAGATGACGGACAGAGTTCAGCACAAGATGCAGAAGAATGTTGAGCAGAGCAAGGGTGATTTGGACAAGGATTTGATCCAAAAAGAGCTCGCAGGAAAAAGTCAGGTCTCACAAGAAAAACACAGAGACCGACGTCGACAGGAAAACCAGCGTCGACGTCCAGACAGGGATCGACGTCGGCTATGTGCAGACCGACGTCGGTGACTCAGGGCAGATATTGACCGGCGTCTGCCAGGGGAAACCAACGTCGACAAGGTGGCAGTCGCAGGAAACCGACTTCGGTCGTCTGCAGACTGAGATGTGACCGGCATCAGTTACTGAGATGAATTTTGGGTGGACAGCAAGCTGTCATGGAGTCTCAAGCGCCCATATGGAGGATTGAAGGTGTAAGTTCTTAAATTTGTCATTTCCCTTCTTTACACTACTTGTTGCTCACTTATGGCATAGGACCAGGAAGTTGTTCAAGAAGCAGAACAGGTAGATCCAGGAAATAGTGGGAGCTAGGCATGGATGAGGATGTAATTCCTTGGAGGAGAACCAAACAGGGGTTTTGGGTAGAGTGGCCAGCTGGATGTAAGCACTGAGAGACGAATGGATGTTCAGGATAAAGAAGAGCGAAAATGGATACGTGAGATGGAAGATCAGGGTATATGGTCTTGTATTAGCTGCAGGGCAATGGAGGTTTGATCATTATGTTTCTCTTTACCAGGTTGGATAGTATTAGCTACACTATCCTATTTCTGTATGATGTGCTTGTTGCAGGGTTACATATACAGGTATTGTTGAATTAAAGGTAAAGTTAGTTCAGGTGTTTGTCATGGATAATCTGGGAGCAGCAAGATTCTTTGGCATGAGTGTGTTCTAGAGACATGGTAGGTCATATGTTGACTTTGTTTCAAGATGATTGTGTGAAACCGGTTAGCACGCCGATGGTTAGACTGTTCTATGAACAGGTGTCTTGATTCACATAATGAGGTTGAGTGCATGGTATGTACTAAACCTGAGTTTTCCCAAGCAATGGGAGTTGCCACAAGTTAGAGCCAATCCGGGAGAGAACCATTGGAGGACAATTCAGTGGATTCTTATAGGGACTAGCAGCAGGTGCACATGCTATGCAGGTTCAGGTTATTTTTCTACATGGTTTGTAGATGTGGATGTGGCAGGTGATTTGGATGACAGGTTTTACACTACAGGTTTGTGGTGGTTGGTCTTCAAGAGTGGTATTGAGGAGGGATACAAAGCCAAGGGAAGAAACTAGACTAAGTACAGGTACAGGTACAGGTTGCAGTTGTTTATCTCTAAGTGGGAGATTGTTGAGTTGTGGAGCTAAAAGCTTCAACTCTTTGCAAACAGGTGGAACAGGAAAGTTGCTGAGATCCAGGAGCACCAGCGTCAACAGCAGGACCGACGTCGGTCGTGACCAGTGCAGAAGGCCACCGGCGATGGCAGGGAGTCGGCCGACGTCGACAGAACTAGACTAACAAGGACCGACGTCGGTCGCTTGTGTGTTCCAGAACTGCTCGTTACACGGACAGTTAGTTAAGTGAACGAAGTGTTTGCATGTAAAGGCTAGTTAGAGTCTTTGGCTACAAGGATAATTGTCTAAATTAAGAGTCTAAGTTAGTGTTTGAGTTAGGGATCTATTTATAGACCCATTGGCATGTATTGTAATTAAGGCATGAGATAGAAAGGAAGGCAGGTAAGTTGCTTCCATTGTAAGATCATTGAGTTGCAGGTTGTTGCAAGCTCATAGGGGATCTACATGTGAGTATGGTCTGTTGAATTGCAGATTGCAAGTTCATGGGAGATCAACTTGAAGTACTTTTGAGTGCTTGGTGAACTGGCAGGTTATTACTGACTAGTTGGAGAGGTGAACACCAATTCTGTTTGTGAGTTGGTTGTTGGGACCATTTTTTTTGTGTAGGAGAGTGTTGTGTGAGAAGAATTACTGTACACTTGAGGTGTGGCAAACCTCTGTAAGGTGAAAGAGTGTGGCGGCTCTTTGTTGTATTCTTTTATGTAAAGTGTTAATACAAGATAGTGTATTGTCTCTCATATTCTGTGTTATTGGTGAATTCTAGCTATTTGTGTTTCTGGTTATTTCTGTATTTATAATTGCTTATATTTGGTAATCATACTGTGCTCTTTTTGAGGAGCAAGATCCAACAAGAGGAATCAGAATAGAGGTGTGTTTGTTCTTGGACTTCCCTGACAAACTCCCCACATTTAAAATGTCCAAGGCATGGTTAATGGTTTGAGTGTTTGAGTTAGAGCATATATCATATTAACATGCTTTTGACATTGTACACATATTTTAACATATACAACAACATTGGCTTCCATGATTGGCCAATAATGACCAATATATATTAAATTTTTTACAAAGATGGACCCACTATTGTGGACCCTATAAACCCCTTCGTGACCTTCCCTCAATACTAATCCAAATTTTACCAATTTTAAATAGCAGAGTTCCATCAAAGCTTCTATGATAAAGTGTGGGTCCAAGTAATGTATAAAAAGAGGCTTGATGGATGAATAATTTTTTATTTTTATGAGACAGGGTAGGTGGGATGGTTTAGTCATGAAGGTATTTGTATGGTTCATCATACCAAGAAGAATTGGGACCAATAATATCATAAATCATCTCGATGGTTGTAGGTTTGTGGGCTAGTGCTAGGATATTTTCAACAAGAATCTGATAACCTTTGGTCTTGTCTATGATCTTGGTCATAGAGCCAATTTTGTCTAAGGCATTTGTAGTTCTATTGTTGGCTTGAAGTATCTAATCAAACTAAAGATGATCAATTTGTTGTTTGAAGGTGTCCACCGTGGATTTATAAGGCACAAGCTTCTCATCCTTGGTATAAAATTGCTCTATCTTGATTGATGATAAGTCAAGAGTCTTCATGAACCATTAAATGTTAAATATTCCATTGTATTATTAGATGAAGTCTTGTAATGAGTTCTTTATATTCAGCCATGTTATTGGTACAAGGAAAGATGATATGAAAGGACTTGGGAATGACATCCCTTTAAGGTGTGATTAAAAAAACCTACTCCTGATCCATGAGACATGAAGGAACCATAAAAATAAAGTTTTTGTTGTTGTTCTTCAAGAGGTACTTCTGCTACAGTCATAATGGGCTCATCTATAAACCCAAAAGTGAGTGGTTGAGTGTTACAAAAGGAAGCTTCAGCAAACTGGTCTGTGAGTACTCATCCCTTGATGGCCTTTTGATTAACATACCCAATCTTGAATTCACTTAAAATAATGATCCATTTAGTGATGTGGCCTTCTAAATCAATTTTTTATAGTATATACTTGAGTAGATCTACTTTGGCTATGACGATGGTCTTATTTCTAAGCATATAGTGATACAACTTATGGGTTGTGAAGACCATAGCTAAACAATCTTTATCTATTGGTGTATAATTATGTTCATACATGACCAATGTGTGGCTCATGTAGTATACAACATGTTCCTTTCCCTATTCATCATGTTGGGCTAAAAGTGTCCCCAGGGCATTTTCAGTTGCAGATAAATAAGGGATTTTCTGACGTAAGTGGTAATAGAATAGGTGGATTGGCCAAATATTATTTAAAATGTTCAAAGTCTTTTTGGCAATTGGCATTCCATGAAAAGGTGGTGCCCTTCTTTATTAAGTGGGTAAATAGATGGCATTTATCATCCAATTGAAAAATGAAGTGCCTAATGGATTGTATCTTTCCCTATAAATTGTGGGGTTACTTCAAAGTAGACAAAAGTAGCATCTTAATAATGGCCTTAAGCTTCGCTAGTTTGAATTCAATTCCCTTATGAGAGAAAATGAAGCCTCGAAATTTTCCTAAAGTGATGCCAAAGATGTATTTTTTAGGGTTAAGCCTAATTTATACTCATAAAGGCATTCAAATATTATGCATAACACCTTTGGATGTCCTATACTGGTCTTAGATTTTCATAAGATATCATCAACATAATCCTCAAAAATATCATGCATCATGTCATGAAAAATTATAGTCATTATACATTGGTATGTGGCGTTGACATTCTTAAAGCCAAAATGCATTAACTATTAACATAACATTCCCCAAGGAGCGGTGAAAATTGTCTTGTGTTGGTCTTCTGGCATGATCTTGATCTGATTATACACTAAAAAACCATCCATGAGAGAACATCTCATACCCAGCTATAGAGTCCACAACTATGTCAATATTTGTAGAGGAAAGTCATCCTTTGGGTAGGCCTTGTTGATGTCACATTAATTAGTACATAGTCTAATACCCTCTAGCTTCTTACTAACTGGCATGATATTTGATATCCACTTTGAATAGTCTATGAGACAAATGCATCCTGCTTCTAGGATTTTTTCATGTTCTTTCTTGACTAATATGTCAATATGAGGATGCATTTTCCTTAACTTTTGCTTACTTGGCTTGGCATCAGGATGTACTACAAGATGATGTACAACCAAGGAAGGATCCAGACCTGACATATCATAATAAGCCCATGTAAAAATATCATTTAAATCCCTTAGAAGAGAAATGAGAACTTCACATTCCTCCTCAATGAGAGATGTTCCTAATTTTATTTAATTTGGATCGTTCAGTATTCCAATACTGACTTCAGAAGTGTCCTCCACAAGGAGTGGAGAACCATAATCAAGGAGAGTCAGCAAAGAAGTAAAATTATTGGTGATATCATAATATTTTGGTCTGACCAGTTCATGAGGTTCACCCAAATAGTATGAATCAAAATCACCAAACAGTGGCAAAGGCCATGTGACAAATAATTTTAGACATTCTTGGACAATCTTTTCAAAGTCCCATTGCTCTTCTAAACTGATATCTTACCCAAATTTGATTATGGTATTGGTGGTATCCTGAGCTTAATTCAAGGAAGGTTTAACTTCCCCATCTAATGGTGCATGGAACAAGTTTTCACCAAGAGACTAGCCTTTTTATTTACTATGTTCTAAAAGTGCCTCAAAGAGGTTTTCGCCTTGGGAACTCAATGTTTGATTTTGTTTTTGTTTTTGTCTAAGGAAGTTCACCCACTCTTTAAAATAGGCATCAAGATCCAATGTGATATAGAAACCTTGTTTATGATCTTTGAGAGGAATATTGTCTCTTAGTCGCATGAATTCACAAATGGCCTCATAATTTTTGAACTCGTTGAGTGATATTGTAGATTCTTGTTCATCGCAGTCTATGAGTCGAGAATGGTAAATATGAATGACAAGTGTAATAGTACATATGGCATGGGGCTTAAATAGTTTTTTATTTACTAAGTCCTCGTATACACTATAATCAAACTCTATTTTGTTTTTGGCATCATCAACACTATTCATTGGTGTAGGAACACAGATAAGATATGCAGGGTTAGCCTCAGGTGGTTTAAATCCAATACTATAAATTCCTTTGTGTTTGGTCATGGAGATAGGCTCAAGAGTGCCCTATTGATTTGATCCCAGGCCTCTACCTTCATAAGCTTGATTATCTATGATCCAATTAGGGATGGGATACTTTTTTCTTTGGTAAAAATTAACCAAATCATCATTATAAATGCAAGCTTCATCTTCATCAAGTGGGTCTTATTCATAGCTAGTGGTTGGTATGAAAATAATAGGCTCTTGGGAATGAAACTTTCCCTTATGTCACCATTCCATGAAAATGGCCTTGGATTTGGGTCTTCCATAAGATTTAAAGGCTTATGGAAGTTTGGCTATGTGGAATGCACTGTGCATGAGGTATTCACCTAGGCCTTTATCATAAATAGTAAAATTATTGGCTATCATAGGGGGGTTTCTAATGAAGTGGAGGCAAGGCTATTTAGGTCTATATAATTGGACAATGGAAATTAAATAAGTACATCTTTGTCCTTCTTTGTATAAGTTATATGTTGTGTGTGATGTAATTATTGTCTACTATATATTCATTAGATAAGTCATTACCTATAGAAATTAAGGCTATTACCTATTGTTGATTGAAGATCCATTGTATAAATTATTGCATGTTACGTGCATGTTATGGATAAGTTATATGTTGTGTGTGATGCAATTATTTCCTACTAGATATTCATTGGATATCAAGCACTTTTTGTCAGTTGAAAACTTGTTATTGGTTAGACACTTGTTGTAAATGAGGCACTTGTTATTGGCCAAACACTTGTTGCAAATGAGGCACTTGTTGTTGGCTAGGTATTTATTGTTGATGAGGCACTTTTTATTAGATAGGTACTTTTTGTTGATTAGACACAAGATGTTGTTGATTATACAATGTTTGAGGTAGTTGATTTACCACTTTTTATGGTGGCATGTTGATTTGAACCTATTGAGGGGAATGTATGTTACCACCTCTTGTGGTGAGGTATTTGGGAGTGGTTGATTGCTTACTCTTTATTGTACATTTTAGTAATCAAATAGTCATGGAGGAATAGTCACCTATTGTGAGATAGATTTACCTACCCCAAGTTTTTGTGATCCAGTTGATGTACTTGAAGGGGGGATCTATTGGGAATTCTATGGTCGGGTGTTCCTTGGTACATTAGACTTTACTTGGTGTGGATTAGGCAACACCAGTGTGTTATCTGCTACATTTTTAAAAGGGATTACTAAATAATTTGTTTATTTTTATTCATTTAGAGGAACATTGAGCATGTCTGCAAGCAGTGTGGTTTGAAAAAATGGATTTGTATGCACATTGGAAGAACCTACCAAACTAGTTTGTATTGCACTTGATGGAGCCAACTCGATAAGTGGCATGTTCATAATAATCATGGCATTAAATTTTCTTGCTATGTCAAAGTAGGTTTGATAAGCCTATTGTACTTGCATAAATTGGTCAACACTTTGATATTTTCCCTTAAAAAATTTAACAAGTTCCTAGTTAGGCATGGGTGCAGGGGCTTGATTTTGACTAGTAGAGTCATGCTCAAATGTTTGGACAATAGGCGCATGAGTATGTGCCCTAAATAGGCAAGACTGACTTTCCTATGGTAAATCTGATGAGAATTTTACACTTAATTCCATTGCTCTAACAATAATATCATATTTATGTTATAAAAGATGGTGATCAAATAAGTATGGATCGTAACTAGTACTAGATGGGGTGTTCACATAATATGGTTGTTTTTATGGAAGCACTTATATACTAAGCAGCATGTTGGTAGGGTATTGTATAAATGGGTCTTGTTCTTTCCCTAGATAAGGAGGTGTGTTTGTGAGGTATTTTTGGAATTGGTCTTTCCCCTGCTCTATGTTAGGGGACACATATGTGGGATATGGATCCATCTCATAAACTACCATTATCACCATAAGGATCATATACAAAGGGGTCACTTGTAACAATGTTCTCATAATTTGGATTACACATAGCTATGATACGTGTATATTGAGGCATGGTTAAATCCATGTTATTTGCCTTGGAAAAAGGTTGGTCTAATGTTTGGAACTTTTAGAATTTGGCTTAAAATGATCTTTCCTTGAAAACTAACAATTTTAACTTGGTCTAAACTTATCACTAAAATAATTTAGGTCTTTGGAATAAATGGTCAAAAAAGGAAAACTTGGATTTGGTCTTGGCAAAAGGTCTAAGCAAACTTGAATCTTAGAATAAGAATTTGAACTTATTCTATGAAAATGAGATTTGAAATAAATCTAAAACAAACTAAGGTCTAAGTGTATAAAATTGGTCATGGAAACAAACTTGGTCTAGGCAAAAGAACTTGGTCTAGGCATATGAAATTTTAACTAGGTCTTGGAAACAAACTTGGTCTAGGCAAATGAAAACAGAAAAAAAAAAAAAAAAAAAAAAAAAAAAACTAGGTCTAGTAAGATAACTCGATATAGGCACATGAAATTTTAACTAGGACTTGGAAATAAACTTGGCCTACAGAAATTAAATTGGTCTCAGCACATGAAATTTTTAACTAGGTCTTGGAAACAAACTTGGTTTAGGCAAATGAAATTGATCTCGGCATGTGAAATTTTTAACTGGGTCTTAGAAACAAACTTGGTCTAAGAAAAATAACTTGGTCTAGGCATATGAAATTTTAACTAAATCTTGGAAACAAACTTGGTCTAGTAAAATGAAATTAGAAAAAAAACTAAGTCTAGGAAGAGAACTCGATCTAGGCACGTTAAATTTTAACTAGGTCTTGAAAACAAAATTGGTCTAAGGAAATGAAATTGGTCTCAGCACATGAAATTTTTAACTAGGTCTTAGAAACAAACTTGGACAACTTAAATTGGTCTTGACACGTGAAATTTTTTAATAGGTCTTGGAAACAAACTTGGTCTAGGCAAATGAAATTGGTCTTGAAAATAAACATGGTTTAGGCATGCAAAATGAAACTACTCTTATGTCTAAGGATCTAGATTTGAAAGAAAAGTCATACTTGGTCAAAGTAGAATTTGGAAACAAGGCAATACGTGATCTTGGTCTAAAAGTGAAATTGTACTTGTGAAATAAATGGTGTGAAATTGGTCTATGAAAAGGTCTTAAACTAAAATTAAAATCGATCCAAGTTACACATTTTAGACACAAAGAGTGAACAACTCAAACCTAAATTATAGGCAAGACTCAATTGTAAACCAAATGTTTTTAGATCTAAACTTTGAAATAAGGATTTTGAACTTGGTTTGAGAGACTTGGGTTTTTTAATGAAAAATGGTATAGACTAAAATGGACAGTGTAACAATGTCTTTTAGAAATTAAGGCACAAATGTCTTCTTCAAGTCTTCAGTTTAAGGCAAATGATTTCACCAAATGTGGGCATCATAACACTTCTTAAATGTGAATGTGCATGTATCAAGTGTTTTGGTGTTAGTCTTATTTTTTTGCATGAATGGTTTTGGACTCAATTGTAAAAATTAAGAATCACACAATCATGTTCCTATATTAATAATTGACACAAGGTTTGCATATTATAGACCAAACTTTCATCGATATACTAGTTCTTGAGAGGAATTAATCGTCACTCCAATAAATAAAATTACATGAAGGTAGAGATTTTATCCCCCTTTTGTCTCTCAATAACTTGTATGTGGCATGGAACTTAGATCACAAAATCAACTCGACGTAGGTAGGATAATCTGTGGCAAGTGGAGTCAAGTAATGTAAAAAATTTGAATTGGCTTTCTAAATGGTCCACAAGTGCTAAAGAACACTTGGGCACAATAAAATATATGTCAAGTGGATGACAAACTATCTAGATTATTACTAAAGGGTATTATCACTTTCACAACCACTCCATCTGTAAATTGCTTAGTAGAGAGCAATGTCTAGATTATTTCATGCTTTGAGACCCTATTTAGCTGGTTAGGTTAACTACTCAACCACTGTCCCACCAAATAGTACACTCAATTTGTATGCCCCACTAGATAAGTGAGGTTGGTACTATGTTAGGAGATGAAACACTAGGTCAATGCACCCCTAAAGAACTTGCGAGGAGGTAATGAACTCCCACTCGCAAAGCCAAAAAATAAAATAAAAAGGAGAAAGTCGATTCTAAGTCACCCACATTCAATAAAATGAGGAGAGAGCATACATGACTTGAAATCTAGATTATATGAACAAATAGCTTAGTCATGTTTGTAAGTCACCCTAAATAAGGGATATTATACACATGACTTCATTAAACAATGATAAAAAGGGAAATGCAAAATTAAAAGTGGGAGAAAGCAAATTGTTTTTAAACATCAAAATGAAAAATGCTTGAAGGTCTTGCAAAAATATTGAAATTAAAAATAATAAATTTATAAATGTTTTAATCACTAAATATAAGTGTGAAAATATTTTTAAAATATCAAATTTCAAATATGGAGTGCTTTCGGGATGAAAATTGGTTTCTCCTCACTTGAGAAAACCCATAAAAACTTGTTAGAAGTTTGATTGGGCCAAGATAGTGAATGCAACCAGTAAAATTAGCTTTAAACCCATTAAAATCTTGCTCTTTGGGATGATTTCATAGTTACATAGTAAAGGGAAACTATTAAATTTTTATGTTAATAGAAATTAGAAAACAACAAAAAATAGAGAATTTACAATGGTAATTTTTTAGTTTGGGAATGATGTCATTGTTAACTTTGTTGATTTCACAATTCTTTTGGCCTATTTTGCAACTCTTTTCTATGTTTTTGTACCTCTCTCTGGTCATTTCACAACTCTGGCCTACGTTTTTGTAGTTATGTGAATCAATTTTATGGCTCTGAATGATGATTTCATAGTTATCATAGATGATTTTGGACTTCTCTATGACAATTTCATAACTATAAAAACCTACACAAAAATAGAACAAGATTAATTCATGAATATTTGATGGTTTCCTAACTGTGATTTTGTAGGTCCACAATTTTGTAACTATTTCTTCCAATTTTGTAATTTCTAAAACTTGAAAGAAAAACACATAAACAAAAAAGAATGATTTTATGATTCTATTGTATGATTTCATAGTTTAATATTTTGTATTCATAATTATGACAAATAAACCAGAAAATAAGGTAAGCATGTGGAACTAATTCATAAATACCCTTGACAATTTTGTAAAATAGTGCTCTAAATTCATAGTTTTGTAGAGCAAGGATAAAACATAGATAATTTTACACTTTTCTGAGGTGATTTTGCATATTCCAATAATGATTTCATTGTTTTTAACTTTGAATCCATAGTTACGCAGTGGACAAATTTGCACTTCCACAGTTAATCATAAAACATGGAAAAGTTAGGAAAAATAAGTTAAAAACAAGGTCATTGAAGAGTTTTTCTTGATTTTGAAGAGTCCTAAAGTACTTCTAGGTTGAATGTGGAGTGCATTGTCCCACTAGGCATGCCAATATATAACATAGGATTACGAAGACAATGATTAGTCTCTATTGTTAGTGGATAAACCAAAACAACTCATTGATAACTAACATTCTAAGGCTAAGTAATAGGGTGAGCAATGATAATAAAAAAAATCTACAAATGCAAGACAAAAACTCCATTTACCTTCCTATAATGACATTATAGTACAATCAGTACAAGAAAAATCTTGTACTCAGTATTGTGAATAAATGGTCTTTGATGATGTTAATGCTTTATGGAGAGCACATCCTCTTGTTCACTTGGCAATTGGATCTTGGTTTGTGTTGCCTATGAAGCTTTCTAGCAATAATTTGACATTATTTATTTGCACACAAAAGCTTATTGAAGAATGGTCATGGCACTCGTATTTATAGTTTCTTAACTAACTCTAATCATTGTGTAGTTAAACTAGGGTTAAGGTTAGGAGTCCAAATGAAATTAATGATGGCTTTAATTATGCATTTATAGAGACATAGATCAATATTTATGAGTTTTATGACATTTATGTTGATATTTTTTTAATTCTTGACTTTGAGGATAATGACATCATATTCCTTGATATTTTTTGAAAATTCATTTTCAGAAATAAAATTTTCATTAATTCAACATGGATTTTTTACTTAAGCATTTAATTTGATTTTCTTGGTTAATCAATCTTGCTTATTCCTTTGGTCATTTCAAGAATTGGGTTAAGTTCCCCACTTAATTGGTCAAAAATGTCAGTTTTCTAGGTTGTAACTTGACTAGGGATGAATCCACAAGAGGTTATCATTGCATAGAGGGTTTACTCAAAATAAGGAAGCCTTAATGCCATTATGGATATTTATGTCCAATGTGTGGATGAATTTAGGATGTTTAGTGATTTCTAAGCTTAATTGTGCATTTTTTGGTATAAATTGCTCTGAAGTCTATTTAGAGATGGAAGTGGCCTAAAAGGAGTTTCTACACCATCTACATTACATCAGTGTTAAAATTAAAACATGATGAAACATTATGGACAATGCCTATAGATGATGAACACTTCAAATTCTTTAAAATATTATGCTCTAACATGGAAGGGGTTCCTCAAATGGTACCACCCAAGTAATTTATTCTAATTGAGAATATATCAACTTATGAGATGGGTGAATCAAGAAAGATAAATCAATTATATCAAGATGTTCATGAGGAATTAACATCCAAGGTGCATGTAGATAAACTAAGGAATGTTCTAATATGAACAAAAATTCAAATAAATCAAACAAAATCAATTGCAAACAGAATCAATGATTAGTACATATCAATAAAATCAAACATTTGAGCTTCCTTTAGTGATAAATTTTGAACATCAATATAGTAAGGTTTTAGATTATTATGATAGTGATGATGATGTCCCTACAAACATGCTAGATGAGTAGTTACATAACTTAATTTTGATCCACTTGAGCATCTTTTGCATAATCTATTCAACATATAGGCCTTGGTACATATAAGCTAAATCCATCACCAGAGAGTGAAAAATTAGATACAGATAAAGGAAAGGTAAAGATAACAGATGAACATGTGAACATGTGTTATACAATTCATCCTTATAATCTAAAATATTTTAGAAAGCCTTACAAGGATCAAATGCAGATACATCATGTTAATAATTTGGAATACTCACATAGGTCATCACAATAGATTTTACAGATCACAATACAACAAGATACTCCACCCATAATCCTTTCTATATTACTCAAATGCATGATGACATCTCTACCACCCACAATACATAGGTCAGGAGGCAAGCTAGTATGTAAATAAGGATCAAAATAATATAATTATCATATGATCACAAGCGAAATACAGATCATTTTGAGGCATTGCAAAAAAGACTCCAAAAATACAAAAATGAAGGGTATGCAGATTATGCAAGAACAACAACAAAGATCCTTGATCTCTAACAAATCCAATGTAATAAATACAA
Source organism: Torreya grandis (assembly GCA_037957365.1). NCBI lineage: Eukaryota > Viridiplantae > Streptophyta > Pinopsida > Cupressales > Taxaceae > Torreya > Torreya grandis. The sequence goes on along the minus strand of JARHVA010000073.1, from coordinate 2,513,913 downwards.
GGGGGTATACTAAAAATCACCCATGATAAGAGGATCTAACAATTAATGCAAATATTAATGGGACTATTATGAACATCTCAAGATTGATATCAATAACTAGAACACAGTTTGCAGTGTTTCATGTTTACGATAGTTAGGACATATTTATAGGAGTTATAGTGTTATCCACTTTTTATAGAATCTCATAGGTACATTATAGTACCCATCACATGTTGACCAAAAGTGGCCCCTATGATCATATGGGTAATGGATCAGGAGCTGCATTTGACATTCCATTTTGGGCAACAGTGGTTGGTTGATATGAACGTGATAGTGATACTACAAATATGTATCTCACTTTTCATTTTGAGGGTAGGGAGGTTCACATCCAACATTATGGATATGATAATAAGCAAATAAAAATAGCTTTAGACAACCAAATACTAGACAACATTGAAGAGTTGGTAATGACTCAGTATAAACAATGGTTGTAAGAAAAGAAGTTGATAGGGCCACTAGGAAATATTATATCCTTTGAATGTGATGACTTCTTGAATTATCCATCCCTCCTAAATTTAAAATATTTAAAAAAAATAATAATCAATCAAATACAAAAATATTAAGAATTCACATGTTTACTAGTTTTTGCATATATGTTGTTTACTTTATGTTAGTAGATAGCATATCATTTTTATTTCTATAAACACATATATTTCATGGGTATTTTAATGTGATACAGACATACACTAGATCCATAATACATGAGTAAGCAGATGTTGGACCTTTCCTCTTCCCATGTGACACACTACATTGGAGGCATCTTGTTTATATTGATCATGATTGATACAAGTTATATTGTTTTATGATCATTTTACATTATCATATTGAGCTTATATACTAACACTTAAACATTTCTATACTCATGCTTAAAATATTATACATTGTAATCGATACTATGTTATAGGACATTTTGCTAACACATGTGTGTAGGGACTAGTGTGATGTGTTTATGTTAGTTGTTTGTCTTTCATTTATTCATATTATTACATGAATTACTTGAGTTTACTTCTTGTTTGGAATGTGGAACATTTGAACATGTTCCTTATTTTTTGTCCCCAGTGCCTTGATTTTTTTCTTTGGTGTTTAGACATTTGAACATGTCTTTCCCTTTGAGTGTGTGGCATTTGAACAAGCCCCTTATTTGTAGTCTCTTTAGACCCATTTTTGTGTGACATTGAGTGATTTTGTGTGTGTGATTTTATATATTGATATTATTCTTATTACTTGTATATGTTTCCAGATCCATATCTTGCATATTAGGGCTTATTATGTTTGGATACTACAAACTTCTTTGATACATGTACTTAGAAATGATTCCACTATATGTTTCTTTATTACATGATTAATACAGATATAACATGTTCATCTTATTATTTTGAGATAATGTGACTCTCAAATAGCATTCCACTTGCCTAAAGGGGGGGCATGTCATAGGGGCATCAGTCCACATACACACAATTGGTAGAATTGATGGAATTTGATATACTTTATATGATTCAATTATACATTTGGAACATAATCTTCTACATTTAGCACCAATTTTCACATATTTAGGACAAAGTTTTTTAGATTTATGGAAAATATTATACAAAGTTACAAATCAAAGGCTACATTTTGACAGATATTTCAACTTGAGGCATACCAAAGGTGTATATGCAAATGCACCAAGTTATAGATACACATTCAGATTATATATGTAACGACCTTACCAAGATGCACCATTTTAGATTTTATTTGTTTACATTAGTTGGATCCCTTGAGTAGTGTGATCAAGATTCAATGCCCTTGATGGCCTTGGCACTACTCCCCTTTTCAGGTTGATATGGCTACACCATTTAACTTGGGTGATACTGAATAGATTGGTTAGATTATGTATTCATTTGTGTTATGCGATTAAGATTCAGTGATTCTTGATGACTTTGGAACAACTCACCCTTTCATTGAATTTGAAGCATGATCACCTTTCAATTCTCCTATTCACATCTACAAGGTTCAATTATGAACCTCTCTCTAATGCTTCAACTAAGAAGAATCATTACTAAAGTAAAGTATTACGGGGCAACATAGTTGCATTGATACATAGGGGTACTCCTTCCTTGCTCTCTTTTCTTTCAAGTACTTCAATTATTTTAATTTTTAGATTATATGCACTAATTATGTGTATCATGCTCTTGGTTGTAGGTAATACACAAATAATAAATTCAAATAAGGCTAAAGTAAAGACAATGTGTATTGTACACACCACAATACACATTTATTTCCTTTAACATAGTAATTCCATCTTTATGCATTACTATAATAAGGGAGGGGGTTGGGTTAAATGTAAATGATAAATTTGGATTTTACATGATAAACTAGCCTTGCACACCTCACAAATATCACTCATGGCTCAGCTCTTCAGCTCATGATCTCCCCACTATCAAAAAGCTCGCATTCCCCATCTCACTATGCCTAAATATTTATCATATGATCTGACCCTAATATTTTGATTACCCAAATCACATGTAGCCCATAGTTTGCTTAAAAATTTAGATATATCTTGCAATGTTAATTACAGATATTCAACAACTCTTTATTTATTTAAGAGACTACCATCTAGATCAAGGCATTAGTGTCAACACTAGTGTCACAGATCTAACACTAGTGTCCATGCCCTAAAAATAATCAAATTTGTAAATATTTTGACATGTATGGGTCACCCTATTTGTCTTAACCCTCCCATGAGATTATCTCAAAAGGTGTAGTATAAATACAAAATAAAGCCCACACATTATGCATCTAACAACTACCAAGCAAACACCTATCAAACTCACTAAATCATTTTCACAACTGAAATCTACAACCATATTCTTACATATTTCCAAATAAATCATAGGAGTATACTTCTTACAAGTCTGAAGCATTCAAATAATAGATCATGAGTAATATTTTTCAATTTACAAGCTAGATCATTACATGCGACATATAGCATATTACACCATTATTCACACATAAGCTCACATAAGGGGAAGGACTACATCAGTCTAAGGCCATTTTTAGAGTATATGGCCATGTAGACAACACTTATTAACATAGAGGTCTTTGAAGTTAGCTTAACTTCACTTGAGCCACTAACCCTCATTTTACAAGGTGACATGCCCAAGTTAGAGAACCTAAAGATGTTATCAAAAGAATGATTTCCAAAATATGTGTACAGATCCTACTTAATAATTTACAAGGTGACAATGAACCCTAATAGGGGCAAGTAAATTTTTTACAAAATTACCACTATTTTTTACATTGCATAAGTGTCAATTTTTAGACAAGCATTAACACTAGTGTCCTTATTTTGATGGTAATGTTCAGGCTAGCAAAAAGCTAATTTCTAGAATCTAATGAATACATTAATAAACAATCATTATGGTTTCATTTATATTTGCATTTTCTAAATCTACCTATGCATCAGTAAATAAGTTAAGTATTATCTCTTCTTCATGTTTAAACAATAAAATTACTATTTAACATTGTACTTTCTATATATAATATATTTCCATAATTCAACACTATATCAAAATATATTGTAAATCTAGATTATTTAATTAGTCTCATTTTGGAATAGATTAGTACAATTTAAGTAGGCTATTCTCCCCCAACCCTTATTTCCAAAAAAAGGGGTTAAACACATGCTTAACACTTGATGGGCATTGAATCTTGTATCCTAGTCTCTACAAAGCATTTGGCATGTTAAATCCTTGGCATAACATGATATTGTAAGTGAGAGATCACTTGGAAAGCATAGTCTCCCTCATATAATCACTTCAAATATTTGTTACAACATCTAACCATCAAAGGGAGAAATGCCACTAAGTAGTATATATGAAATAACCCCTATGTTCCACAAATCCATCACCTCTTCATGCTTGTTTCCTTGGATTACCTCTGAGACCACGTAATATGGAGTCCCCATAATTCTGCTCATTATGCCTCGTAAGTATATAAGTGAAATTTAGGAGATGGTCCCAGTTCCCATATCTTTATGCTTGTCTCTTTCGATTACCTTTGGACCATCATGTTTATTAGGGTTTTTGGTTAACAACCAATAGTTTTAATATGGTCCATTAATTTCATAGTCTACTACTAACGGAGACATTTTTATTTAAATTCATTCTACCATAGACATTTTTCTTCTATTTGAGGATTGGATCACGGCTTGTTTTCGTGAAGTGCCGCAGTGGATAGTTAGAAATGAACCAGGCAAAATGAGAAGATGCAGAAAGGGATGCAATATTGCCTTATTTTGATGTTATCCTCTTATTCGGTTGTGCTTTCTGACAAAAACTATCATCTTCACATAAGTGTCAAACGTAACTTAGAAAAAAATAAACCAAATTTTTTTATTCCTCATGCAGCATTCTTTATGTCCATGTAATTTTGAATTTCAATAGGATTGTCTTACTCCACACTAATGTTTACATCCATGGTAAAAATTTCTTCACAAAACTTGAATGAGACTAGAAGCCACAACCTAAAGAAAAGCATAGCAACTTTGCATTTTCCTATTTCAACATGTAAACAAATGTAGGAAGAGCAACAAGGGAACCGAATATTGATGAACAGATGGTGAGATGCAGAGAAACTTCACATTCTCCTATTCCAACATGCAAATAGAGAAACATTTGGTTTATTTTTTATAGTGAGCCAAAGTTAATAGGAAGGAAATTACAATATTCTCTCGCATTTTCCACATTAGATTTCTGAAATAGTTTTTCCATAGTATAGATCTTGCAGAGTTGCAGTTGAGGCTCATGAATGGAAGATTCAAGCATTCTACTAGGGCAGGAATATTTTAAAAAATATATATCCATGATGGAATGTAGCTGAAATTTGAAGAAAATTTTAAGTCCATTAACTATAATGCATTTGTTTGACGGTGATGTGACTTGATATTTAAAAAGTATGAGATTATTCTATCCCTACTAAGATTATGACGTGTGGCATTATATGGAACTGAGGTGGTTGTCCTAACCTGCTCAACAACCTATTCATATACAATTTCCTCCTAATCTTAAGCTAGTAATAAATTATAAAGGGTATGACATAATCGAACAATTAAATAATGTCCATGTTAAGATCTCAATCCTTCAAATTTTGAAGAAATCAAGTACTTATAAAAATATATTATAAGAAATTTGTATTAAACCTAATTACTAAGTGAGATCTAATTTATTTTATGAATATTATACAAGATCTCAAAAATAATGTAAATTTTATTATTTTTTATCACAAAAATTTACCACCAAAGAATATCATTGACCAAGATTTACCTTTGTTCATGCAAGTCAATATTCAAAATAAGGAAATCAAAAGAGTGATAATTGACAACGGATTAGGCCTAAATATTTGCAACACATAATTCTTAAAATAAATGGGTATAAGCAATGATCATCTTCAAAAATCAACCATGCATATCAAAATATTTGATGATTAATGTAGCCCACCAATTGGCAAATCATATTAGGTGTGATATTGGGACCTAAAATGATACAAACCACATTCTAAATAATGTCTCAATCATTACATTATAATTTATTCTTGAGTAGACCTTGGATACATGTTATGGAAGTTGTGTCATCTACATTACATCAATGTATAAAATTCATACATGATGGGACATTATGGACAATGCCTATAGATGATGAACCCTCCAAATTTTGTAAAATGTTATGCTCCGACATGGAAGGGGTTACTCAAATGGTACCATCCAAGCAATTTATTCCAATTGTAAATATATCAACTTATGAGATGGGTGAATCAAAAAAGATAAATCAATTATATCAAGATGTTCATGAGGCATTAACATCCAAGGTGCACGTAGATTCACATAAGGAACAATTACATGAATAAAAATATAAATAAATTGAACAAAATCAATTGCAAACAAACCAATGATGAGTACATATCAATAAAATCAAACATTTTATCTTCCTTTAGTGATAAATTTTGAACATCGAGATGGCAAGGTTTTAGATTAATATGACAATGATGATGATGTCCCTAAAAACATGATAGATAAATAGTTGTGAAAACTTAATTTTGATCTGCTTGAGCATTTTTTGCATAATCTATTCACACTTGTAGGCCTTGGTACATATAAGTTAAATCCATCACCAAATAGTGAAAAAATAGATACAAATAAAGGAAAGGTAAAGATAATTGATGAAAACATGAAAACTTATTATTTGATTCATCCTTCTTGGCTGAACGATTTGAGCAAGCCTTACAAGGATCAAATGTAGATACATCATGTTAATAATGTGGAATCCTCACATAAGACATTACAACAGATTTCATAGATCATGATGTAACAAGATACTCCACCCATAATCATTTATATA